>KQ965774.1:79833-94763 GCA_001574975.1 Gonapodya prolifera JEL478
GGCCACACGCGCGCGTCTTCGCCCCTAGTCGGGTGGCTGAGCGTCACTGCGCCACCGCGCAGGTTGATTCCGAGAACGTCCTTTCTGTCTGGCACCGCGAATTTGCTTCCCTCGTTGTACGCCACTTTCCCACCACGACCGACGGCAGCTGCAAGTACCGAGGGGAAGCTGTACGTTGCACGCCATCTCCTGTGCTGCCAGCGATCCGAGGGACAGTTCCCGTTCCAGCTGTCACTGATTCTCCAGTCAACTTCGCCACCGACGCTCGCGCCATTCTCCAGCAGCACGCGAACCACCGCGACATGTGCATGCAGAATCGCCAACACCAGTGCACTCTCGCACTCCACCGTGTCCTCCTTCCAGTCGACTCCTCCCCTTCCGTTGTTTACCTTCACTCGCAGCGTAACCATCTTGCGCGCATCCGGGCTTGCGCCTGTCTCAATCAGCCGCTTCACATCCGCCTCTCGTCCATCCTCCACGGCGTCGATAAGCTGAGCGTTCAAAGCGGAGGACATTCGACGTGATGGCTGACATTCGATGTGTTGGTTGGTTGGTTTTTGGGTGCGGGAGTATACCAAGTTGCGGCGCGGCTCGGTTCAGGGAACCGTTCTACATGGCTCCTCTTTCTGGAATACATATCTGCCCCATTGATGCCCGAAGCGTTCTCACAATCAGTAAACAGGTGCATAATTACATACTAGCGTGCGAGAGTGGCTTTGCGTCTGGCTCTTTCACCCAATACAACCGGGTGCAGATAAAGGCGTGATATTGATCAAACCACACGCATGCGTCGAAAGCAACAAGCCATGATTTAAATGAGTACGGAGGGATACTCTTTTTAGGATTTCTTCGACTCGCCCTGTGCCAGGTGATCGAAATGACGTTGAATGTTTGCATAAAACATTCACGTCAAACACATCAATCCCAGGTAGCTACCAGCTACCCGGGCACAAAATGCGACCTGATACCTTGGAATGCGGAAACAAATGTAAGCCTCGAACCGGGCGAGGAGGATGTGTAAGCAGGTGGTATGGAGAACTGTTCTTGCCACACAGCGTTGACTATGTCTGCACTCCATTTTGTCCCACTGCGGATTCGTAGTCATTCACAGTGTCAGTGTGTGACTATACTATTGCGTGAAGGGGAGTAGTGATCAATTTGTTGGACGCGTGTCGGATCTAAGGTGGAGTAAGGATCTTGCCAGTGCAGGTGACTCTATGTGTCGGAGATGACTCTGGTCGCTGCCCAGCCACAGGGGACAGCAATTATAGAACAGGAATGTGGCGAGGAAGCAAGGAGGGTGACCGAGAGTCGGGATCATAGCTACGAACTGGAAAATGATATTAAAATATTTGAATACAACAACTCCCGACTGTCCAAGTTCGTGCAAGCTACATCGCCCCAGTCCTAAACCTCCTCGAACCCGCGCCTGAAGTTCAGACTAGGGTGGTGTGGGCTGAAGTTGTGATCGGAGGGAAGCGACCTCGCTCATAAGTGCAGTGTTTTGCGAGTGAAGCGAGGTGTTTTCTTGGCGGAGATTGAATCCATCCTGTCGCAGAGAAGAGTTTTCGTATTGAAGAGTGCGCGCGTCATCATTCAGAGGGGAGGTGCGGGTGCGAAGACTTGAGACTTCGAGTTCCAGTGTGTAGGCTAGGTTGAGCAGTGCATAGTTCTCCTGCTCCAGCATGGAATTGTGGCGGCAAAGAGAAGTAAGCTGCTGATCCAACGCAGAGTTGCTGATCTGCACCGCCACAGTGTTTGTCTCTGCCTCTGCAAGTTTCCTGGTGGGTGTCTTCCCTCCTTGTCGGGTGGTTCATCGTCACTGCGCCACCACTCAGACTGACTTTGAGTCCTCCGTCCACGCCTGGCGAGGCAAATGTGCTTCCGGCGGCGATTGTGTACACGTCCCCCCCCCCCCCGGACCAATGGCTGCAGCAAGAATGGAGGGGAAATGCCACGTCGCCAGCCATCTGCTCTGCTGCCGCCTGTCCAAGTCCAATTTCGATGGTCGAACCAATAGCCGATCTTCCCCTGGACTTCTCGGTCCACGCTCGATCCCTTCTCGAGCAGTATCCCGTGCAACCCTTGCATGGGGAACAGCCAGTAACAACATGCTCTCGCTCTCCACGGTGTCCTCCCTCTACTCGAATCCACACTGTCCGTCGTCCACCTTCGCCCGGAGCGTCACCTTTTTCCAGGCAACGGGGTTCCCCCAAGCCTCGGTCAGCCGCTTGACATCGGCCTCGCGTCCATCCTCCACCGCGTCAATAAGCTGAGCGTTGAGAGATGCCGCAATTCGATTGCGAACGTGATTTCGGTGGGATGTGGGTTTGATGCTTTATTGAAACGTCGGGCTCACATCTGCTTGATACACGTCTCGATATACATAGCACTCCATCACCCCAACCAGTCCACCCAAGTTCAGCAGAAGCGAAAATTATCAGAAAAACTGCCGCGGCGTGTTTGCGTTTCTAGTCAGGTGGTCTTGCAACCATCTGAGGTTCGTGAGATTTCTCCCGATGGACTTGAGAAGAGGCCGAATAGAGGTGGAGTACGGAATTTCACACGGGAACTGGATCCGGACACCAGTGACTGTGGGTGGAAGGAATTGAAGGGTGTGCAGTTTCTTCTCGGTAATTTCAAGGCTGTAGTCCTGGTCCCGGATGGCGAGGTATTGCAGGCTTTGAATACGAGTGACGGTTGTGTACACAGAGGAGGAAAAGCCTCTGCCATTTGCAGACTCCTTGTGTGCAGTTAAAGACAACGCAAGTGTTCCAGGCGCGGAAGATTGAACAATTCCGCGACATCTCGTGCTTGCGTAGAAAAGATGTAAAGATCAGACAGGTTGTATGCCTGTCCCAGGACTCCGTCTAGCGCACGAACTTCAGCTTCATTGGTCAACTTGACGTGAAGTCTGCGGAGCTGTCCAGGTTGACACATGGGGACAACACGGAGCAGCATTTTGTCGTCTTCAATCTGTGTGCACTTGCGAGGGAAGACCAAGACACGGGCAGTCTGGCACACGACACGGAGGAATTGCATGACGGAGAAGTACTCGGGAGAGTATTTGGGGCTAAAAAAATCGCGTATGACGACCTTGACTGGCTTGATGAAAGATTTTGTTCCTGGACTCAGAGATTCGAACCGCGGCACGACTGCAGGGACATGAGTGTCGGTGCGAGCAGACTTGGACACTCTTCCAGCGGACGCGTGTCGCTGGGGCTACCTAGGCCTTGCTGTCCGCCACGGTGGGAAAGAAAAACGAATGATGTTGGTTCGGCGCGAAAAAGGCGAGAATCATCTCGAATCACACACCAGCCGAGCTCGTACAGATCCAGGTGTGTGGGGTTCATCCCCAGGAAGTCGAGAATCCGCTCCGTAATCTCGGGGACACTGGTGCATTCTTCAGCAACAGAGTGACTGCGCATCGTCGCCATTTCGTGCCCGCGTCGCCTCGTTCGTGGATGGCCAAATGTTCTGCTGCGGACTTCTCGTGCACGGTGACTCACAATATTGCCGACACACTTCATTTCTCCACACACCAACTTTTTCAACGATTAACCATCGATAACGTAAGTCTGCCAATTCTCACCTCCCGCCACTCCCAGTCTCCCTCGTTCCCGCTCGGGGCGCCACAGTACAACTCTGACCGTCTCATCTCTGCCTCCCAAGTCGCAAGTCCCATTCTCCTAACTCGTGTCACTCACCGCCTCGTGTCACCCACCGCCTCGTGTCACCCACAACTAACACCACTGAATCTGCTGTCAGCGCCTGCCTTTGAACCGTCACACCCGTCCACGCAATCTGCACACGTCACATCCATCCCGATAGCCCGATGACCGACCCGCACCCCTCAGGAGGCCGGTCCGCGATGTCACCTCAAAGTTGCAGTGCGACATTGCAGGTACCTGCTGGATGGAGAGTTCGGGGACGTACCGCGGTCAAGGCGTGAACTGATGCCGGTGGTGGCAGATGACACTCACCCTCGACGGGACAAGGGAAAAAAGGGTACACGAAAAGTTCTCAGAACACCCTCGCACCACGCTCAGCGCAGGGCAAGGTAGCTACGGGGACGATCCCGCCAGAATCCTCGTCAAAGCAGCATTCCGGTTCCAAAGAGAGACGTGACGCTCGGTCAAAACAGTGCTGCGGACCGTGAAGATAAGAATAGCTGGCAGCGAAAGTAGAAAGTTACTTGGTAGGATGGTCGTGAGCAATCACACAAAAGTGATCGCGCGCCCTTGAGTTGAGCACTCACGATTGCTGAGGTACGCACCGAGCTTCCTTCTTCTTCACCGTCATTTCTAAAGCTTCAGAAAGCTTAGTAAGCTCCTGAATCTGAGCGGCGAGTGCTGCGCTGGCGAGTTCGATTTCGAGTCGCAATGACCCAGCAGGAGGTGGGAGGAGTGGGGCGAAGGATGAAACTGCGATGGTGTGGCTCGAGGATCGGAGGAAGTCTTCGTTTGGTTCTTTCGTGCTGCTTCGAGTTCGACGTTTGTGACTTGTGCGTCATGCGTGAGCAGGAGTTGGACAATCTCCACGTTCTGATGAACAATGAAAAGGATACGGCCATGACCCCACGTCTTCGGGTGGTTAACGAGGACTACGCCACCTCGCGGATTCATCCAGAGTCTTCCGTCGCTGCAAGGAATGTACATTTTGCTCCCGTCGCAGCATGTCCGTGTCCCCCCACGACCAACGGCGGCAACGAGAACGGAAGGAGAACTGTTCGTAGACTCCCATCTCTGTCGCTGCCATTGCCGACTCGTGCATTTCTCACCGCCGTAGAAGGAGTTGCTGAGTTTCCAATTCACCTGTCCACAAACGCTCGTGCCGTTGTCCAGCAGTGCCCTCACGACTGCGGCCCTTGCACGCAGAATCGCAAGCAGCAGCGCGCTCTCGCACTCGGCGGTGTCTTCTTTCCAGTCGAATCCACCTCCAAACAGCCCCTGTTCCATTGCCGACCTTTGCCCGTCACTCTCTTCCGCGCATCGGGACTCGCCCCTTCGTCAATCAGTCGCTGCACCTCGTGCTCGCGTCCATCCTCCACGGCATCGACAAGCTGAGCGTCGAGTGTGGAGGACATTTTGGTTTCGGTGTTGGCGAAAAGGACACGGTGGCGGGTAATTACCAAGGACAGTTCCGCCGCGATTGCTTCCACTCCCCCACACATTTATACTCTGTAACTGTCGATTGGGTGCTACCGTAGCCTCTCCGGCTCGCCCAGGAACATTGCCCACTCTTCCTTTCTTTCTATATCCCTCCGATCGATGTGTTTGCTGGTGCACGCCATAAACCAGATGATTACACCCAATTGGATTCATTGCTTCCAGAGCACTCCGGGAGAAAAGCATTCTTTCTTTTTTTTTCTTTTTCCCTGCTTTTCCATTCTTGCATTAGGTGGATGGCGGTGCATGTTCCTTAGCCGCCTCATAAAACGTGCCTCATTCCGCGCCTCGACTCCAACATTATGGGAAACGCAAACAACCACCCCATTGCATGTCCTCCACGCTGAACGCTCAACTTATTGACGCAGTGGAGGCCGGGGGTGAGGTCGATATCAAGCGGTTGATTGAGGCCGGGGCGAGTCCCAATGCACGGAAGAACGTCACTCTAAAGGCCAAGGTGAACGATGGACGCGGTGGATTTAAGTGGAAGGAGGACACGGTGGAGTGTGAGAGTGCGCTGGCGCTTGCTGTGCTGCATGCAAATGTTGGTGTTGTCAGGATTCTGCTTGAGAAGGGCGCGAGAGTCGATGGAGAAGTGCAATGGAGAATCAGCAACTGGTGGAGTCGGGTTTGGACAGCCGAGCAATGGCAACGAGCGAGATGGCTGATGACGTGCAGTTTCCCATCCGTTATTGCTCTCGCCATTGGTCGTGGGGGGAAGTTGACACGATGGGACAGCGGCAATTTCAACCTTCCACACAGCAACGGAAAAGTCGCACTCAGTCCGAGAGGGGGCGCAGTCGCCATCGCCCACCCAACGAAGGATGACCGCTTGGTGATGACCACAGTTCAGTCGAACGTCGAGATATTTCGTATCCTGCTCGTGCATTCCGCACGTGTGACCGATGTTGAACTTGAAGCTGCCAGGGGGAGCCCAATTCAAGAGTTCCTCCTCTCACTGGAGTCGCATCGGCGTGGTCCAATCGTCCGTCCCGCACCCTCCCCACTCGAACTCGCCAACAACACCCACGCTCAGCAGATTCGAGGACTTAAGGCGCAACTTTTAGCTGCAGAGGAGAGGGTGCGTGTTGCAGAGAGGTGGGTGGTAGCTATGGCACAATTGTTGAGTCCGTTGACGCTTAGATTTTGACGCTTTGCTACTCCCCGCCAGGAAACAAGCAGAAGTGGAGCAGAACACGGCAGCGCTGCAAGCCCGAAACGCCGCCCTGGAGCGCGACAACGCAACGCTTCGCCATGCCACCACATCACTGGGACGGGAAAGCACCGCGCTTCGCCAAGAAATATCATCACTGCGCTCTCATAACACCGCCCTCCTTGCCGAGAACTCATCCCTCCGATCACGACTTCCGGGCCCATCCCAACCACGTCCTCCAACACACGTGAACCGAATGATGTTCGCCATCGCCGATTATAAACCCAATGGTGCTGGCGAGATTGGGTTTTCTGCTGGTGACGGAATTTTTGTGATTTTGGCGAACGCGGATGGCTGGGGATGGGTGAGTCTACCCTAATTGAGTTGCCAAAGGGACTCCCTTTCATACGCCAACCCCATCCCCAACAGGGTTTCCACACCACAGCGCATATCTCAGGCTTCTTCCCCCTCTCGCACGTCACACCCGACCCACCGACCTCCAGCTCCGTTCCACCAGTGCCTTCTGCCCCTCCTCCAACCGCTCCCCTCGACTCTCAACCCCAAGTCACTCAGGAAGCATGGACAACATCACCATTTTGACGTGGTTTGTGGGAAGTCGGGGGACCTGGTTGAAGTTGGAGTGGAGACGGGGGGAGTTTGATCTGGGAGCGGGCGCCGCGAGGGAGACTGGCGGCGTGAGTTAAGACTGGCGGAGATGCAGGAGGATATTGGTGTTCACTGTACATGGCCAGCAAGTATAAGCAATTACGTCTGTACCGAGCACTCGGTTCCCGCAATGTTGTTCCCAAATTGTTGCAAAAGTTACGAGGGGATCCGATGGCTTGGGTAATTTGCAGTTCTACCACCGACAGGACAAGGTCTGCATGCAAATCCAAATAGAAGCACGCATATCTATCTCTAAATCACTTTCGGTCACGTTATGAATCCTTCGTTTTTGCGTCAGGAGAAGTTACGGCCCGTGGTGGCGGTGATACCATCTGTGTTCATGTGGGCAAAACTTTCGTTGGGATGATCTGGATATGTATCAGGTCGCATGAGACGAGTCCACAGTCGGCAAATGACACCATCAAATGACTGCTCCGTTCTTTTGTGTCTGGTGCTCGTGGTAGTTTTGATGACGTCACAGGAAGCTCCTGCAAATATTTGCATGCGCTAATTTTCGTTGTGCGTACAGATAAGTCAAGGTGCATTTAGAATTGGGGGAGAGAGTCGAGGCGGTAGGTTTGAGGTGTTGCGGTGGGCATAAGGCGCATTGTGCCAGGAGAGGGTCGGTTTGGTGTCACGAGGGAGAGATGAAAGTCGCCGGTTGCATTTGTGGTGGTATGGAAACCCTGGAAGGTTGCACGCACACTGTTCATGCACAGAAAACGCGACTGTGCGCATCAAATGAACTCAAGGTACTCACTTGGCCCCATCCATCCGCGTACTGCAAATTGACAAAATATTCCGTCGCCAGTTATGAAGCTAATCTCGTCCTCATCTTGGGGCTCGTAGTCTCCGATGACAAACATTATACGGCGGACCCTTGTGGGTGATCGCGGTTGCACGAGAAGTTGGGCACGGAGGGAAGCGACCTCGGCAACAAAAGTGGTGTTGTGGTTACGGAGAGAAGCAATTTCCTGCCGAAGTGACGAATTCTCCTCTCGAAGGGTGGTGGTTTGTTGACGCAAGTTTGCGAGTTGCCACCTTTTGTCCGACAAGTGTTGGCATCTCCTGCAGCGTGTCACATCGCTTGTTGAAAACTGTATGACGAAAGTCTTTCCCAACATTCTTCCAACAAGAAGCCCATTAGTACCACAAGTGCCGTTGTGGGACCGTGGCTGTTCTGCGAGTTTCTGTAAACCAATATCAAGCATACAGCAAATTTTTACGTCCAGGTGCGTCCCGGCTGCAGGCGCCAGACCGTCTGGACGAAGGAATGACATTGAGGCTAGTGCTCGCGGTGCGCAATACCAAACCGTTGGTGGACCATCCCAGATGTGCCACTTCGCACACAAGATATGTTCCTCCGCCGGAGGCACAGTTTCACAGCCCAGTTTTGTTTTTATGTTGGTTGCTTGTGGTAGTTTTGGGAGATCTACAGGCAGTTCCTAAAACGGAATGGCATATTTTGGTGACTGGCGTGTGGAGGTGCAGAAAAGATTTTCAATCAAAAATACTAATCAATTGTATGAGAAGACACTTTTCGCAACAACTTTTGCCGTTTGCACCATGAAGGTTTCCCATTACGTTATTTCAGCGAGAGCTCTCGTTCCACACGCATGACTCTTTGCAGACCACGTTCACCCACGTCATGGATTTCAGTAGAGGCCAGCCCTCTGTGCCGGGAGACCACCTGGACAAACAAATCAATCCACATGTCAGAAGTGTCGTGGACGAGCCTTTTTATCGCAACGCTCTGGAGATACTTAAAAGCCCATTAGATAACTGTAGTGCTTGCAAGGGACACGTTCACCAGATTGCTCTTATCTTCTATATTGGTGTGCGTGGTCATGATGACGTCACATGAAGCTCCTGCAAGCCAACGGCGTATCCACATACATGAAAATATATCTCGTTCAGAGTATCTTGAGGCGCTTGGAGATTTTCTGATTGTGTGGGGTTGAGTATACGAAGGGTGGGACGTGGATAACAGAGTACGCAGGGTGGGTGTGACGTCAGCAAGAAGCTGGCAGTTGGAACAAGTCTCGGTGACTACTAAGGCTCTTTTGTCTTTGGTCATTCGTCTACCGTGGGCCGTTTGCGCCAGAGGGCGGCCTGACGCGTCACCCTTGATCCTTGTTAGCGCCACGAGTAAGACTTTGTTGTGGCATATAATTGTACCGGTGGTTCACTTTGGGGTAGGAAATTACGGAGGAGTAAAGATGATGGCAGTCTACTTGCGGGTGCAAATGAGAACGTCATGTTTTGCTGAGTGCCTGTGCGGTTTATGTTCTTATCGCGAGGGTGGCCCTGCCATCGTGGACGTCATTGCGCACTTTTGCGTGCACCCATCTGATCATAGTGTCACTGAAGAAGATAACTTTTGCTTTTGTCGCTTGGCGTTGTATAAAAACTTTCCACCAAGTCACGTTTCAGTTTCTAAATCTGAGAGTCTTCTTTTCTGTCAGGTGCCTGCAGCGACGAATTTGAAAGTGTTACTTGCAGTCCTGACAATCCTACGCAGGTATGAAATATGCCTTTGTCGCGCAAAGTGGAACGAATGCAAGATGACGTCGGATGTGGAGCAACAAGTCACAGGTATTCGGCTAATGTTGCAATGTATTTGATGAGGCAATTATACTCGGGATGGAAGAACTTTTGTGCTGCGCGTGCAAGAACATGCTTGCTTTCACGTTCCCAAACAAACATCCATTAGAACTCTCCGAGAGCGCGTCATGAAAAGGAAAGGAAAGTGGGAAAGAGATGCAAAAGCACGGGACATATTCGAGACCGACCTTGACAAAGGCGTGGGATCGAGTGGAACCAATCTTTCGCCGAGGCGTGGTTGTGGCGGTCTCCAATTGGTCTTGCAAAACGTTTTTGGACGAGGGAAATGTATCCATGTTTTCTTTCGTCGTGCTGAACTACATTATAAATCTTGTCACTGCGTCACTGAGCTGAGCTGACGTGTCCATCCATTCAAAGTTTTCAACCAAAGTTACCTCGTCAACAGAGCTTCTCTTTTTACGTTGTCCGTAGAGTCTTGCGGGAATTTTATTTGCAGTGCTCGAACGTCAGCAGCGATGTTTGGTTCGATGAGGGTGAACCCAATAGAGCTGGAGCGTCGGCCAGAGTGCATTTTGGGCAAAAGTACAAGCAACCGACTAACTGCCACAACACGATTTCGCACTTTCTTTTTCTCCGATAATGCCGCGCGGTGGCACATGTCCGGTACTGCTCATTTAAATTGTTGTTATCGAACCTGTTGCAGGGCGGGAGTTGGGAGTTGCGACATTCCTGCACCGTGAAAGTTGCTGCACGTGCGTTTTGTGGGTCCTGACATTCTGCACCCATGCTTTCTTCACAGCACTGTCAGTTAGGCCATGTATTCTTTTTCTGTGCGACAGGAGATGTTACTGCCAATGGTGACTGTGACACATATGGACAATGAATAGTCGTGGCGGAAAAATTATTATGGACCAGATTGTTTGTTAGGTCATTCCAGAAATACCGTAGCGAACACGAAATTATCGAGCCGTCTGCAAGTGATACTGTCTGACCGCTTTGTTCTTTTGTATCGGGTGGCTGACGTCACGGGAAGCTCCTACAATTGCACTCAATACTTGACTTGTCATGTACCGATACGGGAAAGCATTTTTTATTTGATGCATCTGGAAGGCGTACTTTTTGTTTGGGGGCGTTGGGTCGGGGAAGATTATAAGAGGGAATGCCGGGAAATCAATGGAAGGTGCAGGCAGAACGCTAGATGACACACTTGACCCATGTGCACGCAGGTCCGAGCAGATTACGCGTGGGTGGCATGAAATAAATGACCGAGGGCTAAGCCTGTGCGTGGAGAGGCAGCAAGAGAGACGTGGTGAGGACCACAATCGATGTGACAAGAATTGTCTGACGCAGAATGTGGTGGAGCAGATGAGGGAGAGAGAAACAGAGCTTCTCTTAAGACGATGGCAGTTTAGTTGCCAAAGACAACCTGCCGAGAGGCATTGTTGCGTAATTTTGAATTATCAAGGGCGGTTCAGCCAGATATTAGCCGTTGCTCTGATGTTGCCGCTCCGCCTGAACATGTTACCCTCACAGGAAACTTAGTTTAATAAAACAAGAAAGATAGACTATGCCACTACACCCTAATTGTACGCCCAGGGACTAATTTTGCAACTTTCTCGAGTTTCATCTTAGTATTGGGACCAATCGAATTCCCTGCAAGAAATAAGGCGAAGCGAGGTGCAGGCACAGTGACATGGAGTGGCAAGGGGTACAGTTGGTGCATCAGCAATGATGTGACGTAAAAAACAAGTTTATGTTCTCACATTCCAGATTCAGGTCAACGAGTGTGGTGTTGATTTTGAGGGCATCACGGATTTCGCGACCACCATCGCTATCGATGTTATTACCTGTGAATAGCACGGAGGCACACAAAAACCGTGAGTCTTTCTATGTGCAGCACACACAACTCCAAGCTCCACAAGTAGGAGGACTGTGGTACTCCACTCACCTGTCAGGTCCAGTTCCGTAAGCGTCACGTTGACTTCAAGGGCGGCGGCGAATGCTCCAGCCCCACCTCCAACAGAGTTCCCTGTGATCAATCGAATGTAAATAAATCACCCAGCGCACCAAACCAACCAACCAGTTCCAAGCTCTCTGCCTTCTTTTCACACTCACTTCTCAAAATAAGGCTCGTGAGCCCCCTGTTGACTTTGAGGGCATCTGCAAGCGCAATAGCACCATCACCGCTGATCCAGTTGGCTGTGAAAGGTTCCCGCCCAACGCCCGTAGTGAGTAAACTGCGCAATCTTTGCACCACATACATCATACACTGCATCCCCCTACCACACGAACCTGTTAGATTCAATGTGGTGAGTGTCGCATTGAATTTGAGTGCATCGGCAAGAGCAATACAAGTCCTGTCATCACATCCGACTTGGTTTCCTTTGAACAACATATGAACATAATTTTTCAGTTCGCGGCGGATTGCCCAACAACCAGGATCAACATGAACACTCCCGTGAAACTCACCTCCCAGATCCAGTTCCTTGAGCGTCGTGTTGATTTTGAGGGCGTCCGAAAACAACATGGTATCCTTACCCAGATGATTGTCTTTATCAAATCCCACACGCAAGTAGTCAACCGATACTGCTTGCGTAACGCACCCAGCTCCAAGTGGCACACTCCGCCAGCTGCACTCACCCGACAGGTCCAATTCCGTGAGCGACGCATTGACTTTGAGTGCGTCTGCGATGGACTTGGCACCATCAGCACCCATATCGCTACCTGTGGGTAGAGCACCCACACTCTGTGAGCCAACCAACCAGCCGGAATCATCCGACTTCAAGCGTCACGTTACCCCACACTCACTCGCCAAATCCAGATTGGTAAGCGTCGTGTTGACTTTGAGGGCCTCGGCAAGCGCCCTTGCACCTTGGACGCCGATACTGTTCCCTGCATGAAGCACCCGCAAGCAGTCAAATCAGTCATGCAGCTGCAATGATTCTGACCGACTCCAACCCCCACTCACCCTCGAAACAAAGGACCATGAGTGTCCCGTTGAGTTTGAGTGCGTCAGCAATTGCACAAGCACCGTCAACTCCGATCGCATTCTCTGGGTACAGCGTCCATACCACGGAGTCATGTAGAGGAAACTTATACAACGCACCAAACTCCAAACTGCACACTACTGCCGCACTCACTCCCCAAATCCAGGTCCGTAAGTGTCGTATTAACTCTGAGGGCGTCAGCAAGCGACCCAGCACCATCGTCGCCGATCCCGTTGACTGGGAATAGCAACCCCAACACAGTGAGTAAACGGACGCAACCCGTGCAACGTTCCAAAATGGACGCTCCTGGAAAACTCACTTGCCAGATTCAGTTTTTTGAGTGTCATGTTGACCTTGAGGGCGGCAGCAATCGCCCGAGTTCCATTATGACCATCTCCGACGACTTTTTTCTCTGTGGATGGCACCCCGATCTAATGAGTCAACCAGCGCAGCCAAATGACTGCAAAATTAGACACGTCTGTGAGTACACGCACCCCTTGAATTGATTTCCTTGAGAGGTGCATTCCCTCTGACCGCTATAGCAGAATCAATGTCTTTCAACACCAGCACACCGCGAGTCAACTTACGCACCCAAATAATTCCACGATAAGCAGTCACACTCACCTGCCAGAGATAGCATACCGTTTTGGCGAGCATTAAAGTTCATGACCGCGTGAGCAACATTCGCTCCTATTCTGTTCGCTGTAGCCATTGGAATGAGTCAACCGACGCAGAAATTTCGTAATTTCGAACTTTACACTCCTGCCATACTCACACCCCAAATTCAGGTCAGTGAGTGTCTCATTTACTTGTAAGGCACTAGCAAGCGCCCTAGCACCTTCAGCTCCAATCCCATTATCTGTCAGCCGCACAGGCGCGCAGGGAGTAGGAAGTTCCACAACGTAAACACTTATATTACATGCCCATCTCTGAACAGCATGTTCCTGCAACACTCACCTGCCAGATTCAGGTTGGTAAGTGACACATTGACTTTGAGGGCATCAGAAACCGCCCGAACTCCATTATCGTCATGCCCAATTTTGTTCCCTGTTCATAGCATGGACCGCATGTGCATAAAATGAGTTTGCAAAAACCTTGCACTCCCCCTTTACTCACTCTCCAAACTCAGCACATTGAGCGACTTGTTGATTTTGAGGGCGTCGGCAAGAGCTCTTGCTTCCTTGGCACCCAACGCGCACTCTTGTGGTGTGAGGTTGTACGAGGTTGGACCGAGAAGTTGTGAATATTGTGCAGAATCAATGCCAGCGACATCAAAAGACGCTTACGGATCAACGTGACCCTTTTCACGTCGCTCTCCGCACTGATCAGTCCCCAAATTGCGTCGGAAGGCAAAAATACATCCCGTATCACCACCTCTTCTGCGTCTTTTTTACTCCAAATTCTCTCAAATTTGGCTCGGAGACGGGCAGGAACGTGGGCCAAATTAGCATTGCCCTGGATTCCCAAGGCTTCTTGGTCTTTGAGCCTCTCTGGAACATTCCACGGATCCTTGCCTGCGCTAGAAGACAGTTCTCTTCCACGATCCTGATCTTCTGCAACGCAGATGCCATTGTAATAGCAGTAACCAAGATGCTCGCGCCCTCCTGGATGCCCTTGGTCGCTTGCCCTCGTGTACCACTCCAAGGCCTTCCTTTTGCCTTCATCTCCAGAGATCTCTGCCCCCACAACGCCGTGAAAGTAAAGGTCGCCAAGGTTCGTCATTGCTCCTGTGTGCCCTTGTGCCGATGCCGCTTCATACCACCGTTTTGCACCGTCAAAATCCTTTTGTGACTCACACACCATCCCCATATTGAGCTGGGCATCCACGTTGCCTCCTTGGGCGACATCTGAGAGGTAGCGAATTGCTCGCTCACGGTCCTCGCCCACACCCAGCCCGAGCAAGTAACATTCAGCCAAGAGGACTTTGGCAAGCGGGAAGTTTCGCGCTGCCGCCTTTTCAAGCCACGACACTGCCTCTCTGTAGTCCCATCTGGCCCCATACCGATGCACGAGTGTGAAACCAAGCCTCGTTTGAGCGACGAGGTGGTCTTGTGCTGCNGCCTGTCGGTAGAATTCCAAGGCACGTTCAAAATCCCTGCTACAGGATCCAGCTCCGTGGGANTGGAAATCACCCAAAGCGCACAAGGACCCCGGGTGGTTGCTCCTTTGCACAGCTTTCTTGTACCAGTCGACCGCCAAGTCTACGTCGCGGTGGTGGAGACCTATCCCAATGCGACACCACTCAGCACACTCGTACATTGCCTCAACATGTCCAAGGTCCGCCGCACGCTTGTACCACTGTAGAGCCTTGGTAAGGTTTCCTTCGTCNCGAGATGACTGAGCCAGGTTGAATGCTGCCAGGGGTTCATTCAAGGTGTTCGTCTCGCCACC
>KQ965774.1:94811-126257 GCA_001574975.1 Gonapodya prolifera JEL478
TGGCCTACGACGGAGGGGATTCAATATGCCGGACTCAAACTTCAACCCTGTATTTTGNCACCGTACCAAATTCGTTCAAGTTCAGCAACAATGTCTTTGAATGTTGGGCGGGCGGCAGGATCGGCAGACCAGCATTGCGTCATCAGTTGTGCAAGAGCGACCGGCATGCCCACGGGAATGGCTGGCCTCCGACCATCATAGATTTCATATATTGTGTCGTTGTCCATCTCCCCGTATGGTGAAACATCCGGTGACCATAGCTTTTAAATTTGAGTGCCCCGTGATGATTCTTGAGAGAAGTAAGTCGGGAATGTCGCACCCGGCACCCACCTCGCACATCATAATTCCAAACGCATACACGTCGCCAGCCTTAGTCACCAAGCTCTCTGCGCCTTGGATATTGAGAGAATAACCAAGTCGCTCTGGTGGGAGGTACAGAATTGTACCAGGAACGGGGATCGTACCGTCGCCTGTGGTGAGAGCCGCGAAGCCAAAGTCCGCGACCAAACCACGACCAGTCCCAGAGACGAGTATGTTCCCCGTCTTCAGATCAGTGTGAATAATACCGATCACGTCGTGTAAGTACACCATACCCCGAGCAATGTCATAGAGCTGGAAGCGAGAATCTCAAGCATCAACAACCATCGACTCTCAACGCATTCATGAAGTTCATGAACGCACCAGGCCGGAGTATTCCAGGTAGTACTCATCCAGATTGTCACACAAACGTTCCATCCTTTGTTCGAGATATTGCCCAATGTTGCCATTCGTCATAACTGGGCAAATGAAGAACGGTTGTCTGTTTGCGTCAAAACCGACTCCGAAGAGCGATAGCACCAAAGGGGACGCTGCTGTTGACCAGACAAAGGCCTCTCTGTCGAAATCCTGCCGGAACATTGATAAGTCGTCACTGTTCAGTATTCAGGGGATTATTTGATTTTGAGAACAAGAGACTCACCATCTTTGTGTAACCATTTTCGTCTCCCTGACCGTTGTCCGCCTTCAAAAACGTCCGGGTAGTGTGCTGCAGTCGTTTCCCCATTCTCGCTGTAACATACAGTGTTTGATCCTGGAGGCGCTCGGAGAAGGTGGGAGACTCGGCAGATGCGGCAGCACCACGAGCGGGAGCGATCTGGAGAGCATGTTGAGGGAGATGCAGGCGCGATTCGTCCAGCGTCACTCTTTTCAGGGCGACTTCCAATCCGCGCCATGTTCCGCGGTAGACAGCACCGAATCCACCCCCGCCCAGCTTTTCATTTGTCCACCGCACGTCCTGCGCATCCACTTCCCAGAATTCCGGTACCGATACCCCGTGCAGTGCCGCCATCATCGTCAACAACCAAACTATCGTGGCCTCACTGCGGCCGCCCAACTCGGTGCTTCACAATGCCGACAACTCAACGCGGACTGCAATGGATTTCTTTGCCCGCGAACTCGTCGATCTTGCCACCTACGCAGCGCTTGGCGTAGATTTGCGCAGAACAGCGCCACAGTGGGTCGAGAGAAGCCAGGATTTCCTTTCGCGCGTCGATCATGCGGAGCTTGCTGCACAGAATCTGGCCGTGAAACGCTGTGGAAGATGAACATCGCCGCCTTTGAGGCTATCCGCTCCCAGTCTTCCGCTCGGGTCCACGCATCTTGGCTTTCTGCCGCGAAGATCCATCCCTCTTCTACCGACAGCAACACACACCCGGGAGACGACGCGCCCAGTTTGGGACGGAGCTCCTCGATCCCTTGTTTTCGGTCGACCTGTCCCGTGTCTCACACGTGCTCGACCTTTTGCTTTACGCCCCTCTCGGCATCGACTTTGACAACACTCTTCCACTCATGCCCTGTGAAGGTCAATTCAACCACGACTCGCTCACCCATGAGCAGTTCTGGTACATTGCCGGCATGAAGGGCGGATCCCGCCTTCTCTGGCAGCTATAGCTCACGCGTTTTGAAGTTGCCCAGGGGGACCTGTACTCCCGTCCCCATTGATTGGCTTGACGTACGTGTGCCGCGACATTCAGTTAAGATGCTTGAGGAGCTTTCGCAGAAGGAGGACTTTGGGGCGTTCGTTGTCTACTGGTATCTGGCGTTTTATGGAAGGTGGTACAATTTCCCTGTGGGAAAGGGTACGCGATCACTCGTAAGGGGAGTGTTGATGGCGTTTGGGCTGCTCTGGCTGACATAAGACGAAGTGCCAAAGAAGCCTAGCGTCGCGGGAAAGACGAAGGTCGAGGTGAAAGAAATGATTTCTTGAATAGTGAAAACAATACGCAAATACGCATCGATAAAACCATTATATCTAAATGCCATGATTGCAATGTAGTATTTTACACACAAAAACAATTTAAGGAGCACTTTCGACATCGACGTCAAATGTGCGACAAGTGCCACAAACGGCCACAACCCACGCCAGATACACACAGAGGTCGGCCCAGCATGGAACCCTCGAGATACCAACGGCACATCCCAGTTCTCACCTTCGGCCGCTTCCAGTTTCCACATTCCCGCCGAGGACTCCCATTGTATCAAACCTTGCTCAACCATCCCAGCACCCACCTCCGTTTGTGCTCCAGGATTCGCCCACCACTGACCCTGCTGTCCCAACCCCCCACTCGCGGTCGGCACTGCCCCAACCCGTCCCGATACCGCCCTCGGCGGCCCCGCGACATCCCTCACAGTCCACGAAGATGATGGTGGTGTTTGGAATGGCTGGGCGGAAAATTGGGGGCAGTGAGTCCAGGCGGGATGCGGTGGGTCGTTGGGCGGAAGGTGCAGGTGGGATGGAGCCGGGTTGGGGGCCGTCAGGGGATAAATGGGACAGGGGAAAGTGGCCCGGCCCGATGCTTGGGTTGTGGTGTGAAAGCCCTGCGAGGATCGTGTCAACCCATGGAACGGGATGAAAGTACGGTAGATAGAGCAGGTGTACTTACTGTTCCCCAACCGTCTGCCTACTCAAGGTTGATGAAAATTGCGTCCCCATTGACAACCCCAATCTCATCGTCGTCATTGGGTTGGTGGTCGGCGATAGCGAACATCATCCGGCGGACGCCCGTGGGTGGACGCGGTTGGGGTTGTGGATCTCAGTGAAGCTACCTCGCTCATGAGTGCCGTGTTGTGGTTGCGGAGCGAGGACGCTTCCTGGCGCAGAGAGATGGCTTCTTGACGCAGTAACGTTATTTCTTGCCGGAGGTGGGGAAGGTCGATGCGAGGGAAGCATTGTCTTGCTCCAAAGTAGAGTTGCGGGTACGAAGGGTGCTGTTCTTTTGATCCAGCACCGAGTTACGGGCTTGCAACGTCACACTGTTTTGCTCCGCTTCCACTTGTTTCCTGGTGGGGCACGTCGAAGTCAAACTTCAAACCAAGACCCAACGCAAATGGCGTGCAGTAGAACTCACCTCTCTGCAACCCGTACTTTCTCTTCCGCAGCTACGACGCGCGCGGTGGGTTCTTCGATCTGTGCATTGGCAAGTTCGAGTGGGGAAGGTCCTGGAGGAGAAGGGCGGGGAATCGGGCTGCGTTGGTGGGACGAGGGCACGAAGGAATTCCTGGTTCGGATTCGTCCGTGCGCCTTTGAATTCCACGTCGGTGACGCGTGCGCCGTGTGCGAGAAGGAGTCGGACGATCACCACGTTCGGCTGAAGAGTGATCTCGACACAGGCATCGTCCCACTTTGTTGGGTGGTTGAATATGACAGTGCATCCTCGCGGACTGATGTTGAGCTGTCCGTTGACATCTGGAGTGTCGGATTTGCTTCCATAATACCGCTGTTACCCGGTCAAAATACGAAGGGTCATTTGGGGTACCCGAAGGCGTGAGGCTGCTGACAAGTTTCTGAATACTGACTCAATGACAACAGGCGGACTCTATGTTCGAAGGGGAACTTTTATTTTGGTTGAGACAAGACGCAGGACCCAGGCAAATCGAGGCAGTCCTGCCGTGACGTACTTGGGATCAAGTCGAGCAACTGTTTTGCCGACGATTTTGCGACGGCCTCCAATCGGTCTTGCAAAACATCATCGGAGGAATTCACTTTGGCATTTCTTTCTTGGTTGGGTTGGATCGTGATGCTCATCACCGCGTTACTGACACTGTACTATCCCTCCATTCAGAATTGTCCACTAATACTTCCTCGTCACTCTACCTATTTTTTTTTTTTACGTTGCCTGGAGTGTCTGGCGGGAATGGCACCTGTAGTGCCGGACTGTCAACGAAAACTCATCCGCAGGCAATACGTCGGAGGAACCTCACGGAGCTGATTCAATACAAGGTCCCCTTTTGCGGAAGTCCCAGGACAGCATGCTTTCATGCAACAAACCAACCAACTCTCCGACTCACCGCCACACCGCGTTCTTGCTTTTTCTGTTTTTCTCCGACGGTGCTGTGCCGCGGCGACATGTGTCCCGCACTGCTCATTCGAGCCAATTTCACTCGCTACGTGGTAGTTTGGATTGGAGGAACATTGCAGTACCAATATGAATGAGGTCCCAGCCTAAGTTCCGCGACTGCCGACGTTCCTCTCAGATCTTTTGAACGCCACCACCCCCACCCCCATCGTGTCTTCCATTTTTTGCGTCTGGAGTATTGATGGCCCTTCATGGCTATGACACCATGATCTGGACAACCGGTACGAAAGCGTTTTGGTGTTGACGGAAAGCGTTATGAACCAGCCATTTTGTTGGGACATGGTGGTCGCGCCTCGGCCCGCAAAAATAATTGTTGTCTGCGAGTGGCACCGTAAGCAGCCTGCTCTGTTTTTTGCTTGTGCCGAGTGTTCACGTGGTGGTGTTGATGACGTCACTTGAAGCTCCAGCAAGAACACCCAGGAATGGAAGACGGACGTCCTTGCGCCCCACCCCCCACCCCCCTGTTCCGATCAACCGAGCGCAAAATGATACTCTTGGCCCGTCTTCGTCCCGCCCTAACACGCAATTAGAACGCGAGTCATAAATATTTGCCAAGGCGTGTTTACGGCGATACATAGTTGGTATTGCAAATGTGTTTTTGGACGTCGCGCCTGACATTTGCTTGATTGCATTGTGTTCGATTGCTCTTGTGTCTCCACTTCACCATTCATATCGACGATGGTCATGATTGATACCGCGTTGGGTGATGCGACAATATCGTTGCTTGTCATAAGATCTTCTGGCCAAATGTGGGTCCTCGTTTTTGGAGCAAAACGATTTTCTTTTTGCGTTTTGGGGAGTACGTTGCAGGCGTCTCAGATGCAACGCTGAAGTCTCAGCAACGACGGTAAGGTTGGTGTTGTGACAACGGAAGGAGCAGTTTTGGGAGGGTTACGGTCTCAGGTTTTTGGAGTGGGAGTAAAACATATGGAGCAGTCACTGGATGGTTGATTACGCACCACCATTTTAAGGTTGCCCTCCTCCCATCGAAGCTCTTACAAAATGATATGGATCATGCTGACCCGCGCGTGACTTGGAACCACAAATATGTTCTGACTTCAGAATCGACGATCAGATCACCGTCACGAATCGCGAGCGATGATACACAGAGTACGTTGCATTGTGTATTACCCAGCCCTTGAAGACCATAAAAATATGCGATACGTAGAATTACACGTTTTTGTATCAAACAGAGTGAACGTCCAATGTGTAGTCGACATCTTGATTACACCCCCTGTCGGCTTTCCGCCTTGCCCCTTCTCCCCCTCTTTGTGCACACTCACACTCCCCTGACATCTTTCAACCTCGCCACAATCATCTCAAACGTTGGTCTCTCCGCCGGATCCGTCGCCCAGCACTCCCGCACGAGCTTTTCCAAGGATTTCGGGATCCTATCTGACTTGAAGATTGCCGGAACGGCACCATCAATAATCAATGTTACAAGGGCGTTGGTGTTGTGCGCTTTCAGTTCCGAAAAAGCCTTGCGTTCCGCCCACACCTGATGACGTGACGGTACACAATTGGCAAGGTCAGCAACGAAATCGCAAGAAAAAGTATCAGCTCGCGTTACACATACCCTAAGCACCGTAACACCAAACGCATACACATCGCCCGCCTTCGTCGCCTGAGTCGCGCCGCTAAGTCTCTCCGGGGGTTGATACACGGCCGTCCCACCCCTGTCCGAAATCTCATCCGCGTCGCCAACGAGCGCCTTGGAGAACCCAAAGTCCGTCACGCGCGTGGTCCCATCGGCGTCCACGAGGGCGTTCTCGGGCTTGAGGTCGGCGTGCACGATATTGCGGATGTCGTGTAGGTAGTGCATTCCGGCGGCGATGTCCCGGACCTGTCGAAGCAGCAATAGCAATTAAGCGATCTCGTGTGACGAGATAGCGTTGCACGCGAAGAGGGGACTCACAATCTTGAGTTTATCAACATACTGCCCCGTGTTCCTGCAGTGCGTGATGTACTCCATCACGTTACCGTAAATCATGTATGTCGAGATCATGAACGGTTCTGGCGCATCCCACGAGGCGCCAATAAGTGACACGATGTTATTGTGCACGCCGGCCCCGTACCAAGCCGTCACTTCCCGATGAAACGCCTGGTGAGTGGTGATGAAGACCGCGTTCAAAAACGTAATTCTTCTCAGCATTGCACGAGTAGATCCCCACCTCCTGATACCTCTCCTTCTGTTTCGCGTTTCCCATTTTGATATACTTGACGGCGGCCTTCATCGAAGCCCAGTCACAGAGGTAAACAGTGCCGTACGCGCCCTCCCCGAGTTTGACGCCTCGAACCAGGCCAGCGTGGTCGACTTCCCATAGCGCTTTTGCTTTTGGTTGAAGGGGTACAGATACGGGGATTTCCATGTGGGAACCTGTCCAGTTTGTTCATTGGGTCCACGACACACGGTTTTTTCATCAAGTCTGAGTAGTGATAAAACTCAAGGTGCTTACCTGAACTGGAGGACCGAACAAAATTATCCAACTTCACAGGCTGCTCATTTTCAGTGGACGTCTTGTGCTCCAGATGTGCACTTTCGGCCGCGACTGCAGTTGCTGCACTACTAGGCTGCTCCACGTTTACTTGAACGCCAACATTGGTGGATTTCGAATGTGACGTCGAGTTCGACAAAGAACTGGTAAGAAGCGCAACTTGGTCGCGGAGGGCGGAACGTTCCCGTTCACGATCAGTATCGCGACTGCGAAGAGACGCGTTCTCGTTTTGCTGAGTGAAGACTTCTTGCTCCAGTTCCGAGTTGCGAGTGCGGAGCGCAGAGTTCTCGTTTTTCAGGCCCGCGGCCTCCTCCTCCAATGAATAGATACGAGCCTGCAGTGCTGCAACATTCCTCTTCTCATCCTCCAGTTTCCTGGTTGAAAGGTGAAAGGTGAAAGTTGAAATCAAGGTATCTCAAATAACAACCAATGACACGCACCTCTGTGCAACTCCCGCCTTTTCCTCTGCAGCTACGACACGCGCAGCAAGCTCTTCATTACGCGTGGCGTTATTAGCTGCGGTGAGCGTGAGCGAGGAGGGACCAAGTAGAGCAGGGTTCGGGATGGGGTTGCGTTGATGGGCCTCCAGAGTGCGAAGAAAGTCTTGATTCGGGTTCACGCTAGCAGCGGCAAGCTCATCGTTGGTGACATATGCACCATACGCAAGAAGGAGACGGACAATCTCCACGTGTGGTTCAAGGGTGAAAACGACACGGGAGTCGTCACGTTCCACCGGGTGGTTGAGCGTGACTGAGCCGCCACTCAAACTCATGTCTAGTTGGCCTTCAGCATCAGGTCTGTCGTATATGTGACCATTCCACAGTGTCGCTGTCCCGCCACGTCCAATGGCGAGCGTCAACACATTTCGGAAAGTCACAGTGACCTGCCATCGCTTTCGCTGCCAATCTTCCAGTGTCCAATTCTGACTGCCTAGCAACCAGTTGCCGACTTTCCAGCTGACCTCGCCTTCGATTACCGCTCCTTTGTCCAGGAGAGCTTTCACAACAGCGATCCTCGCATGTAAAATCGCAAGCACCAATGCACTCTCGCAATCAATGGTGTCCTCCTTCCACTCGAATCCAGGTCCTCCTCCAAAGAGTCCTTTTGCCTTCACAACCTTCGCCCTGAGTGTGACCCGCTTGCGAGCATCGGGACTCGCCCCCGACTCGATTAATCGCTTCACGTCGTCCTCGCTCCCGGTTTCCACGGCTTCAATGAGCTGAGCATTGAGAGTCGCGGACATTTTCAATGGTTCTGCGGGAACTGTTCGGGGGGATGTTTGTGAACAAGAGGAGAGAAGTGGCGGTCCGCAGCTGGACCACATATTCGTTACGATTAATTTTCTCCAGGTCTCACATTCAAATCATATCATTCTGCCTAAGACCGACTCCATACCTCACCTCAGAAAGCCTCTCACTCCATTTTCCGTCCGCTGAAACATCACTCCAACTTCCTTCCACTCCCTCTGTCCCCGCATCTTACCAGCGCGATTGAGATGCAAGGTCCGATGAATATATCCGTTCTTAATCAACTACTTGCCACTTGAAGTTCCGGCAGTGCCACCATGGGCCACAAGTCCCATGACTTTATCCACACTATACTCCAACCAGCTCCGCCTGTTCACAACCACTCCAGTCGGGGCACCGGTAAGTGCACCGTCGCCAAGCTCTCTGACTCTCCACCATCCGTGCTCACAATAGATCTCGGCGGCCCCGATACGCCTCGTATTGTGTGCGAAGAGGATGCTGATGGCGGGCGTATTGTTGGTCCTTGCTGAGCAGAGAACTGGGAGAGTGATTCAACACGCAGTGTGGTCGCAGGTGGAGCAGCCGAGGTTGGGTCTAGGGTGGCACTGGGCAGCCGCGGGTCGGGTGTGACGGGTGTGACGGGTGTGACGTGGGAGAGGGGAAAGTAACCAGTTACATTTGTGGTTGTGTGGAAGCCCTGGAAACATGCACGGTTGGCCATGGACAAAAAGTGCCACTTCGATACGCCCTTCGGCAACTCACTTCTCCCCACCCATCGGCAAATTGTATAGTGACAAAGATCCTGTCCCCAGCCACAAACCTAATCTCATCAGTGTCATTTGGTTCATAGTCGGCGATGGCAAACATAATTTGCCGGACGCTTGTTGACGGACGGACCGGTTGAGACTGGGCCGGGCCAGATGAGACTTGTGCGCGGAGCGAAGCGACTTCACTCATAAGCGCAGTGTTGTGGGAGCGAAGGTATGTGACTTCTTGCCGTAAATTCGAACCGTCTTGTCGCAAGGAAGAGTTGTCGTGTCGGAGAGTTCCGTTGTCTTGCTCCAGGATTGCGTTGCGGTTGCGAAGGGAACTGTTGTCCTGTTCCAGGTTGGAGTTACGCCCACGGAGGGTGGAGACCTCCTGGTCTAGCACTAAGTTCCGGTTTTCTAACGCAGAAATGCGACCTTGTAGCGCCGCGGTGTCTGCCACTGCCTCCGCCCGTTTCCTACGATTTGAACTTTCCATTAGAACTTTTTCAACGCATTATCCAGCACCACCCACCTCTCTGCAACCCGCGCCTTCTCTTTCGCGGCTACAATACGTGCGTGGAGCTCTAAAACCTTCGCTCCGTGTACAGCATTGGCGAATCCGAGCGGGGAAGGTCCAGGAGCGGGGTTACGTTGGTGAGACTCAAGAGTGCGGAGAAATTCTTGGTTTATATTCATCCTAGCAGCATCGAGTTCAGCACTGGTAACTCGGGCACCGTACGCGAGTAGGAGCCGGACGATATCCAAGGTTGGTCGAACAGTGAATGCGACAATGCACTCGCGCCACGTCGTCGGATGGGTGAGCACGACCGCTCCGCCTCTCAGACTGATGCGGAGTTTTCCATCACCGTCCGGAATGTCGCGAGTGTCTCCATCCCAGCGAGTCCACTTCCCGCCACGACTGTGAATGGCAGCAGCAAGCGGAGAAGGGAAACTGTGCGTCGCGTACCATCGCTGTCGCTGCCATTCAGTGGATGTCCAGTTCCGGCTTCTCCCGTAGCTGCTGAGGTTCCATTGGACTTGGCCATCAATTCTTGCTCCTTTCTCGAGCAACGCCTTCACCACTGCAACCCTTTCATGCAGAATCGCCAGCAGCAGTGCACTCTCGCACTCCATCGCGTCCTCCTTCCACTCGAATCCTCCCCGTCTATTGTCCACCTTCAGCCTTAATGTGACTCTCTTCCGGGCATCCGCACTCGCCCCGGCCTCAATCAGCCGTTTCACGTCCTCGTCTCGTCCATCCTCCACCGCCTCAATGAGCTGGGTGTCCAGATTGGCGGACATTCAATTGCTTGTGTCGGAAGTCTGTGTGGGTTCCGGTGTGGCGACTAAGGGATGCTAAGGTGAGGCCAGGCACACTTGCCGGCCGTATTGTGCAGCCAGTTCGCTGTCGCATTTTCGCAGGTTCGGCAGAAATTGAGCGGGGAACAAGATGTGGGAATGTCGGGTGTTGTCGGGTGGTTGAATGAAGCTTCCTTGGTGGTTGGTTCGACCCTTCCCTTGTGGTCTGGATTGCTTACTCTGACTCTGAGACAGAGTCTATACGTCCCACCACGTCTTCAGAGGTCTTCTGTCTTCAAGCAGAATGAATTACGAATTCTATGAGTACGTTATTGTCTTTACAAGAGAGGATTGTAACAAAATACAACACTCCGGTAGCTCCTTTGAAACGGTTGAGCGGTCCCGTTAACGGAGTCCTGAACAATCTATACACCGTCAAACAACATCGTTGGCACGTCCAAAATCCTGCACATCTCCAAACGCGCACATGTCGGGCAGGTTGGCTCCTCATAAGTTCCTTCACAACCTTGCATACGTCATTCGCGTCCGTAGCCCACCGTGCAAACAATCTCCGGACTAGCGCCAGGTAACGACACGAGCACCAGTCAAACACAATACTGTAGGACTGGGTTCACCGCTACCTCCAGGACCCACCCCGGTGCGCGCATCAGGAGCTCGTAGGGATCTTTGCGGCACTCCAGGAGGATCTTGGCTTACACAGTTGATGTGTCGTGTCCACCACGATGAGTGCGGGGAGCGTCGACACGAAGTCCAGAAGAACCATCGCCATATCCACACCAGACTCCGATCTTTTCACCACCCCACTCCACCTGCACGACACCAATCACCACCAGGAACTCCCCGGTTCGTGCACCATCGACAAGTTCCCCGACTCTCCAACGGCAACGTCGGTCACAACAGGTGTCTGCGGTCCGCTGAGGCGCGCGAAGAGGAGGCGGACAAGACCGTTATTTATAGGTGCTGAGCGCGTTGCGTGAGGAGGAAGATCAGGCCCATGACAGGAAAAGCTCTTGGGAGAGCGCTGCCTCTATGTCAAGGAATTATGGTGTTGCGATTGCGGTGCTGAAGAATGCGGCGGAACTCTTGATTCGGGTTCTTGATGGCAGCGTTAAGTTCCAAGTCGGTGACGGGCGCCCCGTGAGCAAGGAGAAGCCGAACGATATCCACGTTTGGCTGAACTTGGAAGAAGACTCGCACATCTTCCTCATTCTGCGGGTGATTGAGAGTGACGACGCCACCTCGCGGGCTAATTGAGATGAATCCCCTGCTGTCCGGTCTGTCGTCTCTATGCCCACTCGTAGTTGAAGGGTTTCCTTTCCCCGACGTCCAATTGCCAAGCATAGGGCACTTGGGAATCTGCAAGTTTTCCACCATGGATAAAGCCGCCACTCGTTCATCGTCCAATTTCGGTCCCAAAAGAATGCCAGCTTCCAGTCGACAGCACCTTCCACTCCCGCTCCCTTCTCGAGCAACACCTTCACGGTCTGCACCTTTCCGAATAAAATCGCCAGCGCCAGTGCGCTTTCGCACTCCACTGTGTCCTCCTTCCAGTCGAATCCTCCCCTTCCATTGTCGACCTTTGCCCGCAGTGTCACTCTCTTCCACGCATCGGGACTCGCCCCCTCGTCAATCAGCCGCGCCACGTACTCTTCGCTGCCGGCTTCCACTGCGTCGATAAGTTGCGCATCGATGGATGCGGACATCTGCGATCGCGTGCTTTGCGTTGCTGGGATCTGAGAAGAACGAGGTGGGAGATTCCGATTTAGCCGAAAGCAAACCTCATTTGTACCTGAGAATGCAAAATGAAAATGCAACGCAAATGCTGAGCGAATCCTCCGTGAAGCGTTCTAATAGGTGGTGCGAACTGCGCATTTTGTCGTCTGTGTCATCAGCGGGCGAGCGATCTGCACTCCAACGTCATCGACATCGATCAGTGTAACGTCTTTGGATATGAACAATGCACGAGCCATCAGCAGACTCAACCTCGTCAAGTCAGTACAAGCGAATATCCTCCACGCTCACCCCCTCACACAATCTCCTGTCGGTCAGTGGGGGCAGGCAACGCTTCGAGCGCGCATGTGTTATACCGCGGGATTGCGTCCAGCATTGCCTCCATGATCCGCCCCGTTGCGTGCATCACGTACTCGTCGGGGTCTTTGCGGAACTCATGGAGCACTCCTACGAACTCTGTCGTGTCCTCCAAGTTAGGTGGGTACGGGAATGGGCCACGCAAATTCCAGAAGGTACCTGACGACGAACCGCGCGAGTCGCCTTGTGCAAATATCAAAGGGGTGGATGTCGAGGAGGTGGAAGCGCACAAACGCAGCAGTGGCGAATGTTGCTCGGATGGTGTGCGGAACGTTGGAGTGAGGCGATGAGGCGGGAGGCAATTGTGCAAAGCTGCGGAAATTGGGTGCTTAATGAGTTCGTGCCGCGGGAATGAGTGCACGGAAAGTCCTTCCGTTGAGCACTCTTGGTCGAGCATTGTTGTCTGCGCACCCGACTTTCGGTACAGCCCCGCCCTGGGGTCGAGTGCCGTGAGCAAGCCGAGATGCCACGCTTTAAGCGTAATCTCGTCGAATGCGAGATACCCGACGGGGTCCTTGTTCTCGTTCCGGCTCGGGTCGTACATTGCAGCGAGGAGGCCAAATGTCTGGGACAACATCACGCTGTTGGGTCTGGTGCAGGGACGGGGGCGTGGTACTCCGAGAAATGTGTCGGATGAGCTCGGCGGTTTCTTGCTCCGTAGGGAGACCGGCAAAGTCTGCTTGGTTTGAGGTAAAGACCCAAATGGCGACAAACGCTGCGGCTGCGGGCCTACGGTCCACTGGGCTCGTCTCTGCGGCAGTGATGAAGCGTTGGGTGAGCGAGTCGAGTTGGTGGCATTTTGCGTGTAATGCTTCGTTTGATAAGGGAATATAAGAACTTTTGAATCTGCATAATCTAGTTCTCAACGCTCACCTGTCCGTAACAGAGCACACTCCCATTAAACCCATCGAGAAACAGATCGCATACATCCCTTCCCACGGAGAGCCAGACATCCTCCTGCGACGTACTTTCGTTGGCGATGTTGTCGAACGTGAATTTTGGCGGATCGGGAGCTTTTCGACCCGCGGACCCCTCCACTGGGAAAATGATTGTGTTTCCGATGACTCTGAAGGATTGCGATCTCGTTTCGGAGGGGAGAAGTGGGCGTGGGCGGATGAATACGCGAACGGATTCGTCGCTGGTCGAGGGTGGGTGAGGGGTGGGAGAGGATGAGTGGAAGCGACTCAAATCTAGAAGTTGCTGTCGCCAGTACGATTTCAATGGTGCATATCCCCGTTTCCCCGATTCCCATCGCACTCACTTCATGGTTGGTTAACCGAACCAATCTTCCCAACTCAATTACTGACACACGACGTCGAGCTCATCAAGCAAGGAGAAATATTGGTCGTTTAGTGTAGAGAAGTGGGCTAGATTAGTGAGAAAAATGCGGTACAGTGACTCAACCCAGTGTTGTATTTGCCATTGAAATATTAACACCACGAAATTCCAATTCAGAGTCGTCGATCACATCTCCACAGGCAGGGTATCCATTGCCAAGTTCTCCGTCCTTTCCCTCGCAATGGTCACACAGCGCGTAGTATCCACACTCAGGCATGACACTGAACCAGTTGTCTATGGACCGCGCGTACTGCAAAAGTACAAATGTGTTAACGCCGAAGTTATGCATTGCAGCCCAAGACGCCGTGTGTCTTCTCCGCACACGTCGCATGGGCGGAATGTCCGCTCCCCAAAGTAGTCCCGATACCATAGAACTTCGCACAAGTCACACTCGAACCAAGAGTTGTACACGTCAAAAGAGTCGTCAAAATGTATTAACAGACTTACACACAACAGAGCTGCGGCAGAACTCTGATCCGGGCCACGATTCAAGCACTTGGTCTCGCTGAAACGTCACCGCTGCCATGGGTGAAAAGCCGTGCCCCACATTGATTGTCATCCAAAGAAACTTATCCCGTCGACTAGTAAAACCCAAAAACACCTCCGTGAAAGAAAAACTCCGGTCCTGCAGTTGATGATCGTTGAAGCGAGCGAAACTTAAAACCTCCAACACGACGATGTCGTGAACAATCCTAACACCATATCGACGCCTTCGACTACGCTCTTAACGTCCACTGCATGTGCTCTTCAATGCACGATCATGTCCACACACTCCACACCTCCACACTCTTCAAATTCTTCCAAACTCGTTTTTTTTTTTGCGTATTCTTCCACAATGGTCAGTCCTTCCTATTCCAGCCACATCAGGCCTCAACATTGGCCCCCTTGGCGACACCGTTGACGTGGTGGTGCTCCTGACTGCCGACTTTATTCCCAGCCCCTGGTGCTGCTGCTTCTTCAACCTCGTCAATCTTCCTCTTGACACCAGCCCCGGCAGTGGCACCTGCATCGGCGCTGCCCTCACCAGTATTGGCATCAGCGCCTTCCATCCCATCGAAGCCTTCGTCGCTCGGGCCGCCCGTAAAGGTCCCGCCCAAAATCTCCGCAATCGACCCATATGAGTAATCCACGTCCGCGATCTGGGCCTCCGTCACGACAGGCGCGTCGCTGCTCGCCTCGACGCTCCCATTTTCGTTCGCATTCACGTTGGGAGCGAGTGGGGTGGGGTAATGCGGTTCCGCCACGTCCGAGGTCGGCACAGCACCCTCTTTCGCGCCCCACGCATCAGGTCGTGCGCCCTGCCCGGCATAATACGCCTCCAGCGCGGCGCGCTCTTCCTCCGTCATGTGATCCTCTGGGTTCTGCTCCTGCTGAGCCTGCTCGGGTTTATACTCCCCTGGGGTGTGCTCCTGCCCCTCATGCCCAGGCACTCCCTCCTCCTCTTCCTCTTCTTCCCTCTTTTCTTCCAGCGCCTTCCACGGATCGACTACCATTCCTTTACGAAAAAAAACCTCGCCTCGAAATGGCTCCTCCATATCCTCCTTCCCTCCTCTGTACCCTCCACCACCTCCTGGTCCTCCCTGCCCATACCCGCCCCTTCTTCCGCCGCCCCTCCTATTGTACCGGTCATACCCCCCCGGCCCTCCACCACGACCATAGCTCCTGCGATCCTCCCACTCGCGCCCAGGCGGGCCTCTGTTGAACCGCCGATCGTACCCGCCCGAGCGACGGTCGTATGGAGGGTATCCGTAAGGCGCCGGTGCGTACCCGTCGCGTCGGTCGTAGCGGTAGTCCCTCCCGTCCGGACCAGGGCGTCGCCCGGGGGAGCGTGGACGACCGCCTGGGGGTGGAGGTCCGTCGTAGCGTGGGCGCTGGAGGGGCGGTTGTCAGGTGGGAAGTGTAGTGAGTAGTCGGAAAGGCGTATAGGCGCGGAACAGGGGCAGGAGAAAGTAGAGTGCTGACCAACCTTGGCTCCTCCATCATCCACCATCCTCCAATCCCTCCCCCGTACATTCGCATCATCTCTCGGTGGCCTTCTGTCCTTATTGCTCCTATCATCATGTCTCCTGTCGCCATCGTACTCCTGCGCGGAAGGCGGTGGCGCAACACCAGGCGGAGTCGGAGCGGCGCGGTCGCGTCCGGGAAGAGGCATTCCGGGTGGCGGAGGGAGTGCTTGCGGGCCGAACTGAGGCTGTCCCTGTTCATGCGCCTGCCCGTACCCGCGCCCGCCGCGAGATGAGGGAGGGCTGTGTGAAGGTACTGGTGGGTAGGAGCCACGTGGCGGCGGCGCTCCAGCAGAGGGGTACGACGCCGGCTGTTGGTATGTCGCAGGGTATTGCCCCGTTTGGGCGGCTGCCGGGTATCCTGTCTGGGCGGTCTGGGCAGTGGGATACGCTGTCGGTGGAGCTTGGGGGTACGCCGCCTGGCCAGCTGCCGCTGTTGGGTACGGAGAAGCGCCGTAAGCTGCTTGGGTGTAGGGCTGTTGTGGGTAAGCTTGCTGGTAAGGCGCCGCTGGATTGGAGGGGGGTGGGTTGCGACCTTGTGGTCCCCCTCCGCCGCCGCCACCACGCCGGTTCCGGTTGTTGTTGCGTGGAGGCGGGGGCTGAGATACTGCACCGGGACCGTACGCTTGGGGTGCTTGCGCAGGTTGGGCGTAAGGCGTTTGTTGTTGCTGGGGAGGGTAAGGGTACGCTTGTGCTGCGGTTTGGTTCGGGTACGCTGCAGGTTGGGCCGCGGGAGTGGGGTAAGCTGCAGGTTGGGGTTGCGCGGCAGGGTACGTCGGTTGAGCTTGGTATCCTTGAGCGGGGTATGTGGCCACAGACTGGGCGGGATACTGGGTCGCGGGTGCGCCATAAGGATAGGCTGCTGTTGCGGGTGCGGCGGGTGTGGGAGCTGGAGTTGCTGCTGGATAGGGGACGGTGGGGTAGGCAGTTGGCTGGAAGGCAGAAGTGATTTAGTTTGGACGGTAAAGGCGTGGAAGGGAAATGTAGATTGTAGCTTACAGCTCTGTTGCCGGTGTTGTACGCCTGACCTTGGGCCGCGGCTGCTGCTTGTTGAGCTAATATAGAGTTGAGCATGGTTACGTGGTGTTGCATGGAGAGTGTAGATAGACTTACCGTATGCAGCTGTGGTGAAGAAAGGAACAAAATGAGAAAAGACGAGAGGAGAGGAGAGAGAAGAGTTGAGTGGAACAGAGAGAGTCGAGAAGATGAGAAATGAGTGTTGAACCAAGTGTCGATTCCACACACCTGCACCTCCGCTCTGCGGCTGCGGCTGCTGCTGAGACGCATAGTACGCCTACAATATCAGACATAAATTAAGTCACATTATCAGTATTTGATCTATCTTCCGCATCCAACGCGCAGCCACCCCCTCCCCGCCTCCCCGAATCCAACACCCACATTCCACGCCGCCCAGTCGTACTGCTGCTGTTGCTGTCCGCCCGCGTTTGGCGCTGCGTACGGTGTCTGCATCGTTCCTGTCGATGGCTGGCAGGGTAGGGAAAGAGTTGGGACCCGGGTCAGCACGGTGGGAGGGGCCATGCCAAGTAAGTAAATGGAGAGGGTGAGGGAATGGGAAGACTCACCGCTGATTGGATGTGATGTCTTGCGTGTTCCAGTCAAAAACATACACCACAAATGTGGCACTCAAATCTCCTGTGCACGGTTTCCACTCAAACTGCCAACATACTTATTTCAAAGGCAAACGCGTATGCAACTACATACGCATCAGTTCATTTGTTGATCGTTCCTTTGAACAAAGAAATACAAATATCCTTGAATCTGAAATCCTCGTTTTCGACTTTCTCCAAATCTATTGACGCCACTCTGACTACCACCGCTCCGGCTCATTGGGCGTCAGGTGACAAGCTTTTATGTCGCAAGGTGGTCTCGTTCTGCCGCAGTTCCCACCCTTTCTGCTTGTGTATATTCGCCTGAGGGGTGGAGAGTCATTGTGTCCCAGTGAAGAGATCCCAGCGTTCAAGGTGCAGACTTACGCCAAGAGCAGAGTTGCTTCCGTGCAGTGCAGAGACCACGTGACCTCCAGATCCAGTGTGAGCGATGGGACTTCATTGATGCGACTCGAGAATTCGTAAGAACTCCGGATTAGAGTTACTTTGAGTACTCTAAACTTGACGTCGGTGACGCGTGCGCCATACGCGAGCAGAAGGCGAACAATCTCGACGTTTGGTTGAACTGTGACCAACACACTGCGGTCTTCCGCCTCTGTCGGGTGATTGAGCGTGTCAATCCCCCCTCGCAGGTTGATGTCGAGTTTGCCCTTGCGTGTTGGTCTCGGGAACGTTTTTCCATCCCAACTGGTCAACATCCCGCCACGTCCGATGGCCATGGTGAGAACACTCGGGAAACTGTACGTTGCCATTCACCTCGCGTCCTGCCACGAATCCACACTCCAAATTTGACTGCCACTTGGGCTGATTTTCCAGTCCACTTGGCCGTCGACGGTCGCGCCCTTCTCGAACAACACCCTCACCACTCCAACCTTTACGTGCACAACCGCAAGCGCCAGCGCACTTTCGCATTCCTTTGTGTCTTCCTTCCATTCGAAGTCTCCTCTTCCATCGTCCACTTTTGCTCTGAGATCCGGACTGGCCCTGGCCTCAATCAACCGCCTGACATCGGTCTCGCTACCGGCTTCCACAGCGTCGATCAATTGTGCGTTGAGTACCGCAGACATTGGATTTCGGTGGCAGGAGCAGTGAGAGTGGAATCGAAAGAGGTTGAGGGCGGAAACATTTTCACATCCACCAACAAGTGGCCGGCACTTCTTTTGTCCAAAATCCGTTCATACGGAGAGGTTGGAGATTTTTGGAAGCAATGTATGTGGTGAACAACTTTTGACCATGAAATACATTAAGTCTTCACATACTTTTGAAACACCACGCCTGCGCTGGACCTGCTCAAACTCAATACACACGACACGTACCAATACCGTAGCCAGGTAACCGGCATTGGCAGCCTCGCTCCGTCGTCCGTCACTACCACACAACCGACTATTCAAGATTTACCGAGTCCAAAAGACCTAGTCAACCGGGCTTCCAACTGGACCCTCTGCCAGCTGTCTCCCATGAAGAGCGCCCCATAAGCTTCTATAACTGTAGATTGCAAGGTGGTGGGTGCTGATGGGCCGGAGAGGAGGAGCGGACGGCGAGTGCAAGCCCGAGTGAGGGAGCAGTGAAGCACCAATCGTACCCGCACAGCCCCGCCGTCCGTCCACACACCTCGCAGCCCGGCTCTGAGTGGCGCGGACGAACGGGACGATGAGGGACGGGTGGGGAGTGATATCGAGATGGGCGGTGGCGTGCACGTGCAAGGAGCACGGTCACCGTCACAGGTGCAGTCGAGTGGAGAGTTGGAAAGCTTGACGCTGATATATTCAGTTGCGCGGTAGCTGGCTCGTGCGCACGCATGCGCAGCGCTTCTAGGAAGGAAATGTACGGACTAGTTGATAACCTTTTAGAACGCCGATTTGATTGCAGGTATGCTGTAGATACATATGCTCCTGTATCGTTGTTCTGCAGTTTAAATTATAGATGAGTAGTTTCCATTTGGTGCAACAAAAAACCCATGTGGCCCGCAGTTCCTGCAACAAATATATATTTTTGTTTTTCTTGGAGTCCGAGTAAATGAAGTGGAAGCCCTTGGAGGAATTCGGGACTTTGAAGTGTCTTTTCCGATGGATGTTGTCATGTTTGCCGAAGAGACTCAAAAGACATCAGACATCAACTCGTGTCTGAACGCGATCAACTCTGGGCTCGCACGCCACGCACTTCAGGCCACCTTCTTCGCGAACTTGGCGGTGAAGCAGGAAGCTCGGTCCGTCCTCTCTTTTGATTTGGATCCAGATGTCGATTTTGTTTTCGTCATCACATTACAATCACGAAAGACATGGAAGACTTTGTGCTCTCCGCACCAGACTCACTTTGTTGTTCCTCCTTTTTTCCCCTCGATTATTGATTGCTGCGATATGGCTTGTACTCGCACTGCTACGAATGCAAAACCAGTGACGTCACCTTCGCCTTTCCTACCTCTTTTTCTCATCCACAGTTTTCTGATACTCTTATTGGGTTTTTATGCCGTTCATCTCATATTTTAACTGCATGCCGAGAGTCGGATACACTGTCACAGTTTCCCCGGAAGTTGGTAGCTGGGATCAGCCGCGCTCCACCTGCAACCTTCCAAACCGTTTTCGCGGTAGTGGCATCTCCGGAACATATGGTTGGTTTCGGGACACCTTTCGTTCGGAAATAATCGCAAAGTAATTGCGACCGGCTTCGTGATCAGGCGACAGACACTTCAAACGGCATTCCTTTCTTTGGAAAAGATGCAAGCGGGGTTTCTTGATCTCGTAAACATTGCTTCCAGAACCCAGACACACTTGATTTGATAGAGTCTGATTAGCTATAATTGTCTTCTGTATACAGATGATCTTGTTCCACATATTTTGAGGCAGCTCGCACCAATATCCGGAATGCATTTCTTTCAAACTGCGTGATCACGCAGTGACATTAGTGACGTCACCTTGTTGGGGCAGTACCAATAACGCGTCACGAAGAGAACCTTGGATGGGGGTTGTGATGGAAAGACGGAAATTTGAGACTATGCCATTTTTTTGGATGATGTTTCAAGTGCACCAGAATGCTGGAATTCACCACATCGCCATTCGTCGCTGTGGATGGAAGCAATGCCGTGATGCTTTTGAAGAGGAAGACGCAATTTAGAGATGACTTTAGGAGCGCATTAGGTTCTTCTACTCATAAAAATCAGTGCTCCTACTGTAGCGTTACAGAAGACGCTGAATACTAATCGATTTCTAGTCGCCCAGGACGACCGACCCGCGACCGCCCTTTCGAAAGAGCACCCCCCGACGTGTACGCACCGTCCCGGCGTGAGTTCAAGGGCACGAGTCCAGCCTCCACCACCGCTTCACGTCATCGGCTCACTTGCTCCTCCGCTGGGTGCTGTCCTCCTTCCGCCCCTTGCTTCTGAAATTACTCCTGTTCCCATCACCACTTCACGCCATCTGTTGTCGCAGCAAAAAATTCTCCTGACGAAGGGTCGCGGTCGCCTGCATTAGAGCGGTAATGTCGTGTTTGAGTGATGCAAGGTCGCGTTCCAGGGTGGAGGTGAGGCTGCGAAGTGCAGAGACCTCCTGCTCCAGAGCGGAATTGCAGGTTTGTAGCGCGGCGGCATTTGTCTCCGCTTCCACGCGTTTCCTGGTGAGTATCACCGCAGGTGAAATCAAAAGCAAGTCTCGACGCAAATGCAGTTCCACCCACCTCTCTGCAATCCGTGCCCTCTCTTCCGCCGCTGCCGCACGAAACTCCGCCACTGCAACACGTGCGGCGAGTTCCCGCACCTGCTTGGCGTGCTCAGCATTTGCGAGTTCGAGAGGTGGAGGCTTTGAACTAGCCGGTGCAGGGCGAGGTATCGGGCAACGTAGGTGAGTCTCCAGAGTGTGCAAAAACTCTTGGTTGGGATTTTTTCTCGCTGCGTCCAGTTCCGCGCCAGTGACACGTGCGCCGTACGCGAGCAAGAGACGGACGATCTCCAAGTTGGGGCGAACGGCGAACAAGACACTGCACTCTTCCCACGATGTCGGGTGGTCGAGTGTGACTATGCCGCCTCTCAGACTCATTTCAAGCTGACCGTCGCTATCTGGACATTCGACCGTGTCTCCGTCCAACACTGCTTCCTTCCCGCCATATCCAATGGCAACAGCAAGAGCAGAGGGGAAACTGTACGACCCAGCCCATCTGTACTGCTGCCACTCGGATGCAGTCCAGTTGCGACCGCCGCAGTCGTTGCTGAGTCGCCATCCCACTTCGCCGTCGACGCTCGCGCCCTTCTCCAGCAGCACCCGGACAAGCCCCACCTGTCCATGTAGCACGGCAAGCACCAGCGCGCTCTCGCACTCCACTGTGTCTTCCTTCCAGTCGTACCCGCCACGCCCGTCCTCCACCTTTGCCCTCAGTGTGACCACCTTCCTTGCGACAGGGCTCGCCCCGGCCTCAATCAGCCACTTGACATCCGCCTCCCGTCCATCCTCCACCGCGTCGATCAGCTGAGCGTTTAAAGTAGCCGACATGTTCCTTGGTCTCTGATTCGTGATTTGTATATTGACACCGGGCCGGGTTTTAGCCGTGTTCAAATTGTGCCGGGTGTTTTGGTCACCCCCAAAACCATTTTGTTTTATTAAAGCATTTAACACATTTTGGCAATTGACCCCCGCCATGAAACACGACGAGCAGAGCATCACGGAACACAAGCGATGCGCCCATCGGCTTCCCAGGCAATAGAAGAGCCGTTGCTCGTAATCGAGGTCTTCAGCACCATTCACATCGAATGTACCGCATTCGAGTACATGTAACAGTACCAGCCAACTCAATATAGTGCGGCTACGATTCATCCAGAAACCTTCGCCGGGACCGTCCTCGTCTCGAGATTTTGGTTTACGGGTGGGTCAACCTTCAATAGGAAGGGCCGGGGTCCCGCGGCTAGTTACCGTCGAGGTCCTTCTCGCGGGAGCAATCAGATGCTCTCACTGCCTCACAGTCGTTTGGATGTCCCGCCAGCCCGGAATCGCGGGGTGTTCTGCTGGACTTCGCGATATCAGAACAAACTCACCTCCGCGACCGTATTTCCACCGTCACGTCTGATACATTGGAGCACAGCCGAGAGAGCTTGTCTCAATGAATTGCATGATGTGATGGCAGTAAGCCCTCGGGAAGAACGCCATCCAGTCGTCGCCGCCGCAGGTGCGGTCTGGCCATCCATCACGATCCTTTTGAGATGCTCCGCGGAAAAGATGGCTCTCGATTTCCATCGGCGACGGGATTTTCCGGTGGTGTCGCGAAAATGTGTCAAATGTTCAAATATTCAAATGGAGACCATAAATACGGTATATTCCACTACATTCAAGCCGACATTACCGACCAGTTTTCCGCCAGTCCCATCGCTGATTTCCGCGGTGAGATTATCCTCCGAATTGGGCGATTCCTTTCCGGTCGTTTGGGCCTCCCTCTCAATTCCTTGTTCACCTTCTATTGCAACACACATTCTCGAAAAGACGGTTGCACGAGCTCCAGTATATCTATCGTAGCGGGAAATGTTTGGCTCAATACAAGAAGACCTCAGTATTCTTTGACAGGCCATGATACTAATTATAACAATACGGTGGCTCGCAACATTCACTGACGGTACTCGTCGTCCACCCGGGTGGCAAACACTTGTAAACGTCCGCCGGCACAGCCAGCTCCCATAAGTATGTCGTAAACTCGCCCTTGACGCATCCAGCACAATTCTGCCACTTATCGGTCTTGACCTAACCCCACGTCCCGTCCGCCGCCATCTCGTGCACGTAGACTTGATACTTCATCACCATGTCGGAGGACCTGAGTGACCCGGGTACTTTAACCGACCATTACGGGTTCGTGTTTGCAGGAAGCAGGTCCATGACTGCCAGGGCACCGAGGCAGTTGGGACCCATCTCCCGGGAAGTAATCCCAAGTGACCCAGACGGGTTCATCCCTCTTCCCAAGTTGCGATGATATTGGGAGGGTGCTGACTGGATTGTTTAAGGGGGACTGAGAGATGTGGTTGCGGATAAATTCTCAGCGAACATTTCCTTGTGACTGGAGGGTCCAATAGTATGACGCAACACGACCTTCTGTCTCTGCAGTATTTTGTGCTGTCACGATGGGAGGACGCCAGGGACTTCCCCCCGGTCGTCTTAGAACCGATCGACGTCATAACCACTGCCAGAACGCACACATCACTTGTTCAAAACACTCTATAGCACACTCTACAAGCATTTTCACATGTCATATAGCAGTCACGTTGCGTTTTCATCCTATAAATACCAATTTTCGTATACGTACTCGCCCAACAACAGCGCAGCCGACCCGCGGCCGCCGACCGCCCTCCGAAAAAGCACATCCGTTCCCGACGTACCGCACGCACGCGTAGGTACACTATCATCTGGGTGTCCATGTCGCTCACCCGGTCTCCCACAGGCGTGTACCAGTACCCACAGGTTCATTCTGCACCAACAGCCGACCGCCGTTTCGGCACTTTCCGACTCCTTCCACTGGGTTCCCTTTTCCTACTCGCGCCCCTTACTGCTCCTGTTCCTGCTCCTGCACCTCCTCCAACCCCTGCTCCCCCACCTTCCTCACCACCGCCCAGCTGATCGCCACCCTCCAACTCCGGCACGTCCGGCCCGTCCCAGGTTTGGCCCCCGATTCCCGGACTATCCGGAAAGATAAACGCCGATCCCGTATCCGACGCGTCGGAGGAGATGGAGGCGGCGGAGATGTGCCGAGTCTCGGAGGTGGAAGCGGGGTAAGCGACCGACACCGGGATTGAGCGGCGGGATGGGTTGGAGGGGTGGGATGGGTACGCGTAAGGTTGTTGGGCGAGAGCAGGAGCGGGAGGGTGAAGTGAGGGGGAGGGTGGGTACGGCCCCGCGCCGGTGATGGGGGAAGGGTTGGTGGGCGAGCGGACTAAGGTGGGTGAGGATGGGGGTGGGAATGTGGGTGAAGGGTGCAGAGGGAATGAGGTTGGGGATGTGGGAGAGGCGGATACGGCGCGGTACGAGCCTGTGGTGTGGGTACGCAAGACAGGGAGTGGGAGGTGTACAAGTATACGTACAAGGAGAAATGTCGACGTCAGGGAGGGGTGAGGATCCGGACCGAAAATGGACGGTGGAGGATGACTCACCCGATCCGTCACCAAACGCCCCCTTGTTCCTCACTCCCCTCACTCCCCTCACCCCCTTCACTCCCCTCACTGCCCCGCCCACCCCGCCCACCCCGCCCTTCCTTCCCCTCCTCCTCCTCACCACCACCACCACAGCCCCTACAACAACCAAAGCCACAACCCCAACAACAACAACCACCGAAATCGCAGGTACGGGCACCGACGGCCCCCCGCCGACTGCAAGTGATGCGGTGGGCGCGGCGTTTGCGCTTTCGGGTACGAGGGCGGTGGCGGTGGTGGACGTTCCCGTGGTGGACGAGGGGAAGCGGGCAGAGGCGGGAGTTTGGGAAGAGGGACCGGCGGTGCGCGATTGTGCGATGTAAGCGGTGCCGGATCCCGCGCCCCCGGCCGTGTTTGCGAATGCGGATGCGGATGCGGATGCGGATGGAAGGGGGAGCGTGGAGTCTCCAGGTGCCCCAGGGTCAGCAACGGGTATAGGTGCTGCTCCATCGGTAGGTACGGCCGGTGGATTGTCAGTCTGGGCCGGCGGTGGAGGTGGGGATAAGGGTGTTGGAGAAGGGTCGGTAGGAGGTGGCAATGGTGGCGATGGTGGCGATGGTGGCGATGGTGGTGGCGGTGCTGACGGTGGTGGTGGGGCGGGTGGTGGAGTTGGAGGTGCCGGTGGTGGTGGAGGTGGGGGGCTGTAAGCACAGGGTGAAGTGTGGTGAGAATACTTTGATAAACATTGATTTCGGGGGAAGCAGCACTCTGTGATTGTCGGCACAGTCCTCCGCCAAGAATCCTGTCCGCCAATAACACCCGTCCGCCCACCCCCGACCTCTCCCCCTCTCCGCGTGTGTGGATAAACGCGAGTAGAAGTGCACTCGAATGAATGTCCGATGCTATGGTGGGGGTCACTTCACCATTGTCGGCACAGCACTCCGACACCCAACCATCCGCACCATCAACCCCGCTTGCCTACTCTACTCACGGTGGCGGAGGTGGTGGAGGTGGAGGAGGTCTCGGAGGCGGAGGCGGAGGTGAGGGCGGCGGTGGCTCGCTGCACCACGGCGACGGTGGCCAGCACCACTGCCTTGCGCCCAATCTGGCGGCATCTCTCGCTGCGACTGCGTTTCCAGTTCTTTGTACGCGTGCATCCGTTGCGATTGCGGGAGTGGCGAGGATGGCGACCAAGAAGAGTGCAATCCACATCCACGCGAACGTCCACGTCCACGTCATCGCCGCAGCCCGTCGCCGCGCCATCTCCCACACTGCGACTGGTCCAATCGCAGCCGCGAAGCCGACGATGCAGTGACTCGGGCGATTCCTCGAAAGGCAGAACTGTTATTGTGGCGGGTGAGGACACGGGCCGCAGGACGTGGCTGCGCACCGTGCAGCGTCAAGGTCAGGGACGAGATTCTTCGGCGGGCAGTGAGAGAGGCGAGGTTGCGCCCTCGCCCATGGTGCCAGGGCTTCTAGTGCGGAAACACAGACCTGCGTGGAGGTGTGCGCAACGCGCGTTGCTGGTGTCTGATGGCCTCTTTCGCAAGCACCACACCAAGTACACTCAAAACATCCATGTACCACTTCCCGATTCAGCGAGTCACACGTCTGTGTCTGGCAATTGTTTTTTTTGGGTGGCCGAGCTGTGGCTCTTGACAGTCACGTATCTGCTCTCCCGTCCCCGTTCGTGCGCAACGTATATTTAGACGTGCTCCGATCTCGGCGAGCGACCCTTTATCGCCGGGCCGCCGGTTGTGTGCTGACATCACATCTCTGCTTCCTTGTGCAGTCTGCCAAGTGACAGGAAAACAGGAGCACACCTCAGCGGTCAGCACGGTAGACACATCATGCATTCAAAAAAGGAACTATTTACTTGCGTGGCTGTTGGCGCTCACGTTTTCTTTGCGCGATGACGGCTGAGGCGTTTCCAAACACTCCATTTTTCCATGCATTGCCAGATGCGCTGCACCCGACTGTCTCACTGGGGGGTTGGAACTGCAGACGGATGGCAGCGATACAGATGGGCGTGGACGTACAGTTTCCCTTCCGCTCTTGCTGCAGCCATTGGTCGGGCGGGGGAGGGCGACGCGGTGGAACGGAAGCGAGCACGACATCCCACTCGGCAATGGTGCGCTCGCAATCAATCTGAGAGGTGGCACAGTGGCGATCAATCACCCCACGAAGGACGACGACTTCCGTGGCTGGTTGACGGTTCAACCCAAGGTCAACATCGTCCGACTCCTGCTGGCACAAGGCGCATGTGTCACCAACGTTGAGCGCAAATGCTGCTCGAGAGACCGGTGACCGAGAGTTCATACGTACTCTGGAGTCACACAAGCACAGTTCCATTCCTCACCCTTGTCCTTCGCTCGAACTCACAAATACCACAACTAGGATTCAGAAGCTCACCGATCTTTTGGCTGCTTCAGAAATGTGTGTACAGGCGAAAGAAGGAAGGAACCGGTCTTTGTTATCGTGAGTTCCCATTGAGTGCCATAATCGCAAATGTTTGGTATTGACTAAAGTTTGGACCCGTTTCAGGCAATTATCAACTTTGACAGCAGCTCTTCCTACCTTCACGGTCGTAGTGCTGCTTTGGCCGAGCGACATGTAACACTTCAGAACCGGAACGCTGCTTTGACGCGTATTTCCCGGGGATCCTCTTTGCAGCTACCTTGCCCCGCGCCGAGCGTGGTGTGATGGCACTTTGAACTCCCTCTGGACCTTTTTTCCCGTTTTCCCCTTCGAATGTGAGTATCGCGTACCTCGATCCTGCATCAGTTCGTGCGTTGACCCCCTTCCCGAACTCTCCGTCCAGTAGATACCTTCCAGCGCCGTCCTCACGCGTCGGGACTGTGATGAGACGTCGCGCACCGGGCTATCGAGTGTAGGATTAGGTATCGGGACGGATGTGACGTGTGGTTGTAGGGAGTGGTGTAATGGTGCAAAGTCTGGCACAGGCGAGGTGCAGGAGAGCTGGAGGCCTCCAGACTTTGAAGCTGTTCCACCACCCTGCCACCCTGCAACAAGTCCTTCCATCACTATTCACTCAAACACAACATTGACACGCTCCTGCAGAAGACCACATCCCCTCGCCAGGATTTTCTGCGACAACCGATAGGGTGAAGCCGAGATGGGATGGGAACAGGACTGAGTTCAGGAGGAACGGTCGGAAGGGGAAGAGAACCTAGCTGACAGAACCACAAGGGCCGAAGCAGAGGTCGGTTGTTGAAGCTGATTGAGCCGGTGACGTCAAGCGCCTGTGGTGGCTAGACTCCCGACGTTGGACATGAGCGGGGATGGTGCGCAGAAATCGAATGGTATTGGGCGTCTTTTGAAACATTAATAGTCAAGACATTGATAAAAATACACTAGAGTATGGGAGAAGGTTTCGAGAATATGTATTGCAATAGTAGGGGGATAAGCGTTGCGTTCGCAAAATCCAATGGCGTGCGACCGAGCGAATCTGTCACGGAGGGGTTGACGCCTCGCTGCAACAGCAGCTCAACAATTTTGAAGCTGTCTGGTAATATTGGAAGGTCTCTGCAGGTACCAACGTGCCGTGCGTTGTGATGTACACGCGCTCCCGCCTCCACCGCACACAGGAGGGCGAGACCGCCCTGGGCGTGCACGTCTGCTCCACGGTTCAGGAGCAGGGTCATCACGTCCAAGTAGCTCCTTTCTGCTGAGTGAATGAGCGCCTGATCGCCTTGGGCGTGCACATCTGCTCCACGGTCCAAAAGATTCTCCACGATATCGACATGTCGTCCTTTCACGGCCTCGAGGAGGGGAAGTCCATTGTTCGCATTCGGATTGGCGCCAGCGTTGAGCAGAATATCCACAAGATACCAATCACCCAACTTTGCAGCATGCGTCAGCGGTTCGACACTATCACCGACAGGTACCTCCACCCCGGACTGGATCAACAATTCCACCATTTCAATATGACCTAATACCACCATACGTTGATATGCATTCATATCAACAGTAGCTCCCCAATCCAAAAGCAGTTTCGCAATATGTGGGATATTTTCCTGCATTGCAGAGGACAATGCGTCATCCAGTTTCTCCCTCGAAAGTCGCCCCTTCTTTATCATGATATCAACGACGTCAATATGACCGCGTCGTACAGCGTAATATATCGCAGGTCGTGGTGGGGAGAAAATGATATGCGACGGCGGGGTAAAGAAGGGGTAATGGTGGGGCCAGTGATTTGTAAACTGGCACGGATCGGCTTCGATGGCAGCATTTGCCCCAGCATCAAGCAGGGCTTCACAAACAAGGGCGTTTCCCACTCGAGCGGCTGCTATGAGCGCGGTTTCGCGAGGTGGATGCTGACTTATAATGTCGATGGTCGCCCGAACACAGGCATACTTCCTCAGAAGCGCACGAATCACATCGGGGTCTGCCCCTCGCCTTCGCACTTCTGCAATAAGGACATCCTCCGCTCCGTAGTGGGAGAAAGCCCTGCGAGCGATTTCCATGGGACTTCCTAGGAGTGCACGGAATTTGTGGTTGAGAGGGAGGCCCAATCGTCCGGGAAGGAATTGTCCAACTCGGAGGAGAACTTCGAGCGGGAAGTTGTCGATGGGTATCATCCTCGTGGAACAAACGGCCTGCGGATTGGCAATGGCTGGCCAGACAAGGAGGTCCCGATGTGCAACAGCGGAGCCTCACTCAGCGATTTTTGTGCGTAAGTACATAAGCATAGTGTGGTCTTTTGGGCCGTTTCAGGTAGCTACTTAATTCATAGTGTGTCTCATTCCATTTCGATCAAGATTTACATGGTTATGAGGGGGCTATATACAAAAAACCTCAGAGACCTCACACACCTCAAGACCGGAGGTTCGTGAGGGGGACCCCTATTCCGCGCCACTCGTCTAAAAAACGCTATATAGTCTTTAGTACTCTGTAAAGTTTTGGTCCGGATGAGTGGATGAGATGCCAATGATGTTTGCGACCGGCTGTGAGCGGTGTGATATTGGGAGTGGCTGGCTCTGACACCACGAGCTTCTGCTTGCACGATGAACGATAAGAGCGCGATGTATTGTTAAAACAGAAGTAACCCATGGCGTCCGAAATTCCCTTCATGAGGAACTGGCGCCGGAACCGGTGATTTTCATCTCGCCCCTCACGGTTGAGGATGGATTCAAAGTGTCCAAAATTACTAAATTTAGTGTATTGATACTCTAGCGCCTAAATCGTAGCCCAGTGGCTTTCAAATCAACTGGGAAGTGTCCACGAGGGGTCCAAAAATGGGTTGGTTTCGACCACCTCCCCCAAGGGTCACCGCCCATCACCAAAAGTCGTTCGACGTCGCCACAAAATGCGTTTGGGGTGAGGTGGCGTGGAATTTTGGACAAACGTCCTGTACCTCCAGTCTTGAGGCAGTTGCTTTGGTCTTACCTCAATTCTCCGATCACTTTCGCAACCCACTTGCACCACGGGCACAGCTGGGCCAAATCGAGAAGAAAAGCTTGAACTAGGTATAGAGCTTTTATTGACCGCTGTATCAGATTCGGTCGGTTTTGTAACGATAATTCGCACTCGTCTCAACCCCCAGGTCACACGCTCGTGATCTCTTTCGCTATTCGTCTCGCTCTCAAGCCACACCCTCGTGGTATCTGTCGTCGCTAACGATCTCTCTCACCTGGTCTCCAGGTCACTCGTCTCAGCTCTCGTCCATCGCTGACCCTAGTCTTTCACGCACTCTGATTCCGTGTCCTCGTCCCCCAACTCTTGAAACCCTCGCCCGCTCCACCTGACACCGGTTAAGTCCGGCAGCACCGACCGTCACCATCCACCACAACGGCACCAAAGACAGATATTAGATAAGCAGACTAGCGATGATATTGTTATCGATAGTAAATCGCTGCCAAAAGGGGGGGCCGGAGTCCATCCGCTAATAATATTTCCCCCTTCCACACGAAAAACTTCAAGACCAAGTTCGATGTCCGCCACTCTCGACGCTTAGTTGATTGATGCTGTGGAAGCGGGCAGCGAGGCTGACGTAAAACGGTAGATCGAGGCTGGGGCGAGTCTGGATGCGAGCAAGGAGTCACACTGCGTGTCAGGGTGGACAATGGACGGTGTGTATTTGAGTGGAAGGAGGACGCGGTGTAGTGCGAGAGTGCCCTTACGCTGGCAATTCTGCATGGAAGGGTTGCAGTTGGAGGGTTCTGCTGGAGAAGGGCCGGAGTGTCGACGGCGGAGTACAGTGGAGAGTAAGCAACTTCTACGGCAGTCGGAACTGGACTTCCAACGAATGGTATCAAGAGAGGTGGCTGCTGACAAACAGTTTCCCTTCCGCGTTCGCTGCGGCACTGGGTTGCGGTGGTTCGTTGACACACTGCGACGGAATTCGACTGTTTCCAGTACATTTTGGAGTAATTGCCATCCTCATCTCCCACCCAGGCTGCGGCCCACTAAGGTCACCTCTACTCCCCTACCCCCCGACCCGTACAAGTCATGAATACGAGTCCATACACATGCGTTATGGGAGCTATTGCGGAGACCTGTATGAAAGGTATTGACCCGAAGTCTGAGAGCGATATACGTTTCGCACATTTGAATCATGTGAAAGCGAAATGGGGAGTCACTCTCGCAACAACCGTGGAGGATGGACGGGAGGCGGATGTGAAGCGGCTGATTGAGACAGGCGCAAGCCCGGACGCGCGCAAGATGGTAACGCTGCGAGTGAAGGTAAACAACGGAAGGGGAGGAGTCGACTGGAAGGAGGACACGGTGGAGTGCGAGAGTGCACTGGTGTTGGCGATTCTGCATGCACATGTCGCGGTGGTTCGCGTGCTGCTGGAGAATGGCGCGAGCGTCGGTGGCGAAGTTGACTGGAGAATCAGTGACAGCTGGAACGGGAACTGTCCCTCGGATCGCTGGCAGCACAGGAGATGGCGTGCAACGTACAGCTTCCCCTCGGTACTTGCAGCTGCCGTCGGTCGTGGTGGGAAAGTGGCGTACAACGAGGGAAGCAAATTCGCGGTGCCAGACAGAAAGGACGTTCTCGGAATCAACCTGCGCGGTGGCGCAGTGACGCTCAGCCACCCGACTAGGGGCGAAGACGCGCGCGTGTGGCC
>KQ965774.1:136547-210009 GCA_001574975.1 Gonapodya prolifera JEL478
CGAGTCCGAGTCTCAGGCGAGCCGAGTCGGAACACTACTTCCAAGACCATCCCCCAACCAAGCTAATTAGTGTCACTGCCTCCAGCCACTAGAAAACACCAGCGCTCCATTACAGAGCAGCCCCCATCTCAAAGATTAAGGGAGTGTAATTTTGAAATTTTTTTTTAGGTTGGTGGTTACAGGATGAAAAGGAGGGCTGCTCTGTAGTGGAGCAGGCCTGTTTTGAGGTTCCAAGATTGTTGCCAAGTTGCAAAAGGATCTCCAAGACTATCACTTTTTCATGGTCAACAAGAGAAATTTCCACTGGTGTGTTATTGTGATGGACAAAGACAGACATGCACTGGAGAGAGTGACAATCCCCACCATTACCCAACTTGGAGCCATGTTGCAATGCGTTAAACCACCTTCTCATGTTGGCAATAGCACTGTTGCCTAGAAATTGCAGTTCAACTATGTTTTGGAACCAGGGAGATGGACATAGCTGTGGATTATTTTCCTGTGTTACATTGCTGTTCATTATGAGGTACCCATCACTGTTCCGGTGTATTTTTGAAGGTGCACAGACCCCTCTCCTTATGTATCCTTTTGATTTTTAGAAAAGGTGGAGAGAGAATATGTATGTATTCTTTAGAACTGTCTATCCCCAATGTGCAGAACAGGACTCCTGGGGTAAACCTAGACTAGATTTGCTAACTTTCTGAATATACATATATCCAAATTGGTCAACTGATTATTGTAGCCTTACATTGTTTCACTAGTGCATCTTGCATCAATTTAAGGGGTGGGTGGAGCAATTTACAGAGTGGATTAGAGTGTGCAAAGTGTGCTATTAGAGAGGTTGCACTACACTTTTTAATTTCACAAATACAAATTGTGAAAATATAATCAAGCAAACACATTGCGCTGACCCAGCATGCACAAATTGGGCAGACACCAAGCCATGCAAGACAATTCATCCAACTTGTCCAATTCTGATGTGGGGACTTGCACTGTGATGCAATCAAAGAGGAGGCACTGTCAATCTGCCTATTGCAACTGGACTGGATGATCCCACCAGAGTGGCATTTCTACCTGGATGCAAGGCTTGATTTGAATGCAATCTCAAACGTGGACTGGTTGCTGAACTTTTGGTGAGTTCTGGTGGGAATTGTCACTTGGGGCACCAGGATTGGTGCTCAAACTTGTGGATCACAGTTTTGAAAAGGACAACATTCTCCATCTCAGTGTGGCTCTAGAGCTCCCTGAAGTGATTATCCTGGAAAGCAGCCATAGGTTTCGTGGCGTGGGGGCACTCTGTGTGCTTCTGAAGTGGCTCAGGTTCCGAATTTGCCTCTTGGACCTGTCGCCAACATTTGGTTGCTCCCCTGGCAAACTATTGCAGATTGTGTTGTACCTAGTCATCAATTTGAAGGAATGCTATATTGAGATCTTGACATGGGATGCATACCAGCTGCTGAAGCAGTTTTGTGAGGCAATTCATGAAGCTGGTTTGCCTCTTGTTTCTGACTTTGGATTCATTGATGGCACAGATGTAGGATATCACAACCAGTGGGCAAAGAGACAGCACTGCCTCAAGTATCATGGTGTGGTATTGCCAAATGGAATCATAACACATCTGGCAGGACCATTTCTTGGTCCAGACCACAACCTCACTATCTTCAGAAGGAGTGGTTTGAACAATCTTCTAGTGAATCATGGTGCGCGGTTGTTCTTGCCATCCAAGTGTGAATCTCACAAGCTTTCCCCCTTAGCATTTGGCCCTGGACATGAACCATACCAAATCTATGGGGACCCTGCTTATCTACCAGGTGGTGCACACCTGGCTGGTCATTGGGAGCTCACTCATCTCACTGCTGAACAGCAGTAGTGCAATTCCAGGATCAGTGCTGTGCATGAGTCAAATGAATGGCATGGGAGAAACCAGCAACAACTTTTTGCATTCCTGAGCTACTACAGGAATCTGAAGGTGGAGCTTTCCCCTGTAGGGACATACTATTGTATAGGAATACTACTGACTAATGCTCATACTTGTTTGTATGGGAGTCAGACAGGTAAGAAGTTTGGACTTACACACCTGACACTTGAGGAATACTTGAACTCTGAATATATATTTCTTTACAAATCTTTTTTCCAAAGTTCCATTAACTCTTTAAACATTGTCATCACCATCTTATTGTTGTCACTCACATTCTTTGCTTCCTGCTCCCTTACTGCCAACTCACACTCCTTTAACTCCAGCACCTTCTGCTTCCTGTCCTCTGACTCTCACGCAATCTTCAGTAATCCTTCACCTTGCATTTTGTCCACATGGAGCATGTCAGCAATCACTTTCAGGCTGCTACGGGCTTCCTCCACTGGCTTCTCTACTTCCTTGCAGCACTGCCCTCATCCTTACCATCTGTGGCGTTCTGATCCACGTCCTCAAGTGCCCTTGTCTTAAAGAGGGTTTCTGTTGAACCCTTGCATAAGCCTAATCAGATAGAATGAGTGATCTAAAGGTCCTTCTCTGCCTCAACATGCCTGTTCTCCTTCTCCACAGCATTTCTGTTTCATAGTTGGTGCACAGGAAGGAAGGGATCAGGATATATCAGGTACAAACAAAAACTTACACTGCCACTACATCTCTTGCATATGACGCCACAAGCACGTCCAGTGTGGTTTCCTCCTTGTCCTCCCCTGTGCGCTTCTCCCACAACAATTGAGTCTGCTCCCATTGCTTGACAAGGGCCACTACCTTGCAGTTGGCATGGACATGAGTTACCTGACTGTAAGCAACAGGGTCCTCCATTTTCATTGCCTCTGCAACCACTATCCACTTTCCCTGCACCATATCAGTCTTGATGATGATCTTGTAGGGGCAAATAACGCCTGTGTGGCACATCAACACCACATATTTATTGTAGTCCCACTTAAAGTGCACTCCGGTTGCCTCCGCCACCTTAAAAGCCTTTGCTGTTGCGGGCTGTCACTCTGCCCATGTTGCACAAGATGGGTGAGGAGTGGGCGCAAGCCTGGAGGCTTTGGCAAGTGCAGCAGATTGGTCAAAATACACGTGCCATGTATACACAAGTTCACAATGTTTCTACACAAAGATGTTGACCAAAAACACTCATTCACCTGCTTCTCATTGTTAGAAAGTGCTTTCCACATGTTTTCAATTGTTGCTGGGATCATAGCAAAGCTTAAGTCTGGATACGCCTCCGTGACCTCCAGGCACTTCTCCCTGGTAACAGCACAAACAGCGTAGGCGTAGTCATGGGCACCACCATATTTAACGTTGTCAAGGTTTTTGGCAGGCGTCCGCGGCACTTCAGGTGGCCTTGCGTGACTGGTGACGGTTTGTTGTGTTCAACAATTGACGGTGTCTGCAAGTTGGCAGCATCAACACCAGATCAAAGAAACATCCAGAACAATCAGTGATCATCAATTTGTACATTTCAATATAAAAAACTGGGTTCTCATTGACTCACTGGTCAAATAATTGTCCAAACCATCCCTGGTCCTGCCCATCCTGATTTCTTGCACAGCGCATGTCTTTGTAACAGTACTAGCAATATCAATGTAGTCAATGAGGTTTTAGCGTGAAAGAAAGGTCCGATAGGTCTCAACGTGCCCAACCGGACTCCCAGGTAGTGGAAGACAGATGTTAGTCAGCATCGCAAAACTGGACTGATGATAATTGCCACAATTGCCTCACCTGACGAATCTCCGAAAATCGCGATTTTACCACGCCGTTTCCCAGAGGAAATCAATGGTTGTGTGGGCTCACAAATCGGTCTCTGGATTATCTACCCGCTGCCACATGTCTTGTGTGCTGGAAATTTGTGAAAATAAAATGTTGCGCAACCTACGCATTGCGTTATTGAAATTATCATGGAACTTGGCAAAGGTTGGGGAGGTGACAAACATATTATAAAATTATGTCATTGACAATAATAAAACGAGAAAGTATAGTATCACGCGCATTAGGCTGACGAAGCAACCGTCTTGACGGTGAACAACCCCGCGAAGGCCTTTCGAAGTAGATCGTGGTCCTTGTCTTCGGCAACAAGTTTCGCAACGAGCGATTCCGACCCATCCCGCATTACTTTCGGTCGCAGTTGACGGGTGATCCAAGGTTCCTTGGGGGGATCGGGAAGTTCCCATGTTCCCTTCTGCAAGACAGCCAACAATTTCAGTGGAGTGATATTCAGTGACGGCGAGAGCTCTCTCCTCACCTTTTCTCCGTACTCAAAAGCCTCGTCCATATTGCAGTCTTCCAGAAGGGAGCGGTACTCGTTTGTTGTGCCTGGATAGAATCCGGGGTTCGAAAACTGTGCGATCGAAGAGTCAGACAATGACACGAGCTGGGAGGAATCAATACGAAACAGTATTCAACCAGCCTTTTGGTACTTGTCCTTTTGCTTCCCGATGTGGCCGCCTCCAGATGTTCCTGCCTCGTCCCAGGCCTCCCAAGTGAATTTGTAGTAGGAGACTAAGCACGTCACGCGCCATGTCAGGAGGATACGCCGAGCTCATGAAAAGACTAAGGTACTTACTGCAGCTCCCACCGAATGGACTGACTCGGCCCGCTTCATTCACGATTCGCGTCCAACCGAGTTCGTACGCAAGCTTGGGCATGAGCCACTGGGCGTTACGGCGTTGAAGTTCTTACGTTGGAGGAAAAGATGTCATCAAGATAGGATCTTCAGCGATGTTCAAAATGGACTCACCTTTGATCGCCCTGACCATAAAATCAACTCGGATCTCAATCATCTCGACGAACGAATCGAAAGTCGATCCGTTCTACAGATTTTGGGGGGCTCTGATCAGGAATAGTACTATTATTAAGCGACAAGAGCGCAAAACGTACCGGTCCGCAGGTGTAGATCATGTTCGGGAAAGAGTTGCTCCTACGGATGGCGTTTGGTTGTGAGTTTATGTCAAGCATGAATTGAATGCTTCGCTGCTTACATGGCACCCAGGCTTCGTCGGCGAGGGAATGGAAAGCGTAGCGTTTTTGGATAAGAACAGTTGACAACGTCATAATACTGCTAAAGCCACTCACTATGCACTCGGATTTCCAACTTTACGCCAATAATCCCACAGCTCCTGCCCAGCGACGCCGTAGACGGGGAATGCACGACCAAACGCAAAGGAGCCCCATCCTTTCGATTCCATAAGCACAGTAAATAAGTATAGCATTCAAGCGAAGGTGTGATCACTCACCTGTTGCCCAAATAATGACGTCGTACTCCCGCTCAATCTCTTTGCCGGTGATCTTGTCCCTGCCCACAATACCTCGCTCCGTCACGTGATCGATAGAATCCACGATGAGGTCGCAGTTGTCTTTGTTGAGAGCGTCGAGGTAGTTGCAGTCGATGAGGAACCGTTTGCAACCGATCGGGAACTTGATTGGGGGATTCCCGCCACGGTCAAAGGCGGATCAATCGCAAGAGAAGCCCATCATCACTCACGTTTGGTACGAGCTTTTCGTAGAGTCCGGGCTTCTTGCAGGTCGAGCTGAGGTCTTTTAATATGCAAGAATGTGTGGAAGTGAGAATTGAAGAAAACGTGTCCATTCGGTCAGTCCTTACTCACATCCCAACAACGCCGTTTTGAGGTTTGCATGCGTTTCGCCATCCGGGTTCTCTATTGTGACCCAAAGACCGTTACCAGCGTCCATCAAAGACTGCCGCTTTGCTTCCAACGCTTTCACGTCAGAGCGCCAGAGAGCTTTTTGCTCGTCGGTGACTATTGCATCAGACCTGCCACGTTCAGTAGTAATCGAGTGTAGGCGTGCGGCAACACTTACATGGGGCGTTCCCCCATGGGAATACCCATGCGGCAGTCCGTTGGTACACATCCAGCTGGCGGGCTTCGTGCACTACCTGTGAAACGACTTGGAGACCCTTTGATACAAAAGTTATTACATCCGACACTGAATACAGTCGCTACCTTCGCAACTCACCGAAGGACCGGTCCCAATGACGGCAACTCGCTTGTCCTTTAGGGGTACAGTGTCGTCCCATTCAATGGTGTGAATGTACTAATGTACACCCGTCGAGGAGGTAGCATGTCCGCGAGGAGGAAAGTATAACACCATTGAATGCTAGAAGCGACAAACTCGACGACACACCTGTCCTTGGAAAAGGTCCACGCCAGGGTAGTTTGGAGCGTAAGGTCGAGTGAAAGGACCGCTCGACTTTTTGTTGCAGTCAAGTCATCAGAGGGAGGAGCGACATTTCATTTTGACACCACGGCTTACGTTGTAAAAGATGTTCGCCTTGAAAACCCCTTCTCCGACAATCTCTCTTTGTGCGAGTTGTCCCCACTGGCCCTCTCCCTCAACTTTGTCGATTTCTTCTTGCGTCTTGGGAGGGGCGAACTCCCGCCAGTGGAGCTCCCATAGTCCATCTTGCTCGTTCCAACGCGCAGAGAGAATCTCAGTGTTGAATCGGACGTACTTCCCCACGTTGTATTTGTCGAATACGTGTTCCATATAAGACTTAATTTCGGTGCGTGGAGGAAACTCGCAGCTCCATTCAGGGTTGAGCTCGAATGAAAGGGAATCTTGGAGGGCGTTGTTGGACGGCGAACATCTCAGAATGCCATTTATAAAACGTACATGCATGTGCCGCGACATCGCATGCAGCTCCGGGGTATCGCTGATGTCGCCACGTCCCTCCAATCCCATTTGACTTCTCTGGAAATATTGCACTATCAAGATGGATGGTGTCACAATCCCAAAATGCGAGCGACGCACCAAAGATGACAAAGTTCTCGAGCCCAAGCTTCTTCGCAAGGTTCGGGCCGGCACACAATCCCGAGAAACCTGTTCCGACCTTTATGATGTCCGCTGACTTTAGACGTCGCCATACAAATCAAACGATTGTTCGCAAAGACTCACAATAGCTACCACTGGGGCTCCGCCATCGCTGTAGGAAGACATCACCAAGCTGATTATTGGAAGCTCCTATTGCCGATTGGACGTATTATAAACGAAAAGTGTCGGGAGAGGTCGGGCCGAAGGAGCTCCAACCGCTTATTTTGCCGTGTGCCAATTCGAACTCCAAGGCGAAACAAAATTATTTTATACCGTAGAACCTTTGGGTGTACTCTCCTCAATATATACATTCACGACTAGTTCGCATCCCCGCCCAAAAACATCCTCACGGCCACACCGCCGGTTTCCTCCACCCAGGGGTATCCAAGTTCTTCGAGCCACCTCTCGAGCGCAGTGCTGTCCTCGCGCGGTACTTGTAGCGCGCACATGACTTTACCGACGTCAGAGCCGTAGTTGCGATAGTGGAACAAGGTGACGTTCCACGACGGTGCGAGGGTCGTCAGGAAGCGGTGAAGAGCGCCGGGGCGTTCGGGGAATGAGAAGCGGAAGAAGCGCTCGTTGGGGACCTGGTTGGACGAAAGATTCCGTGAGCACGATTCACAAGACCCGCCCTCCACCACAACTCACGTCGACGCGCCCGCCAACCAAATATCTCGCGTGTCCCTTAACAACTTCGTCTCCCGAGCAGTCGTAGCACTTGAAGCCTTTCCGCTGAAGGTCTTCCATGACCACTTGTAGGTCGCCTGGGCGGGCGAGGTTGAAGGACAGCAAAACACGGGCGACGGATGGAGTAGTGTAGCGGTAGGAGAAGGAGGTGACCGAGCGGGGGTAGATGGAGAGGTAGAGGTTGAGGAAGCTGGTGGAGCGTTGCGAGAAAACACATTTGGTACAGTAGACAGGCCAACGCAAGGTGAAAACTGACCTTCCAGGTTGTTCGGGTATCTCGACCGCCAAAATGCCCTCCCGTCCTTCTCCCAGCTCCGCTCTCTCCGCGACAAACCTCAACCTGTCAAAGTTCATATTGGCCCCGCTGGTGACACACACATAGCTTCCCTCATCGNCATCCTCGGCGATATCGCCCCGTTTCCGCATCTCCTCGATCCACTTCTTGGCTCCAGCGACACCAAGCGCACCCGCGGGTTCCACTACACTCCTGCAATCCTCGAACACGTCCCTGATGGCAGCGCATACCTCGTCCGTGGACACGAGCACCATGCCGTCCACGTTGTCCTTGCAGATGCGGAACGTTTCCTCGCCAACGAGCTTCACGGCGGCGCCGTCGGCGAAGAGGCCGACTTCGGGGAGGGTGACGCGCCGCCCGGCTCGCAGTGAGCGCGTCATGGCGTCAGCGTCGTAGGTTTCGACACCAATTACTTTCACGTGCGGCGCGACGCGCTTGACGTAGGCAGAGATGCCGGCGATGAGGCCGCCTCCACCGACGCAGACGAAGATGGCTCGGAGGTTGCGAGAGGGAGTTTGCCGAAGGATCTCCACACCGACGGTGCCTTGCCCGGCAATGACAAGGGAGTCGTCGTAAGGCGGGATGTCAACCAGGCCGGTCTTCATCACGAACACGTTGGTGGATATTGTGGGCGAAGTTGTAACGATTCCACTGACAACTCACCTGGGCGAGCTCCTTTGCTTTCCCTTTCGCCTCATCAAAGTCCGTCCCAAACAGCAACGCCTTCCCGCCAAGCCGTTCCACATTCTTCACTTTTATCGGCGGAGTCGCCAACGGCATCACAATCGTCGCATTCACGCCCAACTTCTTCGCCGCCAGAGCAACTCCCTGAGCGTGGTTCCCCGCACTGCACGCAACCACACCTCTCCCCCGCTCCTCTTTCGACAGCTGAACCATGCGGTTGTACGCACCCCGCAGCTTGAAGGAGAACACGGGCTGCAGGTCCTCCCGCTTGAGGAGGATCTTGGCCCGCACGCGAGTCGAGAGATTCACAGCGTGCGTGAGTGGGGATTCCATGGCAACATCGTACACTTGGGCGGTCAGGGTGAGCCGGAGGTAATCTGGTCGCGAAGGATCGGGAGTGTCCAACTGGGAGGCAGCGTCGCTGACGCGCGGGTTGATGTAGAAGGGATCACCCGTATAGTTTGTTCCATCGACGCCTGAGAATGGAATGTCACGAGGGCGGGTTTGGCGAGACGAGGAAGATAGTCAAAAGGACGGTTGAAACTCCACACACCCTATTTTCACGCCATCGCAGGTTCCAACCTCACCAAAAACGTGCAGCGGCATCTCATCCGTCCCTTGTACCTCCGTCGGCAGGTCCAGACTGACGTATCCCATCGGTTTCGGGCTGGAAGTGTCGTCTCTGCTCACACCTGACGTAGTGGAACGAGCGCGGGTGAGGGCTGGCGGTAAAGGCGATGGACTCGCAGTTTCTGCTGCGTGGCCGTTGGTAGTGGTGGGAATCGGTGCCATCGAGGTGGTGGAAGGTTTGAGGAGATACAACTGTGCCTCGTGAAAAAGCGGAACTACAACTACTTCGCATTTTTGGCATTGGGCGAGGTCCCGTGCCTATGGCAACCAGGTGGTGGACCTGTTATAACCTGCGTCGTCCGGAATGTTGCACGTTACCCAGAGGATGGAGGTAATGGACCTTGTTACTGGACGTCAAGGCAGAAGCACAACTGGCAGTCACTCGAAACCCGCAGGATGACGACAGTACTTGGAATGCTGTTCCCAGTACTTTTAGCAGCCGAGAATGAGACGTCAGTCACATCATGGACAGTAAATCAGGAAATAGGTACTCGATCATACACTTTCCCCGCTGCAATTGATACATACGCGTGTGACGACTTTTTGTCGACAGCTAAGTCCTTCTACAGTTGCCCAGGAATGTTGTTGTCCTCTCTGTATTGTTAATTTATTGTTGGAAATCAATGGTGGGCTGCACAATAGTGCTTGCGAAATTGGGAGGGAACAAAAGGTTGTACAACAAAGTTCAAGGTACTAAGGCCCCCTCGCCATCGCAACGTGTTGATCCTCCGTGTTAGCTCACCGGCGGTGGAGTCCGGCGTGTCGTTTGGATGCATGGATGAGCTTCCCCATAAACGATGACGACGGTCACAGTAGTTAGATCCAAGGTCTCACCGAGAAGGAGACAGGCTCCTTGGTCTGCCTTTTGACACGGAAGAGGAAAGGGGTGGTATTCGTGCTTTGGAGGATAGACTTCGCCGCCGCTCTTGTTTAATTTTTGTAAATGACCACCGGCTATCAAGAAGAAGCTCCGATTACAATTCACACTCGATTTGGTATTTCTTGGCTGCCTTTTCACTGTGATCTCTTTCAAAACGCCCCCGTGGACCCTTTCTCGTTGGAACTCATCTTTGCAACCGTCTTTGTGCCTGAACACGTACAAAATATTTTACCTGCAAACACGCCAAGGCTCCGACGTCCAAACAAATCGGTGGTATTTTTGTCGATCTCGGTTTTGTTGATGCTTGGGCCAATCGCCACGTGAAGGGACACGGGTAGGCACAACGAAAACGCACACGAATTCGAGCGGGATATCATTGGAGAGCGTGGCTGCCTCGCTGCCATGCATTGCGCCGCGTTTACGGCGTTTGTCGCTGTATTGCATCGGATGGGGTGCTGGGGGCACTGAGAGCGGCACCAACCCTGAAAACCGATTGTGTTGACCCGGAATAACCATCGCAGCAGGTTTGGTATCCATAAAGACGCATCACTTTCTACCACCACAATCAAAATGTCTAGCGGACGGTGGATGCCCACGCTCTCGGACAGGCACTTCCGGGGTCTTGTCTTTATCCCCGTGTTCACCTTCTCCATCCTGGGCGACGTTCTCGTCCTGGGTCTATTCTGCGCTGTCATGCGGTACGTTGCTCTGTCCTCCGTGACACCTACTCTGCCGATCTTGACGATGACCCCAAACGGCTGTCGGATGTGCATTGGACGTCGGCTCCTGGACCTAAATCGGAAGCCTCCGCCCATCCTCGCTCAACCACACCATCCACAAACTCCTCGGCGTGCTCTTCCTCAGCAACTTGGTCGCATCATGTGCCTACACGGCGGATTTTTTCGTCGTACCTGGATCCCGTGATTGCGAGTGGGTTTGATCTTCCCTCAGGTCGCCGAGTCGATTCTCCGGATCGAGAGTTTAACGTTAATCTCCAACCTCCCTGGGGCATCATCCACCTCCATGCTCTTCTTTACAGCTTGGCGGTCTTCTTCACCCTCGCGGGATACGCTGGCGACGTGAGTTTTCCCGCCCAGACAACGGGTCGCATTCAGCACCGTCCGAACCGAAACTCAACAGTTCTAAATAGTACTACGCCACGATCGCCATATGCATTCTGCTTTTCCGCTCGCTGGTATTAAACAGACCTCCACCTGGATTTTACGGAGAGGTATGTTGCCTCAAACCATACCGTCCCGCATTGGGAGACGACCTTATCAAAAATTATTCACGTCGACAGCTCCTTCTTGTAGCGCTCCCGCTCGTCGCGATCGTCTTTTTTGGGTGTGCGACGATTGGAGGGTGAGTGACGCTACTTTTACCCTCAAGGGAACTGCCCGCCTTCTCAAACCTCTCAATGAAACGTGTTTCCTCTCCTGTAGGGCCGGCATCAACAAAGATGACTTTGGCTGTTGGTACGTCGACCCCCTCGGAGCCACCGCTATCACCGCCATGGTAAGTCTTCGCGTGTCGCTGTCTCAACTCGACTTCTCGACGTAACTTTGCGCTTACACGACGCCCTTCCCACCCAGGTCGGCATCGCCCTGGCCGCCTTCATCAACCTCATCCTCGTCATCACCATCTCCGTGCGCCTGTCCCGCAGCCTGAGCCGGCGCCCCTACGAGGGGTTGAGAATCGCAAAGGGAGGGATCATGGCTGTGAACCAGCGTGTCAGTGACGATGTGGACGTGCTGTCGAGGAGGTTGGTTATGGTGAGTGTCAATAGTCTCGATTGATCACGATGAGCGGAAGAGTGAGGGAATGCAAACGTTTACGTCCTTTTGAACTATCCCAGTATCCCGTCATTATTCTCGTAACGGGCGGCGTTGCAATCATCTCCACATCTTTCGGTAACCATCCTGTCGCTCTCTTCTTTGGTGGTGAGTTCCAGCTGTCCCTGAGCCCAAAACCTACACGGTGCCACGTTTCTCACGTCACCTTTCCACATCTTCCACCCTTCCTCAGAACTCGCCCTCGCCCTCGGTGGACTTCTCAACTCGGTCGCATTCCTCTTCTTCGACCCCACCGCTCGCAAAATGGCTTCTGGCCTCGTCGAAGAGCTCGACCGCACCGAGTTCGTACCTGCGCTGGACGTGCGCATGCGGCACTCCCCTCAGTGGGGTGTCAAACGTGCCGAGAGTGTTTCCAGCTCGCATTCGAGCCAGACCGTGAATAGGTGGGGTGTACCTGAGGCGGAGTACGCGCATGGGCAGAACGCCCGGAGGTGGGAACCGTTGTTCAGGTGGTTGGCGAAGTCGAAGAGATAGCCATCCTTCGAGGCGTGGCATGAAGCATAATTCAAGGACCTCGACGTTTTTTGAGCGATGATGCAATCTTTTGTCACTTGGTTGTTTCTCGTAGCAACATCCCCACTTTATTTTTGCGTTATTTGTTATCTTTGTAACCACTCTTGCGCGCAACTAATATTATTTCAAAATTCTGGCATTGTACAATTACACTGTGTGCAGAAATCGGATGTCTGGTATGTTCGATGTAAATCACGTGTGTCGACCGTCAGCAGTAGATGAGATCATCGTCCGATACTTCTAATGGCGTTGAGACCACAAATATGTCAAGCTTGAAGAATGCCCCTTTCTTGGGATGAAAGATGTACTGTCGATGGTGCCATGGATGCCGGGTGCAGGAAAGTAATGAGTATGGGAAGCTCCAAAGAGCGGAGGATCTGTCGAAAGTGGATTGAACGGTGCTGCAGGTAAGAACGGGTAAATTAAGTCAGTCAGCAATACGAATTTCGCGGACAATCCACCCACATTGCATCAGAGGGACAAATGCTTCCACCGTCGGCCTCATGGCTGGACCGGACCATCCGGCTGTTGGGTCTTGCTGACCCTCTTCAATGCGGTCGGCGTACCCAACTGATCCACCCGTTCGCGAGCTCATGACACTGCTTTCTGTTGGTGCTCGAAAGTTCTCAACCGCTGAACTTGCAGTCGGTGTTCGCGATAATACGACGCTGGGGGACCGGCACAAGCGAGGGAAGCCTCCAACCCATCGCTCGAATTGCCGGAAAGGGTTTGACGAGATGTCAGGGAGACTGGGGAGAGTGAGTGCGGTCGCAGACTCCTTCGCGGTCATTGCTGCGACTGAGAATCCACCGCGAGCCTCTGCAAGGCGGTCAACGCCACAGTGAACAAGAACATCTGCAACATGCTGTACCGCCGCCGCGACGTACGGGTCCCCCGTCGCAGCTGCATTTGCAAACGCCAGGAGCGCTACCAAAAGTTCCGGTAATCGAGATAGGCGTGGGCCGATTGCTGCCCAGGATTGTAACAGAGGGTGCATGGGGGGAGGCGGCATTGAGAGCAATGCCGACAACACTGAGGGGGCCAGCGGAGTCTCCATTTCGAGGGGACACAACAGTCGAATCGGAACCAGAGCGACGACAGCAGACTGAAGCGCCCAATACGCTGCGTTGACGTCCATCTGTGTAACGGGGTTCCAAGCATTGTCGTGGAGTGCCGTGGACATCACGGAGAAGGCTACTTCCCCCGCCCTCACGGACTCAGCAAAGGCGGCGGGGAAACTTGGGTGGGTCAACCATAAGCTATCTAGGTGCGCTCTCGCGAGATCCACGGGACGATGTAGCAGCGTGCGGACACCAGAGTATGTAAGGTGCAACAGGGCAAAATGAAGGGATAAGTGAGTTGTTCCTGACGCTATGTCCAAGGGACTCGGAATGCAGTGCGACCACGATTTGAGAACGACGTTGCGGGAGTACGGCGCCTTGTGTAGGAAGCGTGAGTGTAGGGAGACGAGATGGCGATCAAGTTCTGACTAAAGCGGCACTGTCATCAAATGAGAATCCTGGGCGAAAAGTGGAAGAACTCACCAGTCGCCCGCCTGGCTCCCATCCATCTCCCCATGGGACTCCACCAAACTGACTGGAGTCCTGGTTCCCCGAAAGCGGACCCCTATTCACGTTTTGGATATCCGCTTGATACATCGCAGCCTTCACTACACCGACTTTCCCCGCCAAGTCGGTCAAAAGCAGCATGTGAACGTGCGCGTCCCGACTTTCGAGAGGAGTTGTTTGTCTGTTTTGTGTGATCGCGGCGCCGTCGGGAACAGGGGCGACTTCTACAGTTGCAGAGTCTGGTGGTTGAAACTCCGTGTCGGGGCATGGAAGTTGGAGTGTTGTTGTATCTGGGACAGTTGGCGGCAGGTGAAGTATCGCCGACATTAATCGGTCACCTGTCGGCCAGGGGTTTATGGACAGTTTGCGCAGAGTAAAACAATCAAAAAGCTTACTTTGATAGAGTGCCCACCAAACCCTTCGACGAGTCTCTCGTTCAGCCCACGAGGGAAATCGCATATTGCTGGGGCCGTCGGAGTGGACAGGGGACGGAGCAATGGGAAGCTCAGTGTGAAGTCCAATTTCAAGCCCAATGCCTGTAACGGAAGAACAGAAGGAGTGAGATACAGCATTTGATTCTATACAGGTGGCAAACTTACGGAGAGCTATTCCGAGGTAGCGAGAGTCTGAAAGTGGGAATGCGATAGTCAAGCAACACATCAAAAGATGTCACTTGGGCTCACTTACAGATCCATGGCCGCTCCCCAGCAAGGGGTGCGACTCTTGTTGCAAGAAACAACGCAACGATGACATCCAAATCGGGTGGACCTGTGGTTGCGTCGAGGAGTAGTTTCTGGATTGACGAGTAGAAATACTGCACTGTATACTGGACCGGGACACCAAGTTTGTGGAGCTCTGCATCAGAAGACGTCGAGCATGCTGCAGCAAATACGGCGTTGAGGAGGAGAGGGGATGGTTTGGAATAGCCAGTCAGGGTGTACGTTTGTAGGAAGGTTTGACGGTGTATGATGGGATACCGAGGATGGACACGGTTGCAGTATAGCTCCAGAAGAATCGAGGCGATTGGGAGAGGAGGAAGGTCGAGGATGAATTGGCTCTGTGGCAAGATATCTTGACCTGCGGCAGACGTTTCTGACACGTTCCGCGAGGTTGTTGGAAGGAAGTCAGACGTTGGTCGAGCATTATCGCTAGCCTTATGTAAAAAATCAGTGCCCGACACTTCGAGTGTCGAGAACGATGATATTGACGCCTCTCGAGACCATGGATCGTCCTCTGGAGCAAGAGAAAGTGTCGTTGACCCCAGTGACAAAGCCCGCCTAGGACGTGCGTAAGGGGCATCCGGGCCAGCTGCTGCATATCCAGAATCACTGGGGACTGTCGCTACAGAACCCCTTCTGAGACTCCTTCGTCCTACTGGCCACGATTCGATTCTATTGGGAATCGTCCCCACCGACGCTCCTATCCCGTGTAGTTCCTCCCCATCGGTCCTGATGCTCTTTCGCCGTCTCGTAGCAGGTCCTCCGCTCGCCTTGGCCCAATCGCCACTTCCGGACTTCCTCCGCTTGACGGGTTCCCTGACATACGTGCACCCAACCCCAGCTACGAAGCAATGAGCGCAAGGATTCCCCGCGTCACATCTTTGGCGGCGAGCATTGCATCGATCGCAAGCCTGCGAACGTGGCAAGTAACAGTGAAAGGAATGAGCTGGTTACTGAAACGGAACCGGACTGAGATTTGCGTTCTCAAAACTCACCTTCGATACCCTCTTGGGCTTCTGCGTCTCCGAGTTCTGTGTCGTTCCTGCTACCCCGGTCTCCAAGCGCGCTGAAGAAGCTTCCATGGAAACCCCCGCCGTTCCAATTCACGAACAGTGCTCTCCGCTAAATCGCCGAGGAATCACCGCTTGATATCAGCAGCTATGCTAGTAGATTATCCCATTTTTTTCGATTCGGGGCGATGAGATGGGTCCATGACATAACGTCCCGGTTGCGGGATAACTCAGACGTCAGAGCCACCCCCAGTCTTGGGAAATCCCCACAAAGCCCCTCATTGAAGAGATCGGCGCAAGTTCGCGCAGCAAAATGAGCTTGGTGTTGGAAAGTTCGCCACTGGACGCAATTCAATTTCGCTTACCGCTCGAGTGACATTTTGTTTTACAAATGAAACCAACGTGCCCATCATTTGATCCCGGCCCAGGGTCAGGAAAGAAAATGTAATTCAGACTCTCGGTATCTGATTAATATGGGGAGGCGTACTTTCTTGCTTCTACATACCTACAACAATGTATGTAGAATGTAATTTGGCAAAGCCTTCGTCAATTTCGGGTGACATGCGGAGCCTCATTCAGGATCCTGCCACGTCACTGTATTATTTATCTCGTTCCGCTGCCGCCACACACATCTGGATCGGTCAGATCGGCCTTCCTTATTTTGACTGTTGCATTATGACTAGAACGCTAAAATTATATTTTAAAGGTGAGAGTCACCCACTTGGCTTCTGTCCTTTACGTCGTCTAGTTGTTGATTACTTCCAACAATTGCACCCGCTATCCACATCCAACGTGTTCCTCTGATATGCTTCATTAAAATCGTATACACGAAAAAGAATAAATGTGGTGGTATCGATTTTCCAACGAATCTAGCAAAACTTCTTGGTTCAGTCGTGTTTCCTCATGCAAATCTCACCCCACCCTCTTCCATGACTTCCAACAACCCCAACAGCTCAGTAACGTCCATCTTCGCAGCCCTCTTCTTGGCGTAACCCGACGTTTCCAGGATCTCGTTCACGTGCCGACGGAAGGGTGACACTGCGCAAGTAGGGTCTGCGTCGTCGAGGGAAATATCCGAGTCGGCGTCGTCGTCCGCTGGGATGGGAGTTGGTTCTGAGTCGGCGTCTTCCATGGCAGCGTCGTCATCCGTAAAAGTGACGGGGGTAGACGCGGCCCGAGCGGAGTTGTCCGGAAGGGAGAGGAAGTCGGAAGATGGATGTGCTGAGAGGTCCAAGAATTCATCCATTGCCGGAAGTTTTTTCTTTCCGACGCTCTTGGGCGCCTTTCGGACGTCCGTCACTTCCATCGGCTTCACTTCATTCTTCCCCTGCTCCGTCCCAGCAACACCGGCACCACCTCCCGCCACCCAATTCGCCTCCAGCACTTTCGCAACACCTCGTCCTCCCATATTCGCCCGGACGGTTTTGTTCGGACGGTTGAACACTGCTCTGAGGAGTCCGTCGTACGAGGAAAGGTCGATTTGAGGCCGGGGGTATGTAGGTGTGAGGAGGACGACGGAGGAGTCGACTTGGGGTGGTGGACGGAAAGAGTTACGGGAAACCTGGTGGATTCGGGCAGGGTGAGACTTCGACCGTCGAAGGGAATCCAACAACACCTTTAGCTACCTTTATGGCATGGTCCACGCGACAAAGAAGTTGGGAGTACGCGGATAAGCGGCACCAGAGGGCGTCGCCAGGTTTGGCTGCAAGACGAAGTGCGAACTCGCGCTGGAACATGAGGAGGGCATGCCTGTTCCCAAGGGTTTCCAGAGCACTGTTCAGTGTACCTGCAACATGATTTGTCGTCCGAAAGACCTCACCGCCATCCCCCTGTCTCAACAAGTTTCATTACGAGCGGTGCAGAAATCTGGTACGGTGTGTTGGAAACACAGACGTCGAAGTATGGGAGGGGGTCGAGTTTGAGGAAGTCACCGACAATAAGGTGGAGGCGGGTGCGGAGAGTGGGGCTACGCGGCAAGAGCGGTGTAAGTTGATCTCTCAACTGTCACACGACGAACTCCATGAACACCCCAGCGCTTACTATCCCATTTTCAATCCGTCACATCATCATATACTCACTTGGATTGTACGCGTTTCTGCAATTCTGCCGCCATTCGAGGGTCAAACTCGACAGCGATAACCTAGAGAGACATTACAGCTCTTCTTGAAGAAGCTATGACAAGCCATTCCGCACCAACGCACCTTCTTTGCTTTTTCCAAAAGTTTCACAGTCAAGTTCCCTGTTCCCGGTCCAATCTCCAGGACAGTATCCGTCGATTTTATGTTCGCCTATTCGCCCACGCCAACACCACACAAGCACCGGTAAATCTCATTTCATAACCATCTTCACATGTGTCGCCTCACTTTCTCAATCATCGTCGTCACCACCAACGGGTTCTTGAGAATATGCTGGCCCAAATCCTTATTGAACAGTGGGTTCGACGCCTTCCCGGCTCCCCCAGACGCCGATCGCTTTCCGAGCGTTTTCGTCTTGTCGATGAACGTGGGCGCGGCTTTGGGCATCGTGGGGCGAGCTGGTTGTGTGGTCTGGAAAGAAATAGCTTGGGCCGCAGGAGCTTTTTGTGGTGTGGAGCAACTGAAGTCTAAGAATTACTTCACGGACGTATTAGGTGAGAATCGACGGCTCATCAATAGGACGAAAGAAATCGTGATGGAGGTTTGAACTTTGGGCCGGACTGCCAGGAGGGAGTTCCGGTCTGTTGGGAGTTACGCAGGACTTGGGCAAAAACGCATCCATCCATCACCTTCCCGTCCACGAATCTCATCTAAACTCCATTTTCTCGCCAATCTTCTCTCAATCTTTGTTCGGACGATGCCTGACTCGCCCCGGCGGTCGCATCACCTTTCTACTCGTCTGTGCTGTGGAACGAAAATGAAAAGGCACCCCGTCACCGTTACTCATTGACGTCAGCCGCAATGTCCAAGTTTCCCGCTATTTTGAACCGTGAGTATGATACGGTGTTGGTGGATTGCAGTTTGGTGGGAAGGCGGTCGGCGGAGAGAAGATAACCGGGGCGTAAGGTCTGCGAATCGCAGGAGGCAACAATGTGAATCAAAATAGCCAGGATCTTAGGAATCGGAGCGGCCTGGGCGTGGTTTCAACGGAGGACTGTTCCTACCCAGAATGAAACCAGTACTCACCAATATGCGTGTCTTGCAGCCACCGCTGAGGATGTCCAGATGCTCCTCGCCGCCCAGGCCCACCTCGGCACCAAGAACTGCGACAAGCAGATGGAGCAGTACGTCTGGAAGAGGAGAACCGACGGTGAGTCACGGTTATGTCGCCAATCAATTGCTTCGACTTATCCTCTCGGCCCTCTCCGCCCCAACCTCCAGGTATCCACGTCCTCAACATCATGAAAACCTGGGAGAAGCTCCTCCTCGCCGCCCGCATCATCGTCGCCATTGAGAACCCCGCCGACGTCACAGTCATCTCCGCCCGCCCCTACGGACACCGTGCTGTGCTCAAATACGCCGCTAACACTGGTGCCACTGCCGTTGCTGGACGTTTCACCCCCGGAACGTTCACTAACTACATCACCAAGGCCTTCCGTGAGCCCCGCCTCATCGTTGTGACCGACCCCGCCACCGACCACCAGCCCGTGCGCGAGGCTTCGTACGTCAACATCCCCGTGATCGCCTTGTGCGACACCGAGTCCCCCCTGAGGCACATTGACGTCGCCATTCCGTGCAACAACCGTGGAAAGCACAGCATCGGTCTCATGTGGTGGCTCCTTGCCCGTGAGGTGCTCCGCCTCCGTGGAACCCTCAACCGTGCCCAGCCGTGGTCCCTCATGGTGGACATGTTCTTCTACAGGGACCCCGAAGAGCAGGAGAAGGACCGCGCCGCGGACGACGTGAAGGAAATCGAGGCTGCTCCTGCCAAGGAGTACGCTGGTGCCACCGGCGACTGGGGTGCGCCCGAAGAGGAGGTACGTGCTGTTGCGATTATGTTTTGCTTTCGAGCTCTACTCATCCGGTTATGTGCTTCGTGCGATAGTGGGGAACCTCCGCTCCCGAGGCCACCGCTGCTGCCCCCGCTGGAGACTCGTGGGGAGCTCCCGCTGCCACTGAGACTGGCAACTGGGGCGACTCGGCCGAGGGTGCTGCTGCGTGGTAAATGGAGTCGAGCACTCCTACCTAGGATATGTAACCAAAGGGAGCACATAACCGGAAAATACACATCGCTTTGAAGGGACACTTTCTGCACTTACATCGGCTTTCATCTGCCGAAATTGCGAACAACACACTATAACTCCCCACTCAAATAGCCTACGACTTTCTGTAAGAGACCACGTGTTTACTTAGAGGGGATTCTACTGCTTGCCTGGGAATATTCCTGCCAGCATCCACCATATGCGCGCACCCGCTCGGATGGAACACATCCCCTTTCGAACCACTTTCGAACCAACCAAATGCTTGACCTGGGAAACAATCGACGCATTCCCACCACGTCGCACGTCGGACGCATCCCTTCCTTCGCCGCGTTTGTTATTCCCCAGCTTCTCGGCCTGCCGCTCAGTCTCGGTCGTTCAACATCGCTCTCCTTCACCTTGAGACCGCGGCACTCGAACAGTTTCAGTTCCTCCCCAACCAGATTTAAAGCTCCGAAACTCAATCATCGCCGCGAATTGAAACCTCCATGGACAACGGACCAGATTCGCCTTCTCGCCAGACTACTGCCCGAAGTGGGCCCCATACACTGGACTGAAATCTCTAAAACAGGGGGATTCGATCCGCCCCGGAGTAGCGATTCACTCATTTCTGCGTACGAAAGGTACATAAAAGGGCGCTATCGTGGAACTTCGTCGCTCGCCGAGCAAGAAGGCAGACCCTTGAGCGGTGGACCGGAGGACGTTTTTCGCGTTGCCCGAAAAGACATAAAACGTTGGACTCTCGAGGAAGAGTACATTCTCGCCAAAGGAGTGGAGTTGCACGGTGCGCAACATTGGGATTTGATTGCGGCTGACCTTCCTGGGAGAAGCCCGAATGACTGCTCCACGCGGTGGCGCCAATATAAGGAGGAATTAGCTCCGTGGATTTTGTCCGAGTGGGATGATGTGCGGAAAGGCGTTCGGGCTCTGGAAACATTGATGACAACATTGATGAGGGAGGCTCCGGAGAAGCAAGGACAAAAGACACTGACAGGCGTGTCGCTGAAGCCCATTCTGGATGCAGCAAAAGCCGACTTGGCAGAAAAAGGGGAAGAACTTCCTCCGCAACTCCTCACAACAATGATGCTGCGCCGTTTCTTTGTACTGGTGAAATCTCACACAGGAGTCGCGAAGATTCATGTTCGACGTTACCCCGAGGTGTCAATGCACTCGCCGCAAGTGGCGGCAATTGTATTCGTGGCGGAGAAGTCCTGGAGAGAGTATAAGACCGGGAAGTTGGAGAAGGTGAAACATTCGACAGTGTATGCTAAGGCTGAGAGTAAGCCTGACCCATCAGTCATGACGGGGGGAAGCAATCCTGCTCAAAAGGCGAAGGAGCAATCCAAAAAGTTGAAAAGTAGATAAACCTCGAAAAAATAAATAGTACCTGCTGTTCCGACGCTGTTTGGCCACATGTAGAATGACTCATTGAACTGAGTTCACGCGTTGGCCACCGACTCCCGTTCGAATCGGATCTCAAACAACAGCCCACATCATCTCGTCGCCCACCGCTCATCACCGCAACAATCCGCCCGCGTCTGTCCTCGCTCTTCGCCTGCTGTATCGTCCTCTCGACAGATCCTCAACTTCGGCTTAGAAGATCAGTTACACCACTGCAAGTTCTCGCCCAAGCCCAACCCCTGTAGACAACCACCTTCCGAGCCTCCGCTCGGCATGCCCAAACACACGTCGCAGCTCGTCCACCATCAAAATCGGGCTCGTGTTCGGGGAGAACATTGAATGCAAATGATATTACATGGGTTGTATACACGACACCACATAACAAACATCTCCAAGATAATGGTGGTAAAAATCAATCAAAGAAAGTATGCGGGGAGGTGGGGAGGTGGGGGAGATGGACGTCAGATATGCACGTTTAGAAGTCTTCGTTCATGGTGAAGTACACGCGGTCGGTCACGGCGGGTTGAGGTAACCAGTAAACGGCCTGCCTTGGTTTTGAAGACGTTGGCCTTGTCCTGTCAGAAGGGAGAATGCAAGGGGATCCGAAGCTATTATGGCGGATGTGGAGACTAACCAATATGCCCCGAATGACCATGAAATTGAACGGGTTTGAGACATTGTAGAACATATTTCAGCCCACCATATCGAGGAGATAGTCAGTCACGAAGTGGACGTACTGGACCATGAGGTCCGAGTTCATGCCGATAGTTTGAGCGCTGACGAACTCCTCTTTGACTTCCACAGCCACGCGCACCGTGTCGAGGATCCAGGTCGGGCTGGGTTTGTTGCCGACGCGCCGCAGAAGCGTTGGGTCCAATTCGGGGTGCAGGGCTTCGGTGGCGGATATGTGCTAGATGGCGAAGGCGAGGCCTTTGCAGATGCCGCGCTCCCTCAAAAACAGTGGGTGACGTCAGCATGCCTTTGTGCAAGCTTTCAACGAGGGCATGAACCACCAGTGCCGTGTTCCGGGCGATAAAACGAAGGTACCATTTTTAGTTTTGGGTGTGTTGATCTGTTGGTACATATCAAAAACCCGTCTCTTGCGATAGAGCGTCCGCACTCCATCTTGGCAGCTTTCAGAATCATCAAGTGACAGTCGTATTGTCCTAAATGTTATCAAGAATTTAAAAAGTCTTCATAACGGTCACCGAAATTAGGAATGGTTTGTTGCAAAAGGCAAAAGAGGTGAAAGATGTCACAGAAAGGTCTCCCGTGATGCTCAGCTGATAAAACCTCTAATTGGTCAGTTGGCGCCAGTCAGATAGCATCAAGTGATCAATTCAAAGAATGTCCGAAGATTCTCCGCAAGGAACCATCGAAGCGCCTCCGAGTCCCAATCAAAGTCCGAACGTGACGTCAATCTTATTATGAGCTATTCTGCCAGGTCTGATCTGACAAAGACATTCTGAATTTGCTCCGTAATTACTTGCAGAATTCAGATTTTCAAAGACATGCCCCATGCTAGCTGTTCACGGGGTTGCTCTTCGCAAAACAAAACACGGAATGAGTCGCATCTCCTGAGAAAGCGCAAATAGCTCCAGCTAAACACCTAAAAAAAATACCATGGTATAGAGTAATCGCGCTTCCACCGAGTCTGTTTCAAAATCAGTGACGTCAACCAAACCGTCTGTCTGAAGCTCAACAACGGTCGAGGACAATTTGGCTGATTAAACGCTCAACCTATGCCTCACGCGGACAATAATGTGAGGCATGCCCCTCTTTCACAATGCAGATTCAACACTCGGTAGGACCTTGACCCTGGCTGTTTAGTCATGTGGTGCGGTCCTCTAAAATCGTGACTGTAAGTTTAAAGAGTGGCGCCGCAGCAAATAGCGCTGACGGGAAGCAAAAGTGTTCGAAAGACGGGTGGTGTGCGGGAAAAAGAACAATGATTTATCCGAGCCGCCACCAAAAGTCGATTCAGGGTATTCAGGTTGGCAGTGCTCGTGAGGCGTTACAGTTGGTGAATTTTTCGCAAACCCGAGTAAACCAAGAGTAAACAATTTTGCATCTGGGACTTCCGCCCGACACATCATACTTCTGCCCGAACTGAACGAAACCAACACGCACATTCACATCCGCACCGTCGCCCCCCTGATCGCGTAATTACCCTTCGCCAACGCCCCCCTTCCCCGGCTCGCCTTCCACCAGCTCCTCTCCCTCGTCTTTACGCTTATGATCACTCCATCGTTGTCGGTGTGTAGCAGCTTTCCCTTGTACGGCCACTCCGCGTCCCTCCGGTGGGTCACCACACCAGGGTATGTGCTTGTGAGAACTTGGTGCTGTGCTGGCAAGATCTGGTGCAGCTGCTCCCCTCCCGTTTCGTTTGGGGTTGCGAATGGGTTCGCCGGAAGGAAATCACGCACGTCGGGGAGGGTGGTCTTGCACTTTGCTGTGGCATCATCCCCGACAGCAACGCCGCCCCTGGCGTCGACAACTCGCAGATCCGACGAGGTTGAGCAAGGTGGCGTCGTCCTTGATGTCCGTGAAGGATTTGTTGGAAACATTTAGCGCGGGGACGAGGAGGGTGTTGGAGGGGTTCCCGAGTGTGGATCGGTCAAGAAGTGCGCTGTCGAGGATGATGGTGTTGGTCTACGTGGTGTTGTTTAGGGTGCTCCTGTGTCGTCGTTCCAAGGAAAGAGACTCACCTCGTCGAACTGGGGGAAAGCTTCCCACACCTTCGCCAAGGGCTTCTGATACAACTTCTCATTCCCGTCCTCCGGCGGCACACACATGCTCCTATCCCACCGAAAGAGGAGCTGGCTCCTCATCCTTGACGTGAGAAGGGCATCCACAAGGGGAGATGCATTCTTGACAGTTGCAACATTCCACACAGCCACCTTGAAGTTGTCAAAGACGCACTCCAGGAGATGGTCGACGTAGGGACGTATCATGATCACGTGCGAGTTGACCTGGAAGTCGACAGCCGAGGCGTGAGGTTGCTCTCGGGGGTTGTCGCTGTCGCCGAGGCCTTGGTACACACGGTCAAGAAGGACGCCACCGAGGTTGAGGATGACAAGCACTGCAGATGATGGGCTCTTGATGTGTGAGGCGATGGAGAGAGAATCGAAAGCGGCTGATAGAGAGTACGTGGTGGTGCGAGCTGAACGGTCACAAGTGTTGGAGATCGTGACAATGATTACACAGGCTAGCGGGACACAATCAGAGACCTTCACTGTGCGTGTTCATTCCTGAAGTCCGCTGTCTGTGACGTTCCTACGTGGTACTGCGTGATTGGGTGAAACCACACTGCAGTCGAGGTTGCAGTGACACAAGGCCAAGGCACTTGCCCTTTGGAAGTGATTCACCCATTTTTTCAATTTTTACGTAACAATACGGTATTCATCATTCGCGACGACTATCCTCCAAATCGCATCTGCGATCCCTTCTGACTGACGTGGACGTCGTCGGGCCAACTGGTGAGTCCCTTCTGCTTGTAGACAGCCACTCTTTTGTCGTTCAGACTTTCATGGTGAATGCCTTGGGCGCGTGCGATGAATGGGAGGTATGACATGGACTTGCTTGCAAAGGCCGGTGCTCGGCTATTGACCATAGCCGGCAGTCCCCAACACGCCTGTATTCGGACCGATTTCCGACGATCGCGGCTCTGTCTTTGCTCGCCCGTCTCTACCCTCCTCGCCCGGACTTTCTCTTCGATGGCCTCCCCAATCACTTCCCTAATCACACTCTTGAAATGCCCATCGAACTCATTAACAGCGCCCTTTCTTTCCTTGCCAAGGATTCCCTCGTAACCCCTGTGCTGATGTGTCACACCGCCTGGAGATAGTTGCAACGCTGCAGACGTGGGCTCACCACGACCTTGACTTTGACAACCAGTACCCCACACCGGATTCTTTGAAATCAGCGATAGACCTTGCCATCGCTGTACCACAGCGTCTCTGGTTTGGAGGCAATGCTACAACGTTCGTGTCTGGAGTGGTGTCGATCAACCTGGACTATTTGGTATGTTAGAGGTGAACTCACTGTTAGAATCCTGGACACATTTGCCTCACTCCGGAGGCATCTTTTGTTGGGTGCCTTGAGTCGGGCGATGATTTCGTCACATGGGTATCTTATAATGACCGCATCTCCCGATGGGTATCGCGAGGTCTTCGAAAACTGGATTTGTCCGACAGCGAATACGATGCAACACGGGCTGCGAAGGGGCCTCTCTTTCATGGGGATAGTCCAGGTGAAGTCGTTTGTAATCACGAGTTGGCCAACGATAAATATTATTGTGAACACCACACTTGCCCGTATTGTGAAGTCTTTCTGGACTGAGGCTGGACTAGGTTTATAAACATGATTCGAGATATAATTATTTATCATCACCACACAAAAATGATCCCTTTCATCATGGAGTAACCACCGACCATTTGAAACGTTTTGAAAACTCTCGCAATTACGCAAATGACCCAATACAACAACAACAAACACCAAACAGCACGACGCTACCACTAAATCCGAATCTAACACTACTTCTGCACATCTATATACACCGGTCCACACGTCGTGACGTTGCACCAACCGCCCATGAAAATGCAACTCACCCACCCCACCCTCCCGTGACTTCCATCTCTCCCTCGCCTTCCCCCCCACATTGTACCCTCCACCACGCCCGCCCCGCCCCGCCACCGCCTCTCCGACCTCACACGAAATCCCACCATGCGCAATCCTCGCACTCGCCTCCATCCTGCGGCACACACGCCGGCACGGGTAAGGTCCACTTGAGCAGTATGTTGTTGACAAACCACGCGATACGGTGGTGGTTCACGCTGAGTGTCGACGTCGTGCCCACCTCGCCCGACACGTCAGGGAAATCCTCGACGGGGCCTTCAATGTCCCCACTTGATTCCACAGCGGCACGCGCAGACTCCCGCACGGAATTGTACAAAGCCTCTCGTCGCGCAAAGACGTCGTAGTCGGTCGTGGCTGCGTACAGGCCCAGAACGCCCTGTGCCTTCACGACGTCCCGTTTCGCAAGCGCCGAGGAGGTCGACGTCGACTTGGAGCACCAGAAGAAACACCAGGGGTCGCCTGGGGGCTCGGGCGTATCGTCTCCCGATGAGGGTGGCGCGGGGGCAGGTGCGGGCGAGGACGAGGGCGGCTCGGTACCAGGATCTGTCGGAGTGTCCGTCCCGTTGGACTTATCCTTGCACCAACCAAACCCATGCCAGCACCACCCCCCACCTCCACCTCCCCCGTCTCCCGGCGCAGGAGCAGGTGACGGCGCCGGCGCAGGTTCGGGTTCGGGCTGGGGCTCGTCGTCCTCGGGCGGGGGCTGGCTCAACTTATCCGTCTCGTAGATGCACCACTTGCCATTATGGCATCGCGTCTCGATCGCGTACCCGACGTAGTAGCAGCTGGACCCCGTGCCCTTGCATTTTCCAAGGAAGATCGGGTCCCCGTCGTTCCCTACGTGGAAGATCGGGAGGGATTCGTGGAATGCGAGACGGGATGCATCGTCGGAGCCCGGTGCGCCGCGCGGGAGTGCTCCGACACGAGACGCCCAGAGCGCTTCACCGGGGGCTTCGATGGACACGGCGGGGATGCGGAACCGCAACCCGACCGAGGTGGCAAGTGCGCCGCCCAGGGAATGTCCCACTGCCCAGACGGTTGATGTGGGGTAGGTCCGTCGCACGTACCGCACAATCTCGATCGCTAGGTTATAGTACGAGTCCGGGAACGCGGGCCCACAACTCTCCCTAATACACTCCCCGTCGCATTGCATCTTCCCATGCGTCTTCCCCGCGTAGCAGGGACACACGGCCCACCACGAACGGTCCTCCTTGCCGCAGCAGCAGGAGAACATCATGTTGTCGTTGAGTTTGTCGTTGGGCGATGTCGGGCCGCCGAGGCCGAGGGTGTTGAGGGACGTGCCTTTGATGACGACGGCGACGAGGGGTGGGGAGGAGGAAGGGGAGGACGGGTCGTGCGCTTCGAAGACGTAGCCACGGATGCCTTCTTCGGACCAGCCGAAGCCGGCTGTCTCGTTCCATCCAGGCACGTCGACCCAATCGCCCGTGTTTGGCCCCGTGTAGGCGTTCCATGCCATGTACGCGAGGGACAGGACCGTCATGGGGTCTTCCATATCCGGGACGGGTACAGGGCGTTCCTCCAAGGTGAGTTCCTCGACCTCGCCTGCACCTGAACCTGTACCCAGAGGCGGTGCCATGTAGTTTTGGTGCTTGAGCGAGACGGGGTGGAAGTAGGAGTGGCCCTTGGCGCCCGGCGTGGATTGGGCGGCGAGAGTGTCGGCGGGGAGGGGCAGGTGCAGTTGTTTGAAGGCGTTGGAGGCGGAGGGTGGTGAGATGTGGAGAATGCGCGACATGCGGAGGAGGGAGATGGGATCCGCGGTGGAGGGTGGGGTGGTCGCTGCACGGTGTGGTGGGGCGGGTGGAATGCGTACGGGCGAGAACAAGAGGTGGTGAGTTGGATGAGTAGCACGTAGTGAAATAGAGATTGCAGAACAAGCAAAGGGAATGCGCAGGGATGCGTGCGACCTGTAATCTCTCGACCTGTCAGGCTCGATTGTGTGCCGATCCGATTGCCCACCCTCGCAACAATTTGCTTACACGTTGCCCCACTTCTCCACCACACACACCCAAACTCACCGTCTCCACTGCGTCCCACGGCCACCGCCACCTGCGCGTCCCGCCATCCCGCGCTCCTCCACCCTGACACCACACCCGCGACTACCAGGCAACCCGCTACGAGTCCCGCGGCAAGTTGAAGGACGGACGTTGAGAATCGAGAAGATGTTCGTCGTGGTTGAGCGACTCCCGACGGTGAATCGAGCAGCGGAGTGGTTTCGATCGTTTCGGTGGCGTGAGGAATGCGAGTGTCTCCCGCTCGCTCGGTCCACGGAGAGGAGTCTGTGTGGTGGCGCAGCATCGTGGAGAGTGAATCTTGTTGCGCCGGGGCGTGTTGCCTACGAAACGTGGGGGGTCGCGTGACCACAGGGAGCTCGGGGTTTGGGGCGGGTAAATTATTGCGCCACCGGGTTGTTGCGCGCAGAGTCTGCACTCGTAACTCGGCGAACACTGCAGAGTTGCATGAGGACTGTATTCCGTGAAATTATTTTGAATGCTGGGACAACAATTGCAACCAACATGTGTCTGCTATCAGCATCAATAGCCTCCAGGATTTGGAATCAACCCTGCTGACTATGTTACCAGTGCACAGTTGTCATGTATCAAAACTTTTTTGTCTCAAGAACTGGAAAACATTGTCACAGTAAACCCACCAAAGCAAGGTTCAGTGTATCATGAGAACTGGGGACCAATATGAGCACAGAATACGCATTGCAATGCAATGCTGTAGGTCCCAACATGCCTCAAACTACCTGAATAGAGCACTCTGGTCTTGATCAAGCTTTTATTCTAGTGTTGAAAGAATCTCTTGTTACACATGTGACAGGCCTTTGAGCTTTGTCAATGTCTGAAGCTTGAGTCCTTGCTGCACACACATCTATTAATAGACCAGAAAGATGTTCTCTGTTTGAACTTGAATCATGGCACTGGCAAATTCACAACAGACCATCACATTCACCCCCCATCCCTCATCTGCAAATCTTTGACAGCAAGGCAGAAATCTAAGTAAATGTGACAGTATTTTTGGCATATGGGGTGCCATGCTGTACTTCTCCTTGATGTGGCATGGAAATGACTGTGTTTTGTTGTAATTTTGTGTCATTTTGTTGGTTGCTGCCACTCAAGTCCAATTTGTACTTTTGAACAAAGGAAGGTGACTTGCACAATGCAGTACAAATTCTCTGTGTTACACTTCAGTAGCTTAGCTTTGTGCAAAAGTATCACACTTTATACAAATGGAAGCACTATCTTTGCAAAGTCATTCACCATAATTTTATCTCACTTTCAAAACATTGTGCACTGAAAGCCACTATCAATGTCTGAGCATTGAGTTCTTCTTGCACACAGTGTCACACTGACATCCACTAATGTGCAATATACAGAGTAGTATGAGTGTTGGGTATTAGCTGTGGTGCCACTAATGTTGCCGTGGGTTTAGATGTGCACACCTGCAAGACGTGCCCTAAGTTTGGCATCACGTTCCTGCAGGTGAGTTCTATGCACATTACAGCTTGTTATGTACATTTAATCATAAATACACATTCCTGCAGATTACAGGCTCATGCAGCTCACCTAGGTTGTGTACTACACAGCTCTGAATCTGTGTCAAGGCAGGTACATGTAGCTCTGTTTGAAGTTTAAACTTGCTGTTGGCAAGTTTACTGTATGTTAACATTCAATGGTCTAATGAGATGACATCATATTCAATACCCTCCCTCATTTACAAATCTTTGACAGCAGGGCACACCTGTAAGCAGATGCAACAGTGTTTGGTGTATATGGGGTGATGACTGCTGTACTGCAGGGTGAGGCAGGGACATGACTATATTTTCTCTTAATTTCTTGATCTTGTCACCATAGCCTCAGGTGACATCCATTGACATGGTATATATAGTGTGAGGTGTTAAGTGCTGTGCCACTACTGTGGTCATGTATTTAGATGAGTGCACCTGCAGGGCNTGCCCCAAGTTTGGCGTCACGTTCCTGCAGATGAGTTCTGTGTGCGCTACAACATATTATGTATCTTTGATCATATATATACACGTTCCTGCAGTTTACAGGCTCGTGCAGCTCACCTAGGTTGTGTAGCAGATCTTGCTGTTTGCTGCAACTTGCTCCAGTCTGGTTTCAACTTTTGAATGGAGGAAGGTGGCTTGCTCTGTGCAGGACAAATTCTTTACCTTAGTGTTCTTTGAGTTAGGAATGACATCATACTTGCCACCATCCCTCTTGCCAAATCTTTGACAGCAAGGCACACCTGTCAGCAAATGCAACAGCATTTTGTGTGTATGCAGTGCTGATTGCTGTACTTAAGTGGTGTTTTGATGTTAGGATGACTATGCTTTCTCATATTTTCTTGGTCTAGTTGCTGGTTGCCCTGCAAGTCTAGTATTGGCTTTTGAATCAAGGATGGTGACTTTCTCTGTGCAAGGGATGTATAGGATGCTGACTGCTGTACTACAAGGTTGATGCTGTACAAGAAAGTGATTATATTCACTGAATTAAATTTTGTCTCATATTTTTAATGTGACATGTAAATGGTTGAAAGTTCAAGTTTTTTCTTGGTCAAGTATTGGCTTTGGAATGAAAGAACTTGACTTGCACTTTGCAGGGCAGATCTCTGCATTATTCTGATCCTGACTTGGCTGTGAGTGTCTGAGTCCACTTGCTCAGTCCATGGAGAGGTGTCCATGTGGTGACACAGCATTGCAGAGACTGAGTTGCATGGCAGCAGGCTGTGGGGGCCACGTGACCAAAGGGAGCTTGGGGGTTTGGAGTGACTGGGTTAAGTATTGCGGCATTGATTTTTGTGTGCTGGGTGCAGGAATTGTTACTTAGCAAAAACTAAAGTGATTGCGCAATCATCATTTATTAGTTGCTTATGGACTGTGTTCTGCAGAATAATTTTGAATGTGGGATGGTGCTAGCTTTCAGTGTGTGTCTGGTCTCTGCATCAGCTGCCTCTCTCTAATGGAATCAACCATTTTGACTATTACCATATGCACGTTTGTCATGTATCAAACATTTTTGTCTGAAGAACTGGACGTTGTAAACCCACAAAAGCAAAGTTTAGTGTCCTATAAGAAGTTTTGACTCCACAGATGTTTGAGTGCAGAATATGTGTTGTGATGGAGAGCTATTGGTCCAAAAGTACATCAAACTACCTTATCAGAGTACTCTGATCTTGATTTACCTGTTGTTTTGGTGCTTTCAGCACCTCTTGTTGGACACATCACAAGCCTTTGGGCTTTGTCATTGTCTAATGCTTGAGCACTTGCAGCACAGTGATCTGAATGTTCCACAGGACAATAGATGTATCTCTGAACTTCAAACATGCATCTAGCAACTTCACAGCAGGTCACAATTGAATTATGGGATGGCATTATACTCATTCCCCTCCTTCATTTGCAAATCTTTGACAGAAAGGCTGAAGGTATGCATGTAAGCAAATGCAACAGTGTTTGGTGTGTATGGGATGCTTACTACCGTACAGAAGCTGTTGAATGATTTGAGGTATGGAAATGACTGTGTTTTATAGTATATTGTTGGTCTTGTTATTGACTGTAGAAAAGCCCAGTATTAACTTTTAAATGAAGGAACATGACTTTCTCTGTGCAGGTGCAATCTCTACATTAGTGTTGATTGAATCTGTACTTTGAAGAATGGAAGCACTGTGTTTGCAACATCATTCCCTTTATTTTGTCTCCCGGATTTGACATTGTGAACTGAAATCCACAATGGCACACTCAGAGAGAAATCAAAACCTGCATTGGTGATATAGACACACACCCCCTTTTCAGTCTTTACTATAACCCTGCAGAACTAAGTGCTGGGGTGAAATGCATCTGTGTTTCTCAATTGGCAGTTTGACTCCTTGTTATCAGTCTAAGTTTTAATGCTGACTTTGCCCTACACATGAAATGCTTGCAAAAGCTTTATCTAGGGTACCAGGGCACAGAAGAAAACCTTTTGTAGTTGTTTAATTTTTTCCATTGCACAGTTATTCCCCTTCAAGAAGGGATTTGCTGTGTATGACGTCATTGTTTAACTAACTTTGATCAGTTTTAATTTGACACCTGGGCAGATCTTGAAGCAGTTCTGATTCTTGTTACTTGCAATTTGTGGTGGAAGGAGTATTTGAGTATCTTAGTTTTGGTACTCCTAGCCAAGTTCATGCCTTCTATTTTGCATGAAGTGAGAATACTGTGATAATGCACAGAGAAAGCTCTCTCTTTGTGAGAGATTTGAGAGAGTTGCAGGATAAGTGTAATTAAAGAAGGAGATTAGGCCTCATTTTGTGTGACTTCACTAGTTTTGGGGCAAAGCAGATAAGGCGTAATCAATTGGGGTGTCTGTATTTGCTCTGCCACAAGTGGTTAGCACTTTGCCAACTGCTCTGCTTGTAGTCAAATATGAATTTTACAATTTGATCAGATAGTCTGTCTATTTGCTGTTTGCTTTGCAAAAAATCTGCTTTGTGTCGGAATCAAAAATGCTTCCAAAGGCCATTTTTCGTGCTGCAACATGTGATTTCCACTGCAAAAACACTCAACCACACTTCTTCTGCAAGTGGAAGGCGCAATACGTCTGAGATTTGGTCTACTTTGGTTGGTGGGCAGGGGGATGGGGCACACTAGGGGGTGGGACAACAAGACAAGCAACACCAAGCAAAAAGAACAGAACTGCGTTGATCTCCATGTATTAGACTCTTAGTAAAAGTACCAAAACACAACCCTGGTTTGGCCAACAGTCAAGCAGTGGTCTGTTGACCACATTCAACCACTTGCAAGCCTCCATTGTGTTGATTTCTGTACATTTCATTTGTTTTAGCATTGTGGAGCCTTGTACAAACAGCAAACGCACTCCTGTATGCAAAAAAAAAGGGGATGGTTCAACAACCACAGATATTCGCCTACCTGCTCCATGCATTATCCTGCTGTCCAAATCCACTTGCAATCTGCTTTGCAACCAACCCCTTGGACAGCATTTTGGGCTAACCAAATTAACTCTGCTTTGCACAAAAACTGGGTGGATAGCGGCTAATTGGATATCAGTCCCAACACTAGACTTCACACTTTCTTACTTTGCATTTCATCCTTTCACCCAAGTTATATCAAGTGACCACAACATTTGTAATATTTTGTGCCAATTGTGTTTTTCATGGCAGGGGTGACAGACACAGCTTGTCTCAACTTTCAAACATGATGGGGCTGGATGACATCATATTCACCACATCACAATCTGCAAACTTTTGACACCCAGACACATCTGTAAACTGCCTTGAGGTTTGCTGTGTCCAAGGTGTAGAGGGGGAGCTGGAAGCTAGAAGTTGGAAAAGAGTGATTCTGCCATCATCTTTTCAATGGTTGCAATGGTCAACATACTTGTTGAAACTTGACTTAGGCAGGATGACATCACATTCCCTTGGGCATTTTGCAATGTGTCAGCTCACTGCATAGATGACAGATGCTTTGTGTGGTTGACCCTGCCAAGTGCCAACTATGTTACTTTTATACATCTGTTATGTATCAAAGAGTTTTGTCTCAAGTAAAAGAAAAATTGCTCACATTACTACAGGAAGAAACTTCAATGTCCAGTGAGAAGCACTGACTCCATACATGCAAGACAAATGCAGAATATGTATTGCAATGTAGAACTGATGCTCCCAAAGTGCATCAAACCACCTCAATAGAGAGCTCTGGTCTTTGTTTTAATCTTATTTTGGTACTGAAAGTGTCACACTGACATCCACTAACGTGGAGTCTATAGCATAGTATGAGTGTTGGGTATTAGCTGCTGTGCCACTACTGTGGCCGCGGGTTTAGATGTGCACACCTGCAGGACATGCCCTAAGGTTGGCATCACGTTCCTGCAGGTGAGTTCTATGCACATTACATCTTGCTATGTACATCTGATCATATATACACGTTCCTGCAGATTACAGGCTCTTGCAGCTCACCTAGGTTGTGTAGCAGAAAGCACCTCTTGTTGGACATGTTGACTGGCCTTTGAGCTTGACAATGTCTGAAGCTTGAGTCTGTGCTGCACACTTTTTGGGGACTACAGATGTATCTTTGTTTGATCTTTGAACATGCCACTGGCAGCTTCACTGGATGCTATCACTATTCAATCAGATAACATCAAGTTTCACACCCTCTCTCATTTGCAAATATCTGACAGCAAAGCATACCTGTAAGTAAATGCAACAGTTTTTGGTGTCCAGCCCACATCAAACAACTTTTGCTGTTGATTGTGTTTTGCATGGCTAGGTTTACTGTCACTGCTTATCTCAACTCTTACTGGAAAAGGGGTTGAATGTGTGGTATGACATCATACTTCAGCACATCTTGATCTCCAAACTTTCAATTCCCACACACTGTAAAATGCCTTAATGTTTGCTGTGTGCATGCAGGGTGTAGAAGTGGAGGTTGTTGTTTGGAGTTGGAAATGAACTCATCTTTTCAATAGTTGCAATGGATAACATCCTTGTTGGAATTTAAATTAAGCAGGATGTCATCAGAGGCCATCAGCATTCACTGATGTTGTAGTAGAACTAACACTTGAAGGGGTTAGTGTGAACTACTGAAGCCTTGGGTAGGATGGGGCATAAAGGTAGCTTCAGGCACCACTATTTATATGTTCAGGAGCCTCATCTAGCTAGACCAATACACATCTATCTCACATACTACCATCTCTCTCTGTCCGATCCTCTTTAGTCCTGCACTGCTACTTACCCTTTGGATAACCCTAGGAGGCTGATCGAGTATCAGTTCTACCACAATGTGTCTGCTCCTTTCATCAGAGTTCAGGCTCTTTTGAGTGGAACTCACCATGCCAGCTATGTAACCATTGCACAGTTGTCACAAATCAAACATTTTTTGTCTTAGAAGCTGAAAGTTCACTCATAGTAAACTCAGAGGTGCAAAGTTCAGTGTAGTGTGAGAAGTGAGGGTGCTATAGATGTAAGACAAGCAAAGAGAATGTACTGTGCTACAGAACTGTAGGTACCAAAATACCCCAAACTGCGTCTACAGAGCTATGCTCTTTGATCCACCTCTTGTTTTGGTGTTGAATGCACCTTATATTCAACATGACACTGTCATCAGTGCTTGTCAATGTCTGGAGCTTGAGTCCTTGCTGCACACTCTTCTCAACCTCAAAGTGGGCAAATAGATATAGCTCTGCTTAAACTTTGACCTTCTCCCTGGAAAATTCACTGCAGGCTATCATCATCAAACTTGATGACATCATATTCAATACCCTCCCTCATTTGCATTTTTTGACAGCAAAAGCACACCTGTTAGAAAATGCAAAAGCACTTCATGTGTGTAGGGTACTGTACTCAAGTATCTTAGTTTTGGTACTTCTAGCAGAGTTAATGCCTTCTATTTGCATGACCAGAACCTACTGGGTTGATTCACAGTAAAAAGCACTCTCTTTATAAATAAAGGCCAGTTGCATAGAGGTACAGGATGAAAGATGGGAATTTAGGTGTCATCTGGTGTAAATTCACTCTGACCTCACATCTTCTACCTTCAGTTGCTCAGCTTACATCAGACTATTATGACTAGTTGTAGTGTTTGTGCTGATTGTGTTTTTCAGGGCAGGTTTGACTGTCACAGCTTGGCTCAACTTTTAAGGGTAAGGAGGCTGTGTGACATAATTCTTGATCACATCTTGATAATGCATGTATTTGGCACCTAAGCACATCTGTAAATTATATTAAGTGGTATAGATGGTGTATAGGAGTGAGTGGTTGTTAAAATTTGAAACTAAGGTCAATTACATGGCTGGCTTTTGCATGGGGAGTGTCTACTGTTATGGAAACAACAGCTCTATGAATGAGATCATTTTTGGTTAGGGGTATGTGTTATGCTCAATGATCTCATTCAACCAGCATGCAGGTCAAAAGCAGTACACCAACCTTAACTGGGGGCTACTTACAACAAGTTCACTATGTCACCTGAGTCTGAGCACCTTACAGCATTTTGCTGCCAGTTTAGGATGTGCACTGCAGTGTCCCACACTGTTGACAAATACACAACAACCAGGCCTACTCTTGGTGCCTTGGTCATGTCCATAGCCTTGTCAGGTACATTACACAGTAATGGAAACAATGCTCAATTAGTGCACCTGGAGAGAGTGGTGATTACGGACCTCATGGCTCTTGCAGGTGTGAGGCTCATCCTCAATCCCACAAAATACACCTGATCTGCCATAGAGACTAGTTCTGGTAGCACCCACAATTCTTTAGCATGTTGATTTGAGAAACTACATACTTGTGAATGGAGTTGTTGTTGTACCTTTCTCCTGGTAACCAAACTACCAAAAGTAGTTTGATGATGCTTAAAGCTTAAGTGCAAACAAAAAATTTAGCTTACCACTTTCACTCTTTGGCTCACCCCTCCTTGGTGGTCATAAAGGAGTTGCTTCACAGCACTGGGGTACCCATGAAAGTTGAAGAGTACTGGTTTATCTTTTGTAAATATTACACCAAACTCCTCCTCAGAGAGACTGTGGGGGTGGCCATGTGTTGTTGAGAGCATCATAAGATCTTGGGATAATTTAAATCATTGTACAACTTTGGAAAGCTGAAGAATAACAGCAGCCTTACCTGTTACATTCACCTGAACTTTCAGAGAAGGTAAATCCTTTTGCAAGAGTGATGCAGCAGCAACAACCTTTATTATGTGAATCAATTAGTTCACATAGGCCTCTTCCTGTAGCAGCATTTTTCTCACCTCAAAAGTGGCTTCTGCACCACATCCAACCAACACAACATCAGAGTTCATCCCTTCATTGGAGCTTGCCCACTTCCATATGGCTACTCCAGCCTCACAGGCTTTATGTGTATCCTAACCACAAAGAAAGTATATTCTTGAAAGGGCCGCCAAACTTTTTTGTTAACCTCACCCCCCATGTACCCCATGCAGGTGTTGGATGCTTGCTTGCAACAACAAGATTGATACATCCTTTGGTCTTCAAGCATTGATTGACTGCAAATAATGTACTTGGTGCATCTGGTGGGAAGGAAATCCTCACAAAACAAGTCTTCATGTTAAATAAGGCATTGATGAATCTGAAAGTTTCCACAAAGAAAATCTAGATATAAGCCAAGTGTAATAAAGTTCAATAAATTCTCATGTTGGGTCCTGGTGTGAGTACCCATTGTGCTCCTGTCTCCAGAGTGTTAAGGTCTCAAGGTAGTTGATGGATGAGAGAGGTTTGCACCATGTTGTCTTCACTCCCTATCTTGATAAACTAAAAGTATGGATAAAGGTAGAAGGGTGAACAAGAGACAAAAAGTCTCCAAATGTATCTCACCTTTGCATATTGAACCATATGGTTGCTTGTAAAAGAAATAAGACAAAAGATGAAAAAAACATCCAAGTAGCATGGGCTAAAAACTGTTGAAAGCTTACTGATAATTGGCAGGAAAGCGTCATAGCTTGGGAAGAGCGCAGTACATCCTGTGAGTGTGTACCCTTGCATCCAAACCTGGCAGTTGTGTTCCTGCAGCACACTCCAATCATTATAATTGAGACCAAAACTAACATTTCTCACTGGTCACCTGATAGGACTTCCACAACTGCACCACTTTGTCCTGGGCCACCAGCAGGCTCCTCCATTTCATTAGGAGATGCCCATTAAAAACACCTTGTTGTAGCCTTGAAGACTAAGTGGAGATGATGTGACTCCATTTCTTTTGGGGGTTCAGCAAGGAGCACAGAAACATCAGATGATCCTACAATATTGTGAAGGAACCAAATGTATAGCCCCTCACCATCAGGGAGAGAAGATTCTGAATGAGCCTTTATTCCTGGAATGGAGAGTTTAAGAGAGAAGAGCTGCAAGAATAATTCTGTTTCTAATACTCACTTTTAGAACACCACAGCAAGATACTCTCCTACATTATCCATTGCACTAACTCTTGTTCCCCAAACTCCTTGGTAGAAGTTCTCAGGTGCTGGAAGTGTGAGTGGTTGGTGGGTTTTAAATGTTTGAGAGTTGTGTCTAAATTGGGATGATTCTAGAAACAAAAGAAAAACCAAGTATTTGGCTGTGAGACCCACCCCATCCATCTCTGGGGATCTGGAAGTATCCCTCTTATATCTGGATCCACCTCAATAGTCAGCCCCTGTCCAACCCAAATAAGTTCTTCCACTTGGTAACTCTTGAGCCATCCATTCAATAAGGCCCTCTCTTTGGCATCAGTGAGACCATGAGGCAAGGGGATCTGGTGAAAATGCCAGTTCCCTCAAGATTTTCTCCATCTGGTAGCTTTGCAGGACATGTCCATCCTTTTGGCATGCAGAGAATGATATGTGGCCAGAATGGGTGCCTAAATGGATTCCCAGATCTTGCAGCTTCCTGGATTCTATGGATTTCAGAAAGTGACCTGTTGTAGTGAGAAGATTTTTTTTTCACAGCGCACAGGATTATGCTTATGAACTTTACCATTCCACTGCTGCTGCCATATCAGCATCAATGTGCTGTAGATCTTCAACAATGCAGACTTGATAGCCATAGCCAGAAAAGAGAGCAGTGAGTTCATTGTCACTGAAGATGGAGCATTTGGATTTTAGAAGCAACAATGCACAATCAAACAAACTCACTCCATGGCACCAAAGATAGTTGGGTTTGCAATCTTCTATCTGTTGAGATGCAGTATTGGAAGAACAGCCCCTGACTCTTTGAGATCCAAGAACTTGTAGCCATGCCAGGCTGTTGCTGTTTAGCCTGTCTCTGCCTCACCATCTGCAGGAATTAAAGTTATACACAGTCTTCTCAAGTAGCCAAAAGCCTTTTTATACACACCTCCCACCAGACAAGTCACAATAAGGTTAGGATTGTCCATCACTGCACCAAAAGCAACAGAGAGTGCATATCCCGGCTCTCCTCCCTCATTAAATGTCCCAGGTACTTCTCCTGAAGTGTGGCTAGTAAAAGATGATGTTATTTGCAGCAATTTTAAGCTTTCTTCAAGTGCTAACCTATCCTCCAAGCCAACTGAACCTCTTGGCAACACTGTGGAGGCCTGCTGCAGTACATCCATAGTCTGGGTAAAACATGCCCAAAGTTCCTTCAAGCCAGAGATTTGCCAACACAGCAGGCATGACCAGGTCCTAAGTTGGTAGGCATGTTAGTTAGGAATAGAAAGCTCATTTGCAACACAGCTGCATACCAATCACAAAGAATATGTCAAGTTTGAGCAGATAGTTGCAGTGAGCGTAAGCAATGTTGATTCCAGGGCACGTTCCCCAATGCCCAAGCAGTCTCTCTTTGATATCCGTCACTGCAATTGCTTTTGTGACAAGTGGAGGGTCTGTCTTTCAGGAACAACATGGCAGCTGCGAGGTAGTTGGTCAGTTGGCGGGTTTTCTCAAGTGCAGCAAGGTTGGCGTGGTTTGAACGAAGCAGCGCCGCCTTGGCAACTGATCTGTCGACAAGGAAACTCTTGGCTGCGTCGAGAGATGACGTGAGACGTGTCTCGCCGGGTTGAACAGGGGAGCCCGATGCAGTCGCAGTGGAAGGACTTGTGGGGCTTGGAACGGTATCGTTGCTGGATGACATGTCGGCTGTCGATTTTGTGGGATTCGCGGCTTGGAATGTGATAAACCGAAGGCTGACGTCAATCAACAAATTCGTTACTCTTTTACGTAATGAAAAATTCTAGATATAAATGTAAAAATCCAACCGAGCAAGCTGTGGCATTATCATTGAGACTGGGAGACGTGGAATGAGTACTTCATCACAATTTCGTACTGTGCGGGGCCTTCTTCACGCGGTTAGCCATCGGAATAGAGATCGTCATTTGTCTAGAGTAAGGGAAAGTAAGAGCACCGTTAGCGTCCTCTTCACCTCTGCCAACTGCCGACTGCCCCCTGCCAAGAGCTCACGGGTGGTCGGTACTCACCTCGCAATTGCAAGCAACCGACCCGTCTCATCCCAAACCTCGACATCAAACTCTTTCCGACCGTTCGTGGTATATCTGTTACGGGAGTGCAGTAGAACCCATTCCAGGGTGGGGTCAGGGATCGCGCGGATTTGGAGATGGTAGTCCATCGTCTGGGATGCGCGAATGAATCACACATCACGTTAATTTGAACACTTACGGTGACAGACTTACGGGCATCCAAATGCGGCCTTCACGGGGGTGGTTCTCGAACATAACGGGTGACGCATAGTAGTCACTCCAGAATCCCAGCGATACGGTGTCTTGGATGTCACCAGAGTTCCACTGTTTGACCGAGTGGGCACAATTAACGTCAATGGCAATGAATAATGACTTCACGACACGAGCAGTCACTCACCCGCACCCATTTAGCCCATTCCGTTCCCCGCTCCATGGTTTTCAGTTCCTCCTTGGTGTGGGGTTGATCCAGAATGTCGGTGAAGTCATTGAAGGCTTTCCCCGTGCGTGGAGACCGGTATCCTGCGGGAACTTTGGCGCGTGGAATACAGTTCTCCCGAGTGGGAAGACCGAGTCCCACGGGGAACGACGGTGCAGCCGAGGAGGAGTCCACGATCGACATGGGTGGGCCATTCGTGGCAGGCAGAGCAGGCGGGTCGAACGGCGACGTGATTGGTGTTCGACCATCGTTAGAGAGGAGGGTGGTTAACCCTCGCTCATTGGACAGATCCGACATGGTGACGTTGGCAGTCACGAGGTTGGAGAATGAAGGACCAGTGGAGCCCTCTTTTGCGGGCGCCTCCTGCCGAACAGTCACGTCGAAGACCGCGAACCTTCCTCCGATGCGACGAGGGGTGACGACGGCGAAGTATGGGCCAGGTCGGCCGCCTTCGAGGAAAACAGCAGAGCAGGAGACGGGCTCTGAAGAAGAAAGAGTGGATGTGTTTCAGTCAAAGCGGCGGTCGGAATGGAGTAGGGCATACCTGGGAATCGCTTCGCAAGTCCCTGCCGCCGAACTTCCTGGCGAGCTGCTTCCAAAATGATACCAGCAACGTATCCTCTGAAGTCATCCCGAGCGGAATGTCAGATATGGATTGTGGTCCGCAAACAACGCAGCGCTCAGCGCTCACCCGAATGGAGACACCCCGGTGAGGAACTGATCGTCGATTTGGCCCTTCCAGACGGCAGACTCTTGCCTCCCGCCCAGTTCCGGTGCCAATTCTTCTGTGATGGTATGAGAGAAAGACATCCTGATGGCCGAGTCTTCACGAAAGGACGTCAATTATCGGATCGGAATCGTGTGAACAGAACACAAGGCTTCCCGCTCACGGTATGGGGCATCCTTGGCGGATTCCGGATAGTGCGATGGTCTTCGCTTAGAAGATACACCGCTGGAGGTAGAGTTGGCAGTCGACATCGAGTGATGTGTTGGTTTGCGTTCAGTTTGATTCCGAAGTTCGGGAAAATTTCGGTCTTCAATTTCTCCCTCCCGCACCAACAGGTGTTACCCACACATTTAAATTGCTAACTAGGGGCAAATAGAAGCTACTAAATGTCCACGCGACCGGAACGCAACAACATCCGGATGGTCCGCACCCCCATACGCAGACCTCTCTCGTGGGTGTGCGTCCGCGCCGCTCCAGCAGGTCGTTTAGTACTGTACACAAAGTAATTAGTAAAAGTACCAGAGACAGCTCGAATAAAGCTCACCCTGTAGTGGTCGGGCTTGTATGGGCCCTCGGTGGGAATGCCGAGGTACTCGGACTGCTTGGGGCTCAGCTTGGTGAGCTTGACGCCGAGCTGGGCAAGGTGGAGACGCGCAACCTCCTCGTCGAGATTCTTGGGGAGGATGTGGACGCCGAGAGGGTACTTCTCGGTCTCGGTCCAGAGGGCGATTTGGGCGAGGACCTGAAACGATCAATTGCCAATTAGATTGGGTTTCGTGTGACACAGGCAGATATAAATGTGTACGTACCTGGTTGCAGAAAGAGTTGGACATGACGAACGAAGGGTGGCCAGTGGCGCATCCAAGGTTGACGAGACGACCCTCAGCCAGGACAATGACGTGGCGGCCGCTGGCGAGCTCGAAGCGGTCGACCTGGGGCTTGATGTTGACGACCTTCTTGGCGTTGGCGCGGAGCCAGGCGATGTCGATCTCAACGTCGAAGTGGCCAATGCTAGTTATCCAAGCAAAAACGTTATTCAGCATCAAATGTAAAACGAAAGAGCAGGAACAGTTGACTCACTTGCAAACAATGGCGTCGTTCTTCATGAGAGGGAAGTGGGCACCGGTGATAATGTCACGGTTACCAGTGGTGGTAACGAAGATGTTACCCTCGGAAACGGCGTCCTCCATGGTGGTGACCTCGTAACCTAAATGAACCGAACGAATGAGCGCGAGGGACCTTCAGTAAACCAGCCTTCCGAAAACTCACCCTCCATGGCGGCCTGCAGGGCGTTAATGGGGTCGATTTCGGTCACAATGACGCGGGCACCCATTCCGCGGAGGGCAACAGCGCAGCCCTTTCCGACATCTCCGTACCCAGCAACAACGGCGACCTTTCCGGCAATCATGACGTCGGTGGCGCGCTTGATACCGTCGATGAGAGACTCGCGGCAGCCGTACAGGTTGTCAAATTTGGATTTAGTGACGGAGTCGTTGACGTTGATGGCGGGGATCTTGAGCTTGCCTGGAAAGGTGGATAGAGGTATGTGTTTTGTGATGTGGGTCATGGGTGGGTCAAATGAAACAGGTAGCCGGAACCCACCATCCTTCAACATCTTGTACAAGTGGTGGACACCAGTGGTGGTCTCCTCTGAAACACCCTTGATGCCTAGTATCGCAATAGTCGAGTTAGGTTCCGCCACCACTTCCCTTTCAAATTCGCCACACTCACCAGCAAGGAACTGGGGGTACTTGTCGTGGACAAGCGCGGTAAGGTCACCACCGTCGTCGAGGATCAAGTTGAGGGGCTTGTTGTCCTTGAAGGCGCAGAGGGTTTGGTCAATGCACCAGAGGTACTCCTCCTCGGTCTCGCCCTTCCAGGCGAACACGGGCACACCGGTCGCGGCAATGGCGGCGGCGGCGTGGTCCTGGGTGGAGAAGATGTTGCAGGAAGACCAGGAGACCTGAAAGGAGTGATTGAATTGTTAAGAGAACGGGCCAAACGGAATTGGTAACATCCACGAAGAATAAGACCCGAAAGAAGCCGATTCAAGCAAAACTAGACAGATCCTAGCATCCGACGTTGAAACGATCGAATTTTCTCTCAAGCGGAGAGCGATACGGCCATCGAAACGAATCGACCCAAACACGCTCAACTCTCGCCGAAACTCACCTCAGCACCAAGGGCAGTGAGTGTCTCGATGAGCACAGCGGTCTGGATGGTCATGTGGAGGCACCCAGCGATGCGGGAGCCCTTGAGGGGCTGGGTCGCCGCGTACTTGGCGCGGATGGCCATCAGCCCCGGCATTTCGTTCTCGGCGAGCTCAATCTCCTTGCGACCCCAGTCGGCAAGAGTCATGTCAGCTAAAGGGTGGCGAAGGGAAGGAAAAGAAGAGGAAGTGGGGAGATGGTTGGCATGGAACGGAACGGACAAAGGGGAGTCAGTAATGTGAAGCAATGCGAGCGGATTGGCAAAAAGAACAAAAGCATTCAGGTTTCAAAGCAGATAGAGAGGCCGTTTCGAGCCCGATTCCATCTCGCGGCGATGTGACATCTCATGTGGCGGTCACAACAAACCACGAAGCCCACACACGGCATCGCGGAGTAGCGACGCAATCCTTTCGAGGAAAGCAGTCTCTATGTAGATGGGCCGCATTCGTGCCGGTTCTAGCACACTGACGGTCCCCACTTCCCGAATGATCCAATGTTGGCGCGGTGACACGGAACGGACGTCTGCGAACACCGCAGTCCCGCAAGAGCGACAGGAATACTGACCGACTTTGTAGGGAAGGCCAGACATTTCGGTTGGTTGAGTTGCGGAAGGAAGGAGATTGAGAAGTGGAGAAACAAGAATGTTTTGGGTGGCGTGGCAAAAGAAGAATAAACCCCTTGGGGGGCGAAGCAGGTGTGGCACGGTCACAACGTGTGAGGCTTGCCGCAGCATGTGACGGGCGAGTAATTTAAATTCAGGGTTACATTCGTTGCGCTGACGATTCTGACTGGACTGATGGTACGCGGGCGGGAGGTTCCTGCCTTTGAGGCTCCTGGACACTCACTCCCCAACAACTTAAGCACCGTCTCCTCCACACTCTCTGACCACCGCGAATGCCGCTGCTCGGGCCCTCCCAATCTCTCCCAAAAGTGAACGACTTCCCCCAGAGACGCATCAACGTGTGATCGAATCCTTCACCAAGCTCTCTTTGAAGCATCGCCTTCGAGTCTACCAACTCTCAGAGTACAACCTCCAGAAGTACTACGACGTTCCCATCGCTCCGAACTGCCCCATTGCCCTACGCCAAATTTCTACGTTGGCCATCACCGCGGGCATATCATTGGAATACGCTTTCCACCTTATCACCGTCCGCGCCGCCCCAGATATTAATGCGCTGGTGAAAAGTCACTCGTTTAGAGTGCAAGAAATATGTTTCAATGGTTCGCCATATCATTCTACACGCTGACTGCGTCATTCGGATCTCCGCGAAGCCGAAAATCATTGAGGAACGTTTTGGATACCAGCGTCGGAGGTTGAACGGTCTGACTGGAAGAGATTGAACGTGGCCGTTTTTATATCGAACTCGCGAAACTGGAAGCATTAAAGAGGTTCGGATCAGAGAGTGGATTCCAGAAAGCGGCCATGCGGCTGCACCTCACTGCGGCGGCCGAGAGGAACGATATTGAGATCTCTACAGACGTTGCTCTGTTCGAACGGACGGTTGTCCAAATCCATCAACGAAAGACCAACACTGACTTCACGTGGGAATTTTTGAATCACCATCGCGAGATACAGAGAGCGCTATTCATGAACTTGTTCAACAATCGGGAGTTGTTTCATGGATGGTCACCAAACAAGCCCACACAGACCACGAACGGAGTCCTTGAGTGGACGACCTGGAGGTTCTTCTTCGTCTCCCACATTAAGTTCCGGAAGCCATATTTTTCCGAGTGCATGCAGCTGTGGGAGGAGTCCCCGGACGCTTGAATCCTACGATTGTGGTGAGTATTACTGTTCCCGAAGTGGATCTGATTCATCACCGATGGAATCTCACGACGTTTCATCTATCTGATATTGATAGAGCCCCGTCGGTCTCTTCACAGTGTTCTCCATATTCTTGCCACCATATCTGTTCACCCTCAATGAGTGTTTTGTGCGCCCGGTTTCATTGGCGACTCTGACTCCCGGCTTGAGTCGCTCCGGGAGTGCTTGCAATTGATGCATGGCACGATTCCGAGCGCTGGTTCTGTGTGATCAGACCATTTCCTTTTCTCCGAATATTCTTTGAACTTCCAACATCACACTCACTGCCCCCCTCTATTCCCATCAACACATGTGACCCCACTTGTTTCCTTTTCCCAGTGCTCACGATTGCACTTATTTATGCTCCTCGCTTTAAACTGCACGGACGCTGGATTTCGAGAACACAAACTCGCTGTTTTATTTCGGGATGGTCATGTCGGACTTGGCGCGGTAGTAGCAAACGGATATCAGAATTGTTCGAGTAATCTTGTGTGTCTTGACTCGACAGTGCTGTGTAGCTAGTAGCTAGGCGACATGGCCTTCTCTATGTAATATTTGTTTTTGCTTCCCCACTGTGCTCTAACATGGTGTACTTTACCTCGCTGACGTTTGAAAGAACTTGGTCGGAAAGTTCCTTCGAGTGGTGACATCATAATATCAGCGGATACGAGCTCGAACGGACTCAACACAACAACAACATGCATTCTCCGACAAAAGAAAAATCCTTGCTTCGCAGACTCCATCGAGCGTCAAAGTGCAATCCAACGAGCTTGTCGGCGAGACATGACATCAGCTCATCCAGCACCTGTTTCTCCGGGTCATCGACAAGAGATGTAACGGAACTTGTCAGGCCCGGAAGCGCTATCTCCATAAACAGCCAGGCCGCGAGCGATCACGTAACATTGTTGCCATACCATCGCCGTGGCCAGACCAAAGCATTACTACAGCTCGCCAATAAATGCCAACCGAATCCACACCCGACGGCGTCATCTGCGACGGATCCGTCTGCTACCCTCCAGGAATGGCGCCTTCCCATCTCAAGGACGCGACCGCGTCTGCCCAGGACTCGTCGGAGCTTCCCGGCTGCCTCGCGCCATTGAAGGGACTCGTGGACGACCAGGGGAAGCCGCTGGACGATAAGCAGATCGCGTCGCTGAGAAATAAAGTCGTCGGACTGTATTTTAGCGCCCAGTGGTGTGGGCCGTGCCGCGCTTTCTCGCCTGTGAGTTCGAATTTGCTGCGTATGATGGAGTCCCATTTGCCAAAACTGAAGGACAACGGCCACGGCGACTTGAATGATTCCATCTTCTGTCAATCTTTGGGCAATCGTGACGTGGAATGGCTTTTCCAGGTCCTCTCGGAGTTCCTTAAATATCACAAAGGGGAGTTCGCCGTGGTTTATGTGTCGGCCGACAACACCAAGGAACAGATGGTGGAAAACATTAAAGGAAAGGGATACTGGGCGGTTCCATTTGAAGGTGAGAGCTAGGCCCACTTGAAAGCTCCCTTACGAATTTCTTACATTCATCCGCAATCGGGAACGCTCGTCAGAGGCTCTCCTCCGACAGACACTTTCATCTACCCACAAAATTACGGGCATTCCCACGCTTGTTGTCGTTGATGGAAAGACAGGTACGGCGTTCTCTCGGAGCGGGCGAGCAGCGCTCACAAAGGACAAGAATAAAGCATGGGAGGTGAGCTATCGCCCTGTGGGGTGTCCCTATGCTCGAGCTCCATTGATCCCGGCGATTTATATGTCATTACAGGAGTGGCAGCAAGGACGTTGCTCTGCAGAAGAAGCGGGCGGGGGGGAGGGCATGAGTGGTGTCGCTTCTGTCGTCTTGAACCTCGTGGCCCAAGCCGTCCAAGCGATGGTCATTTACTGGCTCCTCAAATACTTTTTGTGAGTGTGCATATAGGTGGAGATGTCCCAGCAATGCTTCCGACCGAGCTCTGATATGTTCACCTTCCGTCCTTATAGCCCTACCTGGTTCGAGGGCGATCGCGCAGCGAAGACTGCCGCAAAAGTTTTGACAGGGGCGGATGATGATGATGACTACGAGGACGACTACTAAATAAGACCAGCGACCAAGCCTTTTAACAACAACTACCCCTTGTTCTTCTTGGATGTAAATAATGTAATGCCTAGATCTTCTGTTTGCAAGATTTCTTTTATCTGAACCGAAGTTCTGAGGACCAAACGGAACGGAATGAATGAGTTGTGCGGAAAGGAAAAACGCAACTTTCTCGGTGCAGTTACGTGACGGAGGGATCAATTTCATTAGTTATGCGGTGCAGGATGGTCCTCAGTGAAGGTCTCCTTCATCGGGACAGGTCTCTCGAGATCGCGTGCGATTGGCTGACGCTCCGTCGGTCGTTGAAATAGGAAGAAGGGCGTTGAGAGCAGTTTCGGGCTTCTAGATTGCGAGCTGCAATTCTGCTATATCCAGGCGTGTGATAAGAGAGATTCCAGCGCGCCTGGAACCTTAGACGTCGGTGTTGTGTTCCTGTCAGGCATGTCATTGGTGCTATGTCCTTAACAGGCCTAATTTCCTCGCTTTGATCTCCCAATCTTGAAATCAACATGGCGATGAATCAACCTCAGCAAACCTGTTGCAGTCGATGCATCACCTTAGATCAGCTACGGCCCTAGTTGGGGTGACTGTGTTCGCTTGTGAGTCGTGCCGGAGCTTTTCATTCGAGGCATCGCTTACCCAATTTTCTTGAAAGATGTCACCGGGATCATTCTCGGGAATGTCCTCATGGAACATAGTTGCCTCGCGAACTACTGCATCGAGAGTGTTCACCCAATGGCGAAGACCAGCTCGAGGATCGCCCTTTTGGTGTTTTACGGATGGATTGCAATTGGACGATTGCCGCCATCGCAGTTCGTAAAGATCTTTATTTAGCTGTGTCTTTTCATCAGCTTCAATCAGCGCCTCGTTACAGATTCGACGATCGCCAAACCTCTCCCTACTCATGTCCCTTCCGGTCATTGTGACATCTTACCCGGGAGTTTTCACACTCTCAGAGCTTCTGTGTCTTCTCTGGATCGTTGCTCTGCTCGCATTCAACCTGGGTTTCTTCCTGGTGCGCGTCGAAGAACTTCTCAACACACCGTCATACGTCACACGGAAACTCGCACCGGCGCGCCGCACAGCGCTGTTCTGGGTCATGTTCACCGGCAAGCTGACCGACGTGCCACTCGGACTTGCAATTCTCCTTGCGGTGAAAACTCGGGATATCGCAGGATTTTTGATGTTTCGTTCGACGGACAAGTGTGGCTGCACCGTTGGGTCGGGTACTTCATGTGGATCGCCGTGTGCTTCCATTTGATGCCTTTCACCATCTACACCGCACAATGGAGGACTCCTGCGAACCTCATCTCAGTCTTCTTTTATGGTGGATTCAACCCCGGGGCTGGTGAATCCCCACCCAAAAATGGCTTGGGAACGTCAGTCATGACTGACGCTTTTTGATCAAACGTTCGCCAATTCAACCATCTCCTCCTCGCAGCTGGCAGTCGGCCATTGGCATTTACTCCACGATAGTAATTATCCCCGTAGCAATCCTATCCCTTCCAATCATCCGCCGCTAGCGCTTTGAGCTGTTCTACTGCACCCACTTCCTCGTATTCCCAGCCATGTTCCTTGCCTGGATCCACGCAGCATCAGACTTCTATTACTGCATCCCGGGTCTTATCCTGTACGGCTACGATCTTTTGCTTCGCTGGACTGCGACGACGCGGACCATTGACATTCTGAGGGTGCGAAAGGAGCCAGCGGGATTTGTCCGGGTGGACTTTTTGTGGCCCGAGGGGCTTGATGAAGTTGAGGGTGGCTGTGGATGGGCACTGTTCTCGCCACCAGAGCTGTCCAGACACCAGTGGCACCCGTTCAGGTGAGTGCTACAGCCAGCATATCAGATGTCAAGAGTCAACCCTGACTGACCCCGTTCGTCTCCTCTTGCCAGCTTTGCCCAACCCGTCGGATCTCCAACTGCCACGATCCTTTTCCGCCCATCACAGTATTCGACAATCACCTGGGCGCACCACCTTGAGCGGCAGCTGATATCCAAAGGTAAAGAATCTGCCCGACCCCAGCTATCATTTCGCCTGGACGGGCCTTTCGGAGGTGACTTTTGCCCTAAAGGGTACGAAAAGGTTCTGTGTATGGCTGCCGGGACAGGGCTCTCACCGGCTCTAGGCGTGGCAAGTACTGCGATTTCTTCAAAAGGAGTCAGTGAGGTCATCTTGGCGTGGGGTGTCAGAGGTACATCTGGTGTTGATAGAATTTCTTTGATTGGAGGTGAGCATGCAAGTTAATCCTGTGTAATGTCTTTGATGTATCTATTGTCTCAATTGTTTTTAGATCTCTTTGATGAGGGGAAAAAGAGTAAAGTTGATGTCAAAGTCACAGTGTACTCCACTGCGTCCAAGACTAACGCAAAAGAGCTGATCGATGAGAAGGTGACGCTAAAAGAAAACGAAGACGAAGAGAGGGAGTCTCCTGAGATAAGTTCTGTCGTACCGTGAAAGAAAAATAGGAAAACCGGAGTTCATCCCCATCTTCGACCTCAAAGGACCGTAAGAACGAGTTTACGTCCCGTGCAACTGTAGCGATGGTAAATGGCAGGATGGATCATAGCAGTGAGTACTCCATTTCAGACTGCTGCACGAGATCACCGATATGACGGTTTCTTTCACCCTCTGACATCTTTGCTCCCCCAGACGTTCTTGCATCAAATGTTCCGTCTTCTTGTCAGTCGCTTCTTATCTTTGTTTGCGGTCCACGTGACTTCACCACGTCTGCGATGAGGGCTATCCAGGCGTTCACGAAAATGAATACTGTAATGAGAGTAGAAGTAAGGAAGGAAGGATTTGAATTTTAGAATATTACTGTTTCTCTGATTTATGAGAGTCGGCCTTTGGATTTTTGACATGATGGAGTGCAATCTTCTCGACAGTATGTGTTCCTCAGTCTGCATCAAACGTTCCGTACTTGCTGCTGGACAGCCTCTATGGCATCAAACGTGCTGGCTCCGAAAAGCTATTTTATTGATGGTTGTTAAGCGCAATGTACAAAGCTCATTGTCATCAGAAGAACCCTTTGTCTCTCAATTCGATAAAATTATTGTCCGAGCACAAGGCTGCAATTGCAATTATTGTGGGCTGCATAAATTTAATTTCTCAAGATGGATGACTGGCGGCCAGGTCATGAACATCGGCATATTCTCACTCCGAAATTCTTCACTCAACACAAAGGAGCACCTTACGCTTTTTCGCACTCTTCAGCGAGCGCGGCGCACAATCAGGCCTTACCGCTCGTTCAGACCGTCACCTCGAGCCCTGCCATTCCTGCCGTTTTCTCCGCTGTCCGAGATGTTCGCACTTCCATTGATTCCATTGCACCAAACCGACACGATGCGAGGCCCTGGCGAAATCCTGCAGAGACTAATGGACACTATTCGTGATGGCGATGCAGCAAAGGCCGCGGAAGACGATGGAGCGCAGCAAGGAGGTCTCTCCATAACTCGTCACTTGATCCCTCTTCGCTGCTGTTGAACTTGACATCCTTACCCCACGGCTTGTTCCGCCAGTTGCCTCCACGAGCCCTCTCGATATCATGGCTCCGTACCGTGTTGGGTCCCACCCTATGTTGGGCGAACTCTCTCGCAACTGCATGAAACGGCAGCAAGCGCGGTGGGCGGCGTACCTTCGCAGGAGTGATTTGCTAGACTGGGTGAGAAGGCAGGGAAGGGATGGCGGACGTGAACATGAACACCTTTGGGAAGGGACGAGTGGGGCAGATCGATCGCAAATGGGAATGGTGACTTTTTCGGCGAGATTCCGGGTGATTACGATGAGGAGGGCTCTGATGCAGAAAGCGAAGACGGAGAAGACGGAGAGTCGAGAGAGTCGATGCAGTTGATCACCACCTCGCCCCACCAGTGCAACAAATACTCCAAGTCCTATAGGAAGTTCGGCAAGCAATCGAAGCTTCTCTTGCTCAAGGAAATGGGAGGGCGTGAAAAGGAGGGCAGAAGGTGGTAGGTAGTTTCCTGAAGATTGCAAGCCTCCTCCTCCACCTCCTCCACCGGGAGCAACCAAGCAACCGTGTACTCCTGGACTCACGACATGCATGGCTCCGAATTCGGAATGCTGTGTTGCTGATGGGGATGGGACCAACTACACATGCAAGTGTGTGATCCATCGAACATGAACAAGCGCTTCACCAGTTCACATCACGCAATGACGATTTTCTATTGCTTTTTTCATATAGCCCGAGCGGAACTCGTGAGTTCGGCAATCAACTTTGAAGCCCAACATTTACATTATAATTCCACCGATGTAATTTTTCCACAGGTCAAAACGCCTGAAGAAACACCGGGATGTCTCTTCAACAAACCTTGCTTTGAGAAGTGCGTCAATCCGCGTGGAAGTCAATGTACTGGTCGTGTTCTGTTCACAATGTTGCTAGAGTGTGCCTCTAAAATTGAAGATGATTGCCGAACTATGTGGTGAGTGCTCCAGTCTCCAGATATCACTCCCTTAGAAGACTCATGGCCACATGTTGGTTGGCCCTTGGCAGCGAATGCTCTTTTGTTGGCCATGTTGGAGCAACGTGCGGATCGGTATCTGACCTCAATCAGATGTATCACCCAAAGTACGGGACTCGCGAGTGGTGTGAATGGACAAGAAAGTTCTTTCTCGTGCACTCACGTGTACTGGATGCACCACTGGTGATGAGAAGGTGTACTGCAGGCTAGATTCCGGTGATGGAAAACATCTGAGGTGCTAAGGAATATTGACTGTAATTTTGAATTGTGATTGTACCTAAACTGGGGTGTGATTGCGAACTGCGAATGGGAATGCTCGTCTCTCGACACCAAACCAAAGAATCTAAAAGCTGATTGGAAGTTCGCCGACTCCTAAGTCTTTTCACCGAATCTTGCGCGCAAATCTCAGTGATGTTATATTTGCGCTTAGGATGCCCGCTACCCTGATCGGTGGCCCTCTCTTGGCTCCCTCGCGATTGGGGGAGACGAAGTGGGTTCAACACAAAAGACAGGCGAAGAGAGCAATCGCGTTGAGATTGAGCGTCCATGATGATCACGTGAAACATTTGTGGCTACCACGTCAGAAATACGTAAGTCCTTCGGAAAAAAGCGTGGGCTAGCTGCGCCACAATTCGTGACCAGGCGATATTACCCAGCGCGAAGCCCGTGACCAAACTCCACATAACTTGCTCAACCCCGTAATATTCAACGCAAAGAAAGCGCGAACTCACAACAATCCACACAAAGGTGAGCCATCGTCGCGGGATGCCCTGGAATCGCGCGAGTATCGGGAAACCGGGATTCGCCGCAGCGCTGAGGCTATGAAGGGAGCAATTATTAGAGCCATCCGCGGGACGAAACCACCGAGAAACGGACTGAGCGTAGTCTGAGGAAGGTAATCGATGGATTTGCCGGGCGGATTGGATGGATTTGCGGTCTTCTAAGCGGTTCCTTTCAGTTCTACGAACGCTTACGAAAGCCTCACTCTCTTATACACCTCAATCGAATATTCGGCAGAAACCGCAACTCAAATGCAATTGGACTCTTCGCGGTTGCCGTTAGGCGCGCCATCGTCGTCTAGACATCCGCAATCACTCGCCCACAGCCAAAACTCAGCGGCGACTTTGCGTCACAACATCCAACCGATCCACAACGTCTACCCCGGCAAAGTGATGCCAATAGACGGATCTCAAACGCTGGTGGCGGTTCCCGTCGGATATCCCGTCTACGCGGTGCAGCAGGGACATCGTGGAAATCAGATCCATCTTCGCAACGTGAACACCCCGGCGAACTTTCCCATCTTTGCTGCTTCTCCTGTACCTCCTGCCATGCACCCCGCAACACCACCATCGCCATTCTTTATTCCTCAACAGCCGGTTGTCCCTCTGACGGTGACGGACTACTCGCACGTTTCGCGGACTCCCGTCACCTCAACACCAACGGGTCCCCCCGCATCACCTCGATCCGACTTGCTCCCCTCCCCCGCATTAACGGTAGCATCCCCTGACATGCGCAGCGCATCGCTGAGTCCCGCCATGCAATCTGCCGAGCTTCCCGTGCCATCGCATCAACACGCGTACATCCCTCCCACCACCACTTCCTCGGACCTCGCCGCCGCCAACGCACTCGCACTATTGAGATCACTTCCTCAACCTGACCTGAGCCCCTCCCGTCGACGTCCGAGTGTGCTGTACCACCGCCCAGCAAGCCCTCCGTCTCTGTCAAACGACGAACGGGCCGAAGTCAGCAAAGTCCCTCCTCGGTGGTACGTCAAATCGAGAACGCCAAGTCTCGGAGGCGGCGTGGTGGGGATTCCGGGACAAGGAGTTTCGTCGGATCCATATGGGTTCACCAACCCCGCCGAAACCTGCGACTGTCCCGTCTGTCGCCACCGCGTGCGCCAAACCGAGGAAATCTCCTCCGTGTCGACGTACTCTACGTCGTCGCCGCCGTACGTATCGGACGATGAGGATCTGGTGGGGAAGGTGACATGGTCGTCACTCTCGCGAGTCCCCCCAACCCCCGCAAAGAATTGCGACAAGGCGAAGGAGCAGCGGAAGCCACCGCCGGAAAAGGTCAAGGCGCGGTTCTCCCCGTATCCCCCTCAAATTCTCCCGCCTCTCCCGACGGACACCAAACCGCGGCGTACATCCCAGGGGTCCACTGGTCCTGTCGCTTCACGACCCCGGGCCTCGTCATTTGGTTCGAATGCGTCGCGCCGCTCTCCTCCACCAACAGCAATTGCGTCTCCTGCTCGACCTGCAGCGGTATCTCCTGCCCGAGCCCTACTGTCGTCTCAGCAATCGACCACATCGACTCCTGACCGCGACGGAGAGCACAAGCTTCGCGGATCGGGCATGACGCACCTTTCAGTGCCCGGAGCTGCAGTCCCTGCTGCAGCGGAGGCGGTTCAAAGCACGGCGGAGGTGGTGAAGGAAGTTGTCATGGTGGACCATTCGGCAGTTGGGTTTAAACCGGCGACAATTGAAGAGATGTCGGCGTATGTTCCGGAGGAAACCGTCTTCCAGATGGGAAAGAAGACAATGCCGGTCGTTGTGTGGAAAGGTGAGCAATCCTTACTTCTTCGCAAGTCTGCGTCTGTGCAGTTGATGCGAACTCAACCGATCATCAGGAACCCCACTCGAAATACCTCCCACCGCCGAAGGTTTCGCCAACCTCAGCCCTGCCGAAGTGCGTACATGCGCTGTTCTTCGCATATGGCCTGCCCAGTATCTCCACATGAAGTCGATCGTGGTCGGGTCTCTCCTCCGCCACGGCGTTGGGATCCGGAAGGCCGAGTGCAAGAAGCTATTCAGGATCGACGTCAACAAGACGGGAAAGGTGTGGGACTGGTTCGAAGGGCTGGGCTGGACCGGCACGATGGCACCGTCTGCGCACCCGCAGCACGGAGAGGGAGGGATGGAAACGCAGGACGGGTCTTTGGTCGTGTGAATGTTTGGACAGCGTATACGTACAATGTGTGCCACGATCTCGTAATGAACCACTGGACTTTGGGCGGCCCGGCTGAAGGAAGTTTTTGGACAATGTGACGGTGCCCTTAATTACTTTGAAGTTTGAATTGGACTCTAGACGCAAGACGTTGTGATGACTGCCCCCTTGTTTGTTTTGTGATGTGTTTACCGTTTCGCTTGTATTTTCCTCCCGACCAAGGACGGTTTTTTCTTTAGCACCCCGATAAGCTTTGCATGGCAATATCTTGCGTTGTTTCGTAGTATGGAAATGGAAACTAAATTTGTATCATAGTGGTAAATGAAGAAAATGGGAGAGAAGAGCGATTCCACGAACTGTGCAAATTGAATTCGCGACACACGAAATGTTGTATTCATTCCCGAGATCTTGTGTTAGAGTATGAAACCGCTGGGGAAGGTTTGCGGCAGAGGGTTTCCCATTGCCATGTGTCTTCCAGTGGGCTCCATTCTCGCGCTCGCATCTGCATACTCCGCCACCCGCGCGATCCTATTGTTTCCTTCGTTGTGGACAACACTCGACTTCACCGACGCTGGCGAGCGCTTCGCAGACGACGACTTGGACGCTTTCCTCTCAAAAGCCCTGCGCAGCATGGATCGCTCCCGCGCTCGACGTTCCGCTCGCTGACGCCGTCGAAAAACTGCACGCCCAGATCACGACTGTCGTTTTCGACGGAACCGGAATCACAGCGCGAGCAGCGTGCATGGTGGTGCGCTCAATGCCTGCTCTGCGCCTGCTATCCCTGCAAAACTGCGCACCGAACATAGACCTTAATGGCCTGAACACCCGAGGGTTCCTTCCGATGTCTCACGAGCACCCACCTCCACTCACTCATCTGGACATCTCGTCGCCCCAACTGGGCACCTTCACCGCCTCCATGCAGAAGCTCTTACGCACGCTCGCCTCCTTTCAGTTCCCACACCTGGTCCAGTACTGCCCCTCCTTATGCACCACATGCTCCACCCTCTCCACAGCTTACGACTCCTTCATGACCCACGTCGGGCGCCCCGCAGTCCCTGTCCTCGCGCGAGACGCGCACACGCGGTGCTGGCGCTGCATCGTCCAATCGACTAGTGCGAACTGCAAGACGTACCACCCGGACACCTCCCCCGAGACAGACTACGCACCCCTAGTACCGCACAAGTGTCTTAGGTGTGGCGACGGGAGCCTGTCGCGCCGCTGTCCTGCGTGCTCCACGGGGTGGACATCGTGCATCGCGAAGGGGTGTCGCAATGAAACGTGCCCAAAGTGCGTCTCCGGAAGGAACGATCGGTGCGCTGAATGTTGAAACGGGCCGTTTTGTGGTCAGCACAGACAGATGTGTCACAATTGAATATGACCCTCTTCATTCCCTCCCATTATGTACGGCACTTGCTTCCAGTGTTTTCTTTCACCCCAGGAGTTTCTTTTGCTGTTTCACAAAAGACAAGCACAAAGGTCGAAAGTGCTGACATGTCTGGTTTATTTGCGGTGTGCTATCACATAAACAAATAACAGAATTTAATTATACAACTATGGGAGCATTCTTCAGCCCCATAGACAACAAAGAATCCGCACAAGCGCGCATGTCCATCAATCAATGACTATTACTCGGAGGGGCTGCCTTGCCTGAGCGTCTGCACTCGCTCCGGTCGGTGTGGTCTTCCGCGCTTTCGCAGCCGACCCTTCCCCGCCATCACTCTTCCTCTTCTTCGACTTCGACCCGTCGCCCAGTTTCATATTCTTCACCTTCACAACGAAATTGTCTCTCCTGTCCTCCCGACAACCGCACATGCCCATGTACAATCCATCCGTCTCGTTGTACGTGTGCTCTGGGTCCTCGCCGTACGGCGCCTTGGCCGCCTGGGCTTCGCAGTGGGCCTTGGCTGCGGCGTTTGCTGCGGCGGCAGTGACGAACACGCCGATCGGAGCGGCCATGCGACCTTTGCGGTCGGTGTGGTGCTCGTAGTCTGTCCGGAGGACGACGTAGACCGATTGGATGTTCTCTGCGTCAGCCATCACGTGGATCGAGTCTTCGATGAGTAAATCGGGTGCGTATGGGCGACGAGGGGGTGTGGATTGCCTTTGGTCGAAAAGCACAAACCACATGTCTTCGCATTTGGAACACAACACATCGGGCAGACATTACACAGCCGCAACCCCATGAAAGAATTCCTCCTGTTTCTTCTAGGGAATTAATAAATTTCACGAGAATTAGAGTATTCTGTCTCTTCGTCCACGGTGCGCTTGAAGAGGAACAACTCTTGCAGAGTTCACCTTTTGAGATGATGCATGGTTGGCAACTGTTTTTCACCTTCACAAAACGGTGGGTTCTGATCTTCGGACGGTTGAATGATGAGTGCCTCACAACTCCTGCCGATTGGTCGGAGTGGCGATTGATCCCGATGAGCACCAAAACGAAAGCACGTTACAGTAAGCGAAGCTGAGATGATTATGTACTCCAATATGGATAGTCACGTTTGGCTCTTCGCGACCACAGTCACCCCGTTTTCTTGGTTGGGTTCAGGGTGTGCCTGATGGAGTGTCCGCAGGAAAATATATCAATTTTTTTGTTGATTCTATCAATTTTTTTACAGCTCAATTTCGTTACGTTTCACGATCACCTAATCTCCTGCCTTGCTCTAGAGCCTTTCTCATCGCGTCCTTCATTTGCACAAATTCAAAGCGAAGGTGTGTTTCAGACGGGATTTAAAACCTCTCTGGCTCCTATAATCACTGCAGAAACATGCCTCAAGCCATGGACACCCCCGCTCCACCATCACACGCCGAGATTGTTGCCCTTGTGAAGTCCTCAAGCGGACCACCGACATCACAGTCAAGCAACTGGCTGAAGGATATGGTGTGACTGCGCGCACTATATACAGCTGGCTGGCAGCACCAAATGAACCCAAACCGGAGACGAGGGGAAGAAAGAGGGAGCTCACTCCAGAGGAGGATCTAGAAGTCGCAGAGTAGATGCTTGAAGACCCTGAGCGTAAGCAAAACGACGCCGTTGTGTTCGTGAAAGAGCGGTTTGGCGTGGATTATCGCCATCAAAAGTGTCAGATCTGCTGAAGAGGGCGAAACTTCCCCCTGGGAGCGCCAAGGAGATCTAGGCCGCCAAAGCAGGGCCTAAGAAAGGTTGATAAATACTTTGTTTACGTTGCAAGAGATTTTTACTCGGGGAGAGCAAAGCAGCCGTCTACCACAACAATAATCTCGCACAAGAATAGGTTTTCGCCACTGTTTAACAATCCGACACACCTACAGGTATTAGGCGATCGAGTCGACACGAGAGATGATTCGCTGGCGGAGTCCGAGCAGAAGAACGCAGATTCATCTCACCGATGGGGACAATACGGCGACGCGATCGCGGAGCTCGACCAGGAAGCGCTTCTCCTTTTTCAGGTCTCCAGCGGACTACACCGTGCCTGAACCACCGAAACCGCTGCCGGATTCCACAGCAGAGACGCCCGCCGTCACGCCGACGGATCTCCTCTTCGACGCTTGTGAGGAGGGCGACTTGGACCTTGTCCTAAAACAATTGAAACTGGGCGCGGATCCCAACGCCAGAAAGCGGGTTACGCTGAAAGTGAACGTTGAAATCGAAAAACGGACGTTTCAGCCCGTGGTGCCCCCCAACGGTACCAGACTTCTCCCCAAGGAGGAGCGGACAGACTCGGTATATGGGGAGTCTGCTCGCCATTGCAATACGTATGGGAAGAACGGACATTGCACGAGCTCTTTTGGAGGCCGGCGTGGACCCAAACCGCGAAATAGACTGGCATATCGCGGACTGTTGGGAAGTGTTTACACAGGACCGGTGGACACGGCGATGGCGGTTCAACTACCGTTTTCCCTCGGCACTGGCGTTTGCACTGGCGAGGGGACGGAGGGTGGCCTTCAATTCCATCGGGGGCGAGGAGGGAAGGCCGCCGAGCCCCGAACAGCCCACAACCTCAGAAGCCGGCGTTTGGGTCAACAAAAAGGGCGCCCAAGTCGTTTTGGACCGTCCCACGCGGTGGGCTCATGTCCGGGAGGAGTGTCTGCTGGACCCCAGCATCCACATGGTGCGCGCACTTCTTCACCACGGAGCCGAGGTGTCGACGACGGTCGTCAACACCATACGAAAGCTAAACAACCCGGCGTTTGTGGACTTGCTCGATAAGCACGTCACGTACCACTTGAACAAAACCTTGCCACGGTTGGGATCCTCCAGTGGGCAAACACCCATTTCGCCCGCCGCCGAACGCTCTTCACCCGCAAATACCCCTCCTCCCCCTCCAACCAACCCGTCGCCTCTCTCTCCCGGATCCCCCGCCCGTCGATGGAGCCTCAGCGGCGTGACCGTGATCGCGCACATGGACACGCTCCACAAGGAGAACGCGGACTTGAAGGCCGAGGTGCAGGGCCTCCGCGAAAAAGTGGAGTGGCTGGAGAAGTACAACGTGCTGCTGGAGCAGCAGAACTTTGTGTTGAGGGAGAAGGTGCCCCTGACGATTCTTCCCGACACTGGTGGGCAGTCTGTCCGCAGTTGGACGAGTCAGGGAATTGAATGGACCTCGGGCACGGCGCGTGATCTCCACTCTTTTATCAAACTGTATAACCCTGCTATTCCCAAGACAAGTGTCTGTAACCGTACATAGTGTTAGCCGTTAGCTACTCCCCTTAATTGGAGCACACACGCGTTTCTAACTGTTGTAAACATATTCGCACAAATCATCCCATAAATTAAGCTCTTCTAAAATCCAATTTGCCGCATTTGCAAACGTCCACGCAACTTTCGAAGCAAAAAGAATGTCATCGCACCGGCTGAGTGTGGCACAGTCCGATTCAAAAGCGACCAACTCGCCCACAGTTCCGCATCCAGCAACTCCGATCACTCACTCAATCCAACCGCGCACGCTTCCGCAACATGCAGATTTTCGTCAAGACTCGTGAGTAACGGCGGTCGATCCACGGGAGACGTTCCGACGACGGCGTCCTCGTCGGTCTAACAACGTCGGCTGCTGCGGGCACTTTTTGTGGAGGATGTGCGCTGACGCTTCGCTTCCCTCTCTACCCCTTGATTCCTACCTCTGGGTCCATTTCCTGCATTTCCTGCTCGGCCCGTGACACTCGGCGCACGCAGTCACCGGCAAGACCATCACGCTTGAGGTCGAGTCGTCCGACACTATTGAGAACGTCAAGGCTAAGATTCAGGACAAGGAGGGCATCCCCCCCGACCAACAGCGTCTGATTTTCGCTGGAAAGCAGCTCGAAGACGGTCGTACTCTTGCTGGTGAGGATTCTGCCGAGTGTCTCCGTCGGTGTCGTTGCAACAAACGTTCATATTCCAACTATACCTTGCAGACTACAACATCCAAAAGGAGTCCACCCTCCACCTCGTGCTTCGTCTCCGTGGAGGAATGCAGATTTTTGTCAAGACGCTCACCGGAAAGACCATCACCCTGGAGGTGGAATCGTCCGATACTATTGAGAACGTCAAGGCTAAGATTCAGGACAAGGAGGGCATTCCCCCGGACCAACAGCGTCTTATCTTCGCCGGCAAGCAGCTCGAGGATGGTCGTACCCTCGCTGGTGCGCTTCGTGATGTTTCGTAATATTGCGCGATCAGTGCTGATTCTTGTTACATGCGACCGTTAGACTACAACATCCAAAAGGAGTCCACCCTTCACCTTGTCCTCCGTCTCCGTGGTGGTATGCAGATCTTCGTCAAGACCCTCACCGGCAAGACCATCACCCTCGAGGTGGAGTCGTCCGACACTATTGAGAACGTGAAGGCTAAGATCCAGGACAAGGAGGGCATTCCTCCCGACCAACAGCGTCTCATCTTTGCTGGAAAGCAGCTTGAGGACGGCCGCACCCTCGCTGGTACGTTTCGTGTTGTTTCGTAACTTTGCGCGAATGATCCTGATCTAGTTTCTCCTTTCCCCGCGACTTCTAGACTACAACATCCAGAAGGAGTCTACTCTTCACCTTGTGCTCCGTCTCCGCGGTGGTATGCAAATCTTCGTCAAGACCCTCACCGGCAAGACCATCACCCTCGAGGTGGAGTCTTCGGACACCATCGAGAATGTGAAGGCTAAGATCCAGGACAAGGAGGGCATTCCTCCCGACCAACAGCGCCTCATCTTTGCCGGAAAGCAGTTGGAGGACGGTCGCACCCTCGCCGACTACAACATCCAGAAGGAGTCGACCCTCCACCTCGTGCTTCGTCTTCGCGGAGGTATGCAGATCTTCGTCAAGACCCTCACCGGCAAGACCATCACCCTCGAGGTGGAGTCTTCGGACACCATCGAGAACGTGAAGGCTAAGATCCAGGACAAGGAGGGCATTCCTCCCGACCAACAGCGCCTCATCTTCGCCGGAAAGCAGCTTGAGGACGGCCGCACCCTCGCTGACTACAACATCCAGAAGGAATCCACCCTTCACCTCGTGTTGCGTCTGCGAGGAGGGCAGTGAGCAGTGTCTGATTGATTGTGGCGGTAGCTGTATATCACATTCGATTGTAATGATTCCAATTGAATGGGTGGCCGGGTGATACATTTTCGTGCTCGCTTCCTGAATATTTAATTGTCTTCGATGAGTTTTAGTTGAGTTGTCACGCCCGATGAAGAAATGTGAAGACAAAAAGAAATGCCGACTGAAAACAAGTCAACGTCCCTGTCCATCCCACGCTCGCATTTGCAGACTTCCCTAAAGGCTCTCTCCGGGCCCTGAGCGTGTTCTCCCGTTGCGTGGGAATTGGGGTCGTACCCTCCGCAGAAAAGAAGTGAGATGAGGTTTTGCACCTGTGCGTCAAACGAGACTCCAAAGATGCGTCTGTACCCCGAGTTCTTCACCGCCAGGAGGATGACAGGCCAAGCGCGACGGCGGTAAGCTTCCCCGTAAACATTGTCCAGTAGAATGCGTTTCGGCGCGCAGGTACGAGTTTGCGTGCGACGTACGCGGGAGAGTTGAGGAGGTCGTCGAAGCGGATGTAGAAGAAACCGAAGTTGAATGCGAGGAGGGAGAGGATCCAAAGAAGAGAGGAGATCAGAGAGGGTGAATATGGCGGGGTATGAATTTACGATGACGGGGAGGGAGAGACGTTGGGAGAATGGGCGGGAGCTGCCGGATCTGACGTTGGTGTGTCAACACGTTATATGAGGCACGGAAGCATTGAGGCGTGAAGATTAAAGTTGTACTCACTGCGAGGGCGACCACGGTCCCGACCGCGATCCAAGCGTAGAACACAAGAAGCGAGGTGCGAGAACTCGTCTTTGCCATTGGTTGCAAGTTCTCGATACAGTAGTCAGCATAGCACGGGATTTCCATGAGACCGTTTCCGAGAACGATTCCTGCTACGTCTGATGAAGAAAAACGGTGGTTGGTGAAGGGTGAGAGGTTGGGGCACTAAGAATTGCATCCTCACAAGTGAGCGCCGTCACCCCGACGAGGGTGGTTCCAGTTGAAATGAGCGATATTAACCGAAGTCTACACTCTGTGATTTTCGCGTTGATGCCCAATTTCATAAGAGAAATGAAGAGAGGGACGGTTTGAGCGATAATCGCCGCGGGATTCGTAAACCTCGGGACCCTCCCAGAGGGATGAAATGAAAGGAAACGGAAGACGAAATCAAGCAGTAATATTCAGCGATGCTAGGTTGGACTGCGTCTGTTGATGGTGATGTTACGTGAAGTCAGTGTCCAACGCCCTTTTTCCTGACCGTGGCTCAGCCTCAAGAAACCCGACCAATCGTTCGTGACACGGGCGGTTTTGTCCGAATTTCCACTCAAGGCATGGAAATGTCGAGATATAGTACGTGATTATTGGGTGATCCAGTCATTTCATTCAGCTGTTCACGTTCTGTGATTTTTGAAATCAACTGAAGTCAAGCTCTCTGAATGTACCATGTGCTTGGCAAACTTTTCTTAGCTTTCTATGTTGCGCAGAGGGGGAAAACGGGACTCCAAAACCTATTGTACCAAGACCGTGGCATTGATACCGAATACAAATATCCGTCGGAAACAACAAAATGTCGGTCAACGGGAAGGTCTACGTTATTACAGGTTCGTGGAAAATGATCCCCTCATCGAGCCTGGCGCTTACATGTGTCCCTCTTTACCCATTCCACGTGCTGGTCGTTCAATGCACCACCCGATGTTCATGTTCGACCGAACCAGGAGCGTCTACCGGAATCGGAGCAGCCGTGAGTTGAGTCCCCACCTCTTAACCATCTTGACGATGTCTTTGCTATGAGTTTTGATCGAACCGGGTCGCTCGCATCGGCTCGCATCGTCCCGTCCCATCAGATCGCCCATCGCTTGGCCAAGAATGGTGCAAAGCTCGTGCTGGCGAACAGGAGTAAAGCGGATGGAGAGAAGCTCGAAAAGGAACTCCGTGAGAAGTAGGTTTTCCCCATAGATCCTGTTGAAGAAAACGTTGTCCAACCGGCTTTACATAACACCGATGACTTGTCGCCAACCGCCGTCCGCCACCGAGATGCGACCGCCCCCACGACTTCCACTTCATATCCACCGACACGACCAAGAAATCCGACGTTGAGGCCATGTTCCAGCTCGCCATTGACAAGTTCGGTGGTTATGATGGACTGTAAGTCGGTGTTGTTTTACCTCTAGAGGTGGAGGCGAAGATTCGAAATAGTTGATAGAGCAGATTTGCAGGGTCAACAACGCAGGGTTAGGCAACGTGCCGTTCTCGCTTGACGTGACGCAGGGGCAGGATCGGTGGTTGCAGACGATTCAGGTCAACTTGAGTGAGAAGGAATTTGGTTATCGGTCCGCTCCACGTCAGCGAATTGACTCAAAACACTTCGTTTGAAAACCAATGCTCAAGTCGGAGTCATGCAGGCCGCACGAATAGGTTCGTTTCACGCACCCAACCGTTCCCACCTGCCTTCCCCTTTCCTCACACAAACCCCCGCCTCCCACTTCCCCCAGCAATGACCTACTGGACCACCACCACCCGACCCGGGGTCATCGTCCTATCCGGCTCCATCGGCGGGCACTTCCTACACCCCGACACGGCCTACGGGATCACCAAGAGCGCGCTCATGTATTTCGCGCACAGCGTCGGGATCTACGCGCAGAGTTTCCGCAAGTTTAGGAACGTCAGGATGGTGAATGTAGCGATTGGCATGGTGTGGACGGACGTGTGGGTCAAGGGAGGACTGGGGAGCAAGGAGGCGACGCAGGGGGATAAGCAGTGGAGGGATTTGTTTGAGCGTGGGTGCTAGCGTTATTATCTCTTTGCTTTTTCGACTAACGACAACTATGCGTCGGGGACCTGTGTCAGACCTCGGTGGCTGGACTGATATCGAAGAGTGAGTGTCATCCCCCAGCTTTTTGTCTCTCCGTACCCCCCACCCATTCTCCTCCCCAGTGTCGCCGCTGCTTTTGAACGCGCTCTCGTCGACCAGTCCTTGAACGGTGACACTCTGGTCGTCACCGGAGACCGCACCGCGGGCAAGTTCCGGTACGAGAAAGCGTCCCCCATTCCAGACGACGGTACTTTCTACACGAGCTTGCAGTTCCCAAAGGGAGTCGCGGAAGCGTGAGTTGGCTCGTTTCGATGTTGAGTTGAGCAGCTGTATGTGGGCTCACCCCCTTTGTGGTGGTGTTTGTGTGGGGTGGGGATTTTGCAGGCAAGGGTGGAAAGTCATCACAGGAGGAAAACTATGAGCATATGATATGTACGCTAATATATTTATTTTTTCATATGGTGCGCACCACCCGAATATGTTACAGTTCCTCCTTCGCCCCAGCCGCGCTTCCTTTCCTCTCCTTCGCTCCGCGCTTTCCTCCCCCCGAAGGAAAGTCAATTTCACCGCAGTCTTCTATAATAACGTCCAGAAGGGGTCGGTCGTCTGAGCAAGAGCAAGAGCGCGCGGAAGGATGAAGTGTGCGCCGAGAGGAGTAGGAGTGTGTGATTTTGGGAGCGTGCGCAAGGGTTCACTCACTGGAGTTGGTGACCGACTCGCCGATGGCCAGGACAACGTCGAGGCCCGAAACTACGCGGCCGAATACTGGATGCAGGGCGGGGAAGGGGTTCGAAGTCAGGAAACGTGAGAGCCTAATTCCGCAGCGCAGGAGGAAGACTCACCAGTATGTTTGCCGTTCAGTTCTAGTTGAGGGTTTAGTGTAATAAAGAACTGGAGGAATGTGAGGTTGGGCACCTTGCAGCTTACAGTTCGACCCATCTCTCCAAAGTCCGCGGGGAACGTCGACCCCAACACCATTCCGGCCTTCCCCTCCGATAACTCCACTATCCCCGTCACCACCAGCACTCACTTGGCTTCCGTTCTTGTTCGGACCTTTATTGGCCATGCTTAAAACGCCCTCCGCCGAATGGGACAGCTGCAATCCCTTGGGCTCATCCGCAAATGTGGCGCCGTAGATGGACCGCGACCCCGTCCCGTTGGACTACTCCCAGTCTCCAGTCTGGACGACGAAGCCCTGTGTGTCTCGTGAGTGGGATGGTATGCGGTGGTAGGAGGTCTCGAGTTCATACTTTGATGACTCGGTGGAAGCGGGTGCCCTTGTATCCATACCCACGCTGAAACAACCCATGCAATTGTCAAGTGGGTCAGTCAAATCATGAGTGGCGTACGGGATGAATGGGGGACTCGGACTCACCTCGCCGGTTGCCAACATCCGAAAGCTCTCCACCGTCTTTGCCGCAGTGTTTACGTACAGCCCCACGACGATTTGGCCTAGAGGGACATCGCCTCTCGGAACATCCAGGAAAACGTGTGTGGTGATGTCCACGTCTGCGACTCGAGACAGGACAGTAAGATTCGTTAAATTCTGGTTTCGCTTCGTTGATCGGTGATTCGGGGAAGATCACCATGGATCGCAGCCTGCGTTGCAGGTAGAAGAAGCGCAGAGGCGAGGAAGAGCGACAGAGCGGAAAGGAGCATTGTGCGGTCGGGGATTTCGGCTCGTTGAATTCAACCCTTCGATACTATGCATAATCTTCACCCCATTCTACACGTCTCACAATCAACCATTCTTCTCTGTATCCTGACAGTTCCTGGCCGACGACTTTCACGATGATTATTATTAACTGGATAAGAACATATTCACAGGTTGGATGCATACAAAATAAATTTCACCTCACACCTATCGGACTCAAACCTAGGTGAAGTGCACGAGGCAAGGTTAGTCGGAACGTTGGGGTCAGTCCTGGCACGACCGCAGGTGCTAACCCTAGTCGTACTTGACGTGTGTCCCTGGACAGTCGTCTGATGCCGCGCCGTCCACACGCCGTTCTTCAACAGCTCCTCCTTTCGTCGCTGCTTTTTGATCGCCGCTTTTTGGTGGGGGTCTCGGCCTGAGGACGACGACGGTTGCCCAACTCGCGACTCGGCTTCGTCCGCAATGTCCATGGAAACATCGGCTGCTTCGGACTTGACAGCGTCTCCTGTTAAGTCTGAGGTCGATGATGGCTCCTCGTTGTCCTCCGCCGGGGCGCTGTCTCCCGCATCGTCTTCGTCGAGCTTTCGCTTAACGGGCTTCTTCGATCGGACGGGCCCCACTGGAGCATCCTTGAATTCAACGCGCCGGGCGTCGTGGTGGCGGATCAGAGTCTCATACATTTTGATGTCTTTGGTGATCGCGGGAGGGAAAGTCGGGGGGTGGTAGAGTGAGAACACACAGGCGGGAAACAAGAAGGATGGAATCTCACCGAAGAACCCGTTTTGGTGGAGCGCAACACAAGTTCTTTTGGACTTGCTCCATGCACGGACTGAAGCAACATATTCGCCCAACTTTCGACCTCTGCAACATGCACATCGACCGAATCAATGGCGAGGCTCGCTGGGACCTTCACTTGACGCGCATAACTCACCTTGAACGTCTTTTTCGCGTGGGGTATCGCCTCCCAAGGAGCGGGCAGATGCAGGAACACGGTGTCCACCGTGTTCTCCAGCCCGAAACCGTCCTGACAAACATCCCGTTGTTGAGGCGTGACGATGTCGAGGCCATGTCCTGCGAATTCAACTCTGAGCAAATGAGAAACGATTGTCTCAGTTCCATTCTCCGCCCGAGAAGAATCGAACAGACTCGCTCACATCGCCACCGCTGCGCGCTGTTCGTTGAACTCGAACGAATACAAGTGCCCATTTGGTGCTACCGTGAGCGCTACGGAATGAGTGAACGACCCACTTCCGTTCCTTGAAAAGCGAACGTGACATTTGTCAACTTCGCTCTTCCACCTCAACTGGAACTCACCCGCTTCAATAATTTTGGAACCCGGTCGCAACCAGAGGTACTGGGTCACGAACACAATATCAGCGATATAAAAAATCTGAGTCCGATGGGGCAGCATCACTGTCCAGAGCTCAGGTGAAGGCCGGAGGAGGTACGTGAATCCTTTGTTTCTGCAATTATCGGACCCCACCACAGCTTCACGGACCGCGATACACAGCTCACCTAGACCTCGTCGCTAACTGGTATCCGAACGGACGCCCAATCATGTCGTCGTGGCGAAACTCGCCGTATTTCGTGTGATAGCTTTTGCCTGGTGTGATGGTGGCCATTACCATGTCGTTAGGGCCCTGGAAGGGGGAATCATCCATCAATATGATTACAAGTGGCGCCATCAAGAGATTTCGAGAAATCACGGAGAAGAGAACCACCAGGTCGTCGGCATTAATCAAATCTTCTCCTCGCGACGTGAAAGGCGACTGCGCCGGGACCGGGCCGCCAGATGCAGGGACTCGGATTCAGTGGACATTTTTCACGATGAGGATGAAGTGCGAGATGGTCCCTCGAGTGGAATGATGGTATTGGAACAATATAGCTGTGGTCCGATGTTCTCACCTGCAACACGCCAGCTTCGTTGTGTGCTCAATCCCACCTCTCCGTTAGAGGAGAAGTACCATAACTTAAAGTCAAATTTTACATATATTGCTTGTTACAGAACCCAAACATTACCGTTACACGTTCATCGTATTAACGCCATCTGTGGCAGCAGCGACATCGACGATGGTAGAGCCGGAATGTAGCGTTGCCCAGCTCTGGAGTCCCACCACCTGGGACACCGTACGTGGACTGAAGGTGGTGGATCCTGAATTGGCAGGAGCGTTTCCGAGTCGCAAACAATCCCTTGCAAGCCAGCGGTTAGTTGGCATCGTGGATAAAGAGAGACCAGCTTCTTACAGGGGGAAAAAGCCTACCATTCCGGTGTCACAGTTTGTTCCGTACGACCATCCGTCAGGGAACACAACTGTGATCGTCACAAAATCACCCGCTCTTAGTTGCAGCTCATCTGGCGCGCCAGGATCAAACTGGTCTCTGTGGCTCAATGCAATGCGCGAGGTGTTTGCACGGAATGGGCACTGACCTTTGCGATGGCCATCAATGGATCTCCAACAGGATGTGGTGCTCGGTCATTGTTTTCCAAGCCTTGCGCTCCTGCGACACGCACAAAGTACCCTAAGTTTTCAAAGGTCAGCTTACTGACGCCTGCATACTCAGATCTCTCTGATTCTCACAGTGTGAATGAGAATCCGGATCAATGATTCTCTCCCTCTCAGATGTTGGGGGAGGTTGCAAACCTGCTTCTGAGTGCTGGTTTACTTCGAGAATTTCAAGACAAAGAAAGATAATCTCACCTTCTTTAGAGTTTTTCGCTGGTTTCTGGCGACGATAGAGAACAACTCCAATGACGAGTAGAGCAAAAGCCGCAACCCCGCCAACGACACCTCCGACAATTGACGCAACGGGGGCGCCCACGTTCGATGTGTCGGGGGTCACTTTAGGGGATTGTGTTGGCGCTGGTGTCGTTGTAACAATCTTGTCTCCCGTGCGGACCGGTCCACACAAGCTCGGAAAACTGCTGTTGCACATGAAAAGGCCTGGGTTGGTATTGTTGTAGGTGATCTTGCAAGCCTTCAGGTTGGAGGGCAGGAGGTTGTCGATTGACCCATTGAGTTGATTGCCACTTAAATCTAATGTTGCGAGGTTTGACATCGACTGAAGGTTTGGAATGGGTCCGGAGAGAAGGCTGCGAGAGAATCTGAATTCAACTACAGTTCACACCACTGGAAGAATGACGTACTTACTTATCCGGGAGGTACAACTCGCTTAGATTTGTCGCAACCGAAAACGACGGAATTTCTCCTGACAGACGGTTCTTTCCAAGATTCAAAATCTGCAGCGTGGGAAGACTGAGAAGCGATGGGATGGATCCCGTGAACGCATTTTCTTGCATGAGTGCAGACTCCAATTTCGGCAGTCCATCAAAGGAGGGAAGTGAGCCACTGAATTGGCTGGCGCAGTATAGATGAATTGTCTCTTGTCTCAGCCGCCCCACCCTCAACCCTGTCGACGGCACCTACTTCTTACTCGAATCAATTTGCTGGAGCTGAGCAAGACCAGAAATACGTGGATGATTTCCCGACATGAAATTAGCATAGATCCAAGCGCTTTGAAGTTCCGGAAAGCTGGTGAGGTCTGGTGCACCTCCTGTCAATTGGCAGCCCATTAGTCCCATAACTTTTATTTTGCTTGATCCGACAAGAGATGGGAAAGGGCCTGAGGTGAATGAATTTCCGTACAAGTGGATGTACTGGAGGTTTGGAAGTCCGGCCATGGACGGTACAGTTCCGCTCAAAGCATTACCTGGATTCAATAGCGGGTTAGTAAATGCGGCGACTTGCAGTAATGTGAGGGGTAATCACGCACCAAGTTCAAGAAGATGATATTTCCCAACGGCGCCAAGTTTGGTATTTGCCCCGTCAGCTTGTTCTCCATGAGTCCCAGATATTGAATCAGGGTCAGGCTCGTGAACGGCGGTATCGTGCCCGTCAGACCCTGACAACAGAGAATCGCCTCCATGACTCTCCCACCGTTGCACTTGATGTAATCATAAGCGCCCTTGCCGTGTGTGCAGCAATTGCTCCTGGTCCACAGAAGCGTTTGGTTGCTCTGATCAAACAGCTGCTCGAAAAACGAGCAATCGGTGGTTTGGTTCTGCGCGTGCATGGGGTGTGAGGAGAGTAATGTCGCGATCGAGATGACGAGCAGAATCTTGTTGCGCAGCATGAATGGAATGTAGAAGCATATCGTATTACAATTGGGATTTATACCCTGTCGGGCCTGGTGACGCACTGACTCATCCCGGCCCCAGGATTCTCCGAAACGAGTCAGCGAATGCGAATTTCCCCGTCGAGACAGGCACGACATAGAAAATTAATAATACTCTGCTGCCGAACGAAGCAGCAGTGCGGAGGTCAGTCACTGGCGAGGATTAGTCGAGAACAAATTATTTGGTGCAAAATAAATACAGTGACCAAACATCAAATGTACATAAGCTAGCAAGAAATTAATTGCTGGTTTCAACTTGAACTGGGCTTGATCATGGTGGGGGTACATCAGTGGTCGGCTGAGGATATCTTGGTGCACGTTGAAAGAGACCGCTACTGCAAAGGCGATGACACTGGTGATAGAACGCAACAGAACCATCTCTCTCTTACCGAGTAGTGCAACGACTCAACAGCAGCTACTCTGCTTTGCAGATCGGGAACGGAAGCAAGAGACTGCGACGGGTGCATTACATCTTAACAAGGGTTCTTGTTTGTGCGTATCAACATAGAGCGCTCTTACCAGATTCCTAGTGGATCCAACTGTTGCTGTGGTGCTGGCTAGCTGAGAGTCTGACAGTTCGTAAGTCTGGCACAAAGCAATAATATGGTCAGCGAAAAAGTTGGCTGCTTAGAATTCTGAAGCTTGAACCCTCACCGGTGGTGCAGACGCAATATTACGTAGAATTTTTGATGGCAGATTGAAGTCCTTCAGTGGTAAAGTATGGCGACTTTAGAAGTCGAAACGAGCGCACAGAAGTGAAAAGTGTCACAAGTTTTACATACCCCCACCCAGGGGAGTACCCCCACCTCTTAATCTTTTACTTTTGAATAACAGGTTTGATACTTTTAAATATTTTAGTTATGGATTTTGGTGATTGAATTTTTAAATATCTTACTTATATTTGTTAAACCAGTAACAAGCCCAACATGTTTTCGTATTTCAGATCACCAAAAATAAAAGAGCTTGGATTATAAGTAAAATTTATTTTACATATAGGAACACATCAAATTTGTATGGTAATCTTCAATTTGTTTCATATAAAAATATTTCTAACATTTATTGCATCGGACATTTTCTTATTTTGATACACTTGTTAACTCATACGATCATCAAGATATCATCANGTCCACCTCCAATATCAGGTCTGTGCTTGTTTTGGTAACCCAGTACAGCTGTAAAGGCAAAAAGCTCCCTCTGATAGAATAAAAGGTACCTTTTTAGTTGCTCCTCGTTGGGGCTTTNAAAATAAACATTTTCTCCTTGGAACATTCTTTCAATTGTTTGAAAGTTCCGTAGTGCAAAGAGTATTCCCATGCATGTAAAGACACCACAGTTGTAGCCATCTGGTTGTTCAAACCAATGCTATATGAGTTGAATGTATTAGAANCACAGTAATGCATTTCTTTAATAAAGAAACCCACCTTTGAAATCACTATTCCAACCCGTTCACCAATGTTCAACTCAACAGCTTCAGTTAAGAAATTTTTGCACCTCACAATATCCTGGCGATATCTGGACCAAGGTTGTCTTAGAGAATCCAGCACCAGAAATGTATCATGCAACTTGTGGTATAAAACCAGGTACCAATGAGTCTCCCTGATATTAATTGGCATAACAAACCATGCAGCACGTTGCATGAAATGCTTCCTGACAGAATTTACTTTGTAGACATTTGTTAACCCTTTCTCCTGAGCGAAGTTCGGACCGAACTTCCTTCAGGAGTGCAATGTCGCTTTGATATAAGTTTGGTCCGAAGTTCTGTCAAATGAGCGCCATGCAAAGCCACGAAATTGATAACCACTCATCTGACANCTGTCAAATGAGCGCCATGCAAAGCCACGAAATTGATAACCACTCATCTGACACAAGTTCGGACCGAACTTGTATAAAGTGTAACCCTTTCTCCTTAGCAAAGTTTGGACCAAACTTCATGCAGAAGTGCATGGTCACTTTGACATAAGTTCGGTCCGAACTTCTGTCAGATGAGCCCCTTTCGTAACCACTCATCTGACACAAGTTCGGACTGAACTTATATAAAGTGCAACCCTTTCTCCTGAGCAAAGTTTGGACCGAACTTCCCTTAGGAGTGCAACGCCGCTTTGACATAAGTTTGGTCTGAACTTCTGCCAGATGAGCGCCATTCAAAGCCATGAATTTGATAACCACTTATCTGAAACATGTCCAGACCGAACTTCCTACAGGAGTTCATGGTTGTATTGGCAAAGGTTCGGTCCGAAATGAGCGCCTATCGCACCATGATACCCTCTCAACCCAAGTTCAGATTGATATTGCCGTGAATTTTATAGTTTCACAAGTGTATTTTTGTTTGTAGGTTGTATTTTAATGGAACCAGTTTTACATGCAGATACAGCTTTGGGTGGTTGAAGTCTTCGGGCACCCTTGCGCCAACAAAATTTTCCAAACATCGTCAAGCCATCGTGAGCCGATTGCATCTCTCTTTCATCCAGAACTGGAATACACGCTATGTGAATCGGAAATTGTACCGGAAATCGTGGTGGGGTGAGTGCAATCTGCTGCCGCTTTTGGTCCCCACCCCAACTGACATCTCGCGAATCAAATACAAATGAAGCCATCAGGAGTTTCGAAGGCAATTGAGGCCTCACAAGCATCTCCACAGGAGAGGCAAATCCTCATCCAGTCTCTTTTGAAAAAGTGGTCCGCAAACGACTCGCCGCGAAGGGTCAAACTCCAGCGGATCAAGGCCAATTCATACACGGACATTCGGCCGCTATACCGTGAAGGTGTAGAAGAAATCAAGTAGGTTTTGTGTGCCTTTATTTTATTTTTGTTTGCCGCAAATTGATCCTTGTTAGAGCGTCTATTCGGAAGAACAGCCTATTCGAGACGACGCTGTTCGTTCTCCTGGAACTTGACGACGGATTTTTTGCTGTAGTGGATGGGCGCCACCGTTTGAATGCCCTTCTCAAGCTGAGGGTGGAAGGCGCTATTGCCATTGATGGACTGGATGACCTTGAAATGGAAATTATGGCGGTGGTTCTGAACGTAAGTGAACATCAATTTAAGTCCTTTATGAGTTAAACTTGCTGACATCTTGTATTTAGGCAGATACGCCAGAACAGGAGCAACGCCTTATCGGGCGCAATCTCAATTATATAGGCGAACAAAGTGAGTTGTGTGGATTGTTCTATCAATTTATTGACTTTTTTAACTGTCTTCTTGGTAGCTGTTCCTATGACTCCGTTCAATACCTTACGTGCCGTGCTGGATGCCATCAACGCGGCAACCTTGAAGAACAAGAATTGGACCCACAAAGATGTCATTGAAATGCTCCCTGGGGCAGGTAGTGCTGCCCAGTTGAAGAAGTGGATTCCAATGGCGCAGGTGGCAGTCAACGTACCTGGGGTAAGTTGCACTCCTGGCCCACCCTCAAAGTTTTTCTTTAACGCACTTTGCACAATTCCCTTAGCTCCTTGATCTTGTGAAGGCTGACTCAAGTGCAAACTTGAGGAAGCCGATATTCACGATCCAAACTCTTCATGCTGACAGCAAGGCTTACAACCTTGCCAAGGACTACCCTCAAGTTGCCGTAGGTGAATTTGATATAACAATGAGTTGTTGTTAATCTGCCTTTGCAGTCTGTCTTCTACCAGGTCATTTCTGAAGCTCCTCAACGTTTGACGCAGGCTCAAATTGAAGATCTTGCTCTAAAGTGGACCACAAAATATGGTGTCTGGTACAAAGAAATTAAGGCTAAGAGGCTAAGTGACGGCTGGTNGGGAGCAAAGATTGATGAGGCTTTGAACCTAATGTATAGAGGTGAGTGTAAGTATTTTCCCACAGCATTTTCTAAATCTGCTGTTCCAACATAGGGGATTTTGATCATTGCACTACCCG
>KQ965774.1:210690-237379 GCA_001574975.1 Gonapodya prolifera JEL478
AGATGCCCTCAAGGAGGATGGGATTATAATGGAAGTGAGTTAAATCTGTTTGAGGTGCATATGAGTTCATTGTTTTGAGGCTTGTCAATCAATTAGGCTGTCACACCCACAACGTTTCTTGCAATCAAGTCTGACTATATGGCTGTTGGCTGCACCACATTCCACACCATCTATGTTGGTGAAAGTTCCACATCTACCAAGGCAAAGGAACTGGAGAATTTTGCCAGAGGTGCAACTATTTTGAAGACTGGGGATGTGATTCAGTTCCTTGTTGCTGTGAAAGGTAACCAACCAGGGCAGTTCTCTTGGCCAAGTGCGCACTCTTGGAGGGTTCCTTTGGCTTCCAGTATGTTTGGACCTTCAAAATTGCACAAGTCAGAACATCTGGCAAGTCCTGCTTATGAATTAATGTGGAGTCCTACTAACTTATTATCTTCTAGAAAATGCAACCCCAGGGTAAGAAGGGGCCCTCCATGTACTTCACTTCTCAGATATCAATTGCTGTGTGGACAGAAATCCTCCTTCTCTGTACCAACACTGGTGACTCTGTTTTGGCACCAACTGCAGGGAGTGGATCCCTTGCAATTGCTTCTGCTTCTCTTGGGCGTCAATTCTATGGTATGTCTTTGAGTGATGATTTACATGGTGGAGTTGACAGTCTTATTGCAAAGCAAAAGGATGCCTTTTCAAAGAATGCTGCATTGGCATTCTCACAGTTTGTATCTTTGGTTTTGGTTTGATGTGGGCTCAGTCTAAATGTCTTGAATCTTACAGGTCGTATTGGAGCAACCGGAAGTTGTACCAATATGTTGCTCATAAATTCTGTTCCTTTGTGCCAGAAAAGTTCCCTTCAGAGAGGAGAGGAGGTGAAGGTGACCAAGATGAGGAGGAGGAAGATGACCAACAGGATCTCTCCAAGCTGCCGCAGGTTCCTAAAGATGGTACGTGCCCTGTGGTTCCCTTTAAGGTTTCATGTTCTGATTTGACATGTAGTGAAACGATTTATACTTGATGAGGCACTGGAGGTTGATGGAGATGATGGAGGGGAGGAGGAGGACACCAGCAATGCAAGTGATGATGAACATGAAGGTGAAGAGGTTGTTGGTAAGTCTAATTGATGTTTCCTGGATGTTTACAATCAACTGAACTTTGTTCTCTTTAAGTGGCAACCCCCCAAGGCCCAAGGCCAAGGGACACAGTATTGCTATCACAGGCAGTACTTCAGGTGTAGTGACACGTTCTGGTGCTGGAGGTGGTGCTGTCACTGGACAGAAGAGAAAGAAGGGAACAGATGATGAAGGAGCAGGATTAAGAGCTTGTCGCTCTAGAAAGTAGATTAGGAAGACTGTAAAACTCAATGAAGAAACCCAAGTGTTATGAAATTTTTCTACAAGTGCAAGTTAATAATTTGAGTTCTTGGAAGTTGGGGTACCTCCCCATATGGTGGGGGTATCTCTCTGGGGTGGGGGTATGTTAGCCGTGGGACACGCTCTGCGCTGCACTGAGTCGCAAGGATGCACCCATGTTTGCTGAGCAAAACAAGTCGTGACAATGCAATCCGTCTCTGTCTTGGTCATCCATGCCTCTATCACCAGACTTTGGGACGTTGAGATGGTCCTGGAGTCAAGAGGGAAGCCCTTGTGAAAGTCTTGTTGTGATGCTGCTTATTTCAAAGCAAATCAGCGCTCAAGCGAAGATAGAGAACTCAACGCCGTTCTCGCAATGCTAAACGCCATTCATTTGACATGAATGTCTCCATTCTACTGTACCATATGAAGGTTTAACACCCCACCACCAAACTTTATTTATTGGGGGTTGGACTATCAAGTATGTTGCCCAGGTACTCCCGAATGAGTATGCTCTCCTCGGGTGTCATAGTTCCATTCAGCTTCTAACTAACTTCTTCCAGATACATTCGATTTGCAGCCTACCAAAGTGTTCTTACCCAAGCTCCTCTGGCTTCCCAAGCTCCAGGAAGCGGAGGATAGCCCCAAAGCTTGGACGTCTTTTTGGGTCCTCCTCCACACACTTCATTATGAGGACCTGGATATCAGCTGGGATTGCAGGTGGCATGGGGTCAACAACTGTTATATATGGGTCGTAGTTCTCCGAGAGTTTAAGCTTCCACATCTGTTTTGTTCGAGAGCATGGAGATTGTAAGAAAATGCTCAATGGTCAGTGACTGCTGCCAAGCTTCCTCACCACATATACAGTCTTGCCAAATGCATAAACATCGCCTTCTTTTGTCGAGCTCCCTCCTGCAAGTCTCTCTGGTGGGAAGTAGCCTGTTGTGTCTGGCCGTCTGCTCGTTCCTCCGTGGGGAGCTTCATCATCAAACTTGGCGAATCCAAAGTCGCAAATGTATGCACCACCATTGATGTCAAGTAGCACATTCTTGGGAAGTATTAAAAATACCTGAAATATTTGGACTTATAGCATCATATCGCAACTCTCCCACCTGTGGCTTCACGTCTGTGTGAATTATACCTGGTTGTAAATTGTGCAAGTAGTGCAAGCCTTTGGCAATGCCTAGTATCTGAGAGAGAGAGGATTGTGCTTCGCCAGCCAGCAACAAAGTCAACCCAAAACATCAAACATACCACACGCCGCAAATCACCCTCCTCAAGGACATCTTTATGTTTGAGAATGTACTGTTTCAAGTTATCATTTACCATGTACTCGGACACCAAGATTGGCTCTTTTTGGTCCCAACAAGCGCCAATAAGTCTCAGCACGTTTTTGTGTTGGAGTCTCCACCAAGTGTTGACTTCGTTATAGAAGTTCTGTCAGATAGAGGATTTGTAATGTCATGGCGAATCAGGTTTACAAGAATAAAACTTCCATCACGCAAGAATACAAATGCGACTCACATGGACTGAACTGGCATCCCCAGCATTCAGGCGCTTTTCCGCAACTGTGATCGCAGGATTGCTTTTGTTTGGCTGGTATGTCGAATAGAACACCTCTCCAAATCCTCCTTTGCCAATGGGGTATTGGCGGACAAGGTGTGCACGATTCAATGCCCACGCACTGGCATCGACGCCTCTTTCCAAGAGGTGGAGAAACTCTGGTCGCTTTTGCACATGGAGTCCCCACCCATCGACTCCGTCCCTCAGCCAGGTCGCTCGGTCGAGCTCTTTTGGCCCGACTTGAGCACCGTAGACGAGTAACAGTTGAACAATTTCCAGTGAAGGCTCGAGTTTCCAGTAATCAAGGACGTCTTGCCAGCTGCGCGGATCCTGTGGACAACGTGACTTCCAACCTTGTTGAACGGCCAATGCCAAGCATGTGGTTGACTCTCAAGCACCGACGAGGCGAGTGAAAACTCCAGGTACGAAGCAAACTGCCGGTACGAATAGTTGTCGCCTAAGCCATCCCACCGTCTTGCCGCCGGTTGTTCCCATTCGGCTCGTGTCCATTGCTGGGCATGAGGAATGATAATTGCAAAGTGCTCGGCCTCCATGGCTTGGGTGGGGTCCCAGCCTGCAATATACAGAATTCATTCAATCGAAGCATGTCGAATTCATTGCTTTCTCCAAACGAGAGAAGTCTGGCTAACATCGGCGACAATCGATGTTGGTTGCCTCACCTCTCTCAAGCAGCCGGCGCACAATCATGGCGTTCCCACCTCGGATGGCGAGCGCCAACACAGGCTCCGCATCTCTTGTGTCCTTGACGACTTGAGTCACTCCATCCTCGTCGGGTGTTAGTGTCACCATATATGTGACTTGTTTTCTGGCTGTCCGGGGGTCTGCTCCATCCCGCAACGCACGCTGGACGCCAAAAAGATTACCGGTCTCGACAGCATTGATGAGGCGGCCATTGACGTTGCCAAGGTCCGACATTTTGGTTGGGTTGTGTGTCTGTGGATGAAACGAGGCATGAAGGTCCATAATAGTAGTTATTCTCGTGGAATCGTTTTAAGCGCTTAAGCGAAGATGGAGAGCTTGACGCTGTCATCGCGCGATGCTAAACGCCATGTATTTAAAATGGATCTTTCTCTCTTTCATCTCTCCCATATCCCTTCCTCTCAGAAGTTTATTGAGACTGGGACTGTATATGTAGTGGCTCATGTTACACAAAAAAAAAGTACAAGATATGTGAATTCTATACAGTACATCACAGTCGGTTAAATCATTTGTTGGGTTATATGAAGCGTTGGTTTCTGCAAGACTCCCATCATGCATGGCCGACATCAGGGGTCCTTGGCCCCTTTGCTGAAATATATGTTTCCCGAGCCGCTTCAGCCATGTCGATGGGAATCCGTGTTAGCTTCTTCATTGGTTTCCAGTTCTGACGCTTGTTGTTCGAGGTCCCAAATGGTCTTTGTAATGGGTAGAGCCCTCTCGCTTTTCTCCAACTCTACTTCCATAAGAAGAGCGTTGGAGCGTAAAAGAATCATACTTGTGTCCGTGGCTGTATAATGCTATGTAGGTCAAGGATCTGTGGTTGCAAGAAGCTCCGAGAAACGCAGAAGTCGATTGAATTTACCGAGCTGCTTAGCGTCTCCATAGCTGACATTCACCGGCTTCGAACACCTGCAACGGACCAAATATTGCCACAAGCCGCATAAGGACCTTTGAATACCAGACCACTCGTTCGAGCACTCGGCGCCGCTCACGAGTTACACACAACCCTCGGCGATGCGATAAGAGTTGACCAGACAGCGCACGCCTACGGATGGGTTGTGCAAGGACGGGGGGGACGGTTTGCACTGCACTGAGTCGCAAGGATGCACCCATGTTTGCTGAGCAAAACGAGTCGCGACGACGCAATCCGTCTCTGTTTCGTCATCCACGCCTTTATCGCCAGACTTTGGGACGTCGGGATGGTCCCGGAGTCAAGAGGGAACCCCTTGAAAGTCTCGATACGATGGACTGAACACCCCTCTTGTCCCACTTCTAGATTTGGACAAACGGTGACTCAACGAGCTGTTTGTCATCGTAATCCACCCCTTCTTTCAATCAAACGTAGTCGGCATGGTACTTTCTTTCTTTTTGAAAATTAATTACGATGGTCCCGCTTGTTGGGGAAGCAGTGGATCTCATTTCGAAAGAAAATGAGAGTAAAAGATGAAGCAAATTGTGTAGTGAAAGTTACGACGCCCATTCAGTTTTCAATCAACTTTGCCCCTGTCTTTCTCTCTCCCCTCCCCTTCGCATCTCAATCGATTTTATGCACTTCAAGATTCAACTAAAAAGAGGGAGACAAATTTACACATAAAATACCTAAGATCAGGTGAACTGCTGGACCGCATAATCCTCCATGTGCTGAATCGCCGCCCTGAACGCGGTCTGGATGCCTTGCCCAGAAGCATCGGCGCGAATGAAAAGACCCCGATTACAGCTTGCCTCGCAAACTCTGCGAATCTCCGCCTCATTGCTGAGGACTCCAACCGTGATTGCGATAAGGCCCACGTGAGGTAACTTTTTGAGCTCAGCAATTACACTCGCAGACGTGCTCCTTGACCCGTTGTCGCCTCCGTCAGTGAGGGTACAGATCCAGAGCGAGCGGTCTTGTGATCTTTGACTTGCGCCATGCACCGAGCGGTGGCCATAAGTGCATCCCAGAATGACGTACCGCCAATGCGGTAATTTTCTGATTTTGGTGATACTGTTAGTGGTGATCGTGTGTTTAGAAAGATGATCAGCGCACTCACCGTCCTCCGCACACTCTTGTAATATGCCGACAACAGGGACCAGAACATCCTCATTCTTACTTTCGAGCAGGTTGGCAAGTAAGGGGACAGCACCCGCGTCCTGGATCGCTCTCTTGTTCTTTGCGCTTTTGCTGCACGTCATCAAGGCTAAAGCACCGGAAATAGCCACTCTTTCGCTTGAGCCAGCGGTCATCTTTAGAAGGCGAACAAGTTTTCTTATTCCGCCGTATCGCTGAACCGCGCGTCGATTTCTTGCTTAAACAGCATCATGAGCGTAACGGTATGATTGGTATTGTTGTCATGCTCACCGTTTCTTGCACAGTGGGCAATAGTCACGGCGGCCAAGCACTTGAGCTCCTCGTTGGAGTCCTTCAGAAGTTCTACCAGCGGTTGCATACCGTCAAGCTCTGCAACGGCTTGGCGTATCTGGACATTATCCGAAACGTCCCTCAGAATCTCCAACGCCCCTATCTTGCACTTGTTGTTGTCCGTGTCCAGGAGGTTGATGAGTAGATCAAGACCCCCAACATCCCGAATCGCGAGCTGATTCGTCTCCGCCAACAGATCAAAGTCCCAAAGGGCGCAGATGCCTATGATAGTCGCTGTTTGGTTCCCTACGCGCAAGTATTTGACGAGCTTTTGGATGGCCCAGTATTCAGCGGGCAGCTCAGCTTATTTCCACAAGTTAAAACCCAGAGATATGGGGGTCGAAAATGCAAGCCACTTACAATTTTCCTGTCTTTTCTCCATCACCTCTTCCTCAGAGCTTCCCTCACTTTCCGTTTCTTCATAATCATCCTCTTCCCAGCTTCCCTGTCTCGCAAATTTCTTTGGCGTCTTGGACCGTCCGTCTCGTCTTTCTTGCGTCAGTCCAAGTGCCTTCCACTTCAGACTGGGACCTTCGTTGAGCTTGGTGGCAACAGGCAATGGTTTCTTGTCGCCTGATCCGACAGTGGCGCCCGTCTTTCGACAAAGTAATGTCTCTGAACGCTCTAAAATGAAGTGAGTCCACTGGTGTATGTGGACTGTTTTCAGTCCAAGGTTTCCATGCGTAGAAGCTGTTTAACAGATATCCTTCTTAGGCTTAACAGGCAATGTGTTGATGCCTACAAACAAGACGTCCTGGACAAGTCACTCTTGGTTGATAAGGAGCGTATTGCTCTTGTAGAGTTTCTCAACGACGTTTTTCAACCAGACGGGTCTGTGCGAAAGGATACAATGGATCGATTGCGAGAGGAGCTCCAAGTCGTCTCGGAGGCGTACGACAATCCTTCTTCGACCTGGGTGGACGTTTTGAGATCTGAAGTGTCAACAACGTTTCTTCCAATCGTACAACAAGTGGCGATTACAAATTGGCTCCAGTTCATGCAAGTCTCGTACTCTATACCATTCACGATGCTCATAAAACGATCCAACCTTTTGTTTTCTAGGTTTTCCATCGAGTGCTTTCGGGCCAGTGTATCCAAAAGCCTTGGCTCTAATGATCTCACATCAAGTGAAGAAGATCTTTCGGGTCATTTGGATTCGCTGCTCATCAGATCGTGGTGTATTGTAACAGGCCTCGCTTCAAAGGCCATGAGAGACCTTTTGGATTTCAAGAATCAGCAGCTCAAGGAGAATAAGCGGAAGCGGCCTGACGGTAAAATCGGGAAAGTCGCTTTCAAGGAGGCGAAAAGACTGAATCAACCCAATAGCGCCAAGCAACTGTTCGCTGGGAGTACTGTGATCTGGATATCGCCATGTAACGCCGGTAGAACTATGGATTATAATTCATTCTGACATTGAAATCACATGATAAGTCTAAAGTCGACCTCAAATTAAAAAGTATCACAACCCCGACCGTTCTGAGACTAAGACACGTATGCATATTCGGGTGGATCCGCGGTCTCGGCACCTTCTTCTCCTTGCGTGCGAATGCGCCTTTGCTGTGCCGCGAGGCCCACATGGTTTACGAATTCGATTTCATCCATTCCACATTGAGCGACCGAGCTCTCTGCCTTGAAATTTCTTCCGAAAGTGGCGAGATCTTGAATCCTTGGTGCACCGTGCGAGTAGTGGAGCCTGATCGCATCGTTCTGTGCATAATTAAACTCACCACCAGGATGACACATAGAACAGGCGTGCGTTTATTTGTCCAGCGTTCCACAGACCAGGTAAAACTGAATGAAATGCGAGATTAAACACACTGCGTGAAAATGAATTTAAAATTACTACTCAAACTCACTAGCTTCGTCCGTTTGTCTCCGAAAGGTTTGCTTGGCATCACTCCAGGAAGTGCCGGTCTGTGATCTATTGCCGCGGCGAAGTGCTTCCAGCGCTTTGTCGGTCTTGGAGCGTACAAAGACAACCGGTATCTCGTAGTTTGCAAGCTGGTGCGCAACTTGCAGCTCCGCTTCTGTGAACCTATTCATCGAAAACATTATCAGTCAAAAGCGAGCAAGGTAGCTTGAAATGAAACAATGACTCAGTGAACAATCACCTATCAGACGTCACACAGATAACCATGTCATAGGCGTAGAGCATGTTTCTAACAACGTAGTTCTCAGTGGGCTCGCTTTCGGTGCCGGCGCCGGGGATGTCATGGAGACGGAAGTACGGATTCACGTCAAAAACACTTTTAAGCAGGAACACAAATCAGTCACTGCGCTGTTTCTCAATTGATGGAAAGCCACAAAATTCACCGTCGGGCTCTTGTTGTCTCAACGACACCGACTTTGACAGCACGGGCGTCATCATCAGGCACGCCCATGATGCTACAGGGGGGAAATCAGATGGCCAATCAAGATCCACGAGTCCATAAAAGAGCACTCACGCATTGACGAGTGTACTTTTTCCCGAACCAGATTGGCCGCACACGACGATGTTCCAATGATGGACGGTATCGAGTCCCAAAAAGATCCGCGCCTCCTCCCGAATCTGCGCCGCAGTCTTGTTCATCGTGCTGACAACGGTGTCGGAAATGTTGATGTCGCGGGGCGGTGAGGCGTTGAAAAGATTGATGGCATGTATTAAGCCCGCGATGAGGGGAGGGAGGATCTCCACGGCGGCGGCTATCACGTCAGATTCGAGGAGAAACGAGGCCAGTGGCCATAGGAAAGCCATGAAAGGAAATGTGATGGAGATTCTATCAATATACTGGAGGTTTGGGAGACCCGCAAACGATGGTAGCGGTCCTTCAAAAGCATTCACGCCAATGTAGAGGTACTGCAAAAACGGAATGGGTTGATTCCTTCAGTTGTTCACGATGATCACAAGCGCATACCTGAAGCTTCGTGAGATTATAGAGCAATGGTATCCTCCCAGATAGCATATTCCCATAAAGCCACAGAAACACGACCTCTGTGAGACCATCGAGACTTGGCAGTGGGCTCGAAAGGTTCCGCTAATACAGAAACGCTCCTTCGATCCGACCATTCAGGCAGTTGAGCGATGGAGCTTGTGTGCTATTGTACGTCAGCGAGCAGCATTTTCCGGCGGTCCATGGTTGGGAGATGTTCGAATTGCGGTAGAGGGTTTCGAAGAGTCCGCAATCGAGGGCCTCCGTTTGGCCATCGATTAGGGTGGCGAGCAGTAGGAGAACCGCGATCCGTAGGATCATCAGAAACGGATCTTGTTGTCCTCTATCGTGATCCAAGTTTTGGTCGGGATATCATCCATCCAATATAATTCCTGACCGCTGTTGCCTGAGTTCACCATTTGGACCAATTACTCGAACCCTGCAAGGTCAAAGGAAAAGAACAGTTCTAACTCCTACCTTCTAATTAATACAGAGTGATTTTGGAACAACCCGGGTTTGCGAATATGAGGTCGCCTCAAAGGGATCTGGTGGTCGGGGGACACAAGACCGCTCAGAGACCCTTCCAGGAACTTTAAATTCAAATGGGCATGATATGAACACCGTGACGCAGTCATTTCCATTGGTGAAGGTATCTGCGAGTCCCAGCATATCAGAAAGTGATGTAGGAGTGACATCAAACAAATATGCCCTGCATGTTTGTAATTGCCATAGTTACATGTTTGGTTGGTAGCTGTAAATTAAATCCCACTTTCCTCTCTCGGTAGTGGCGGTACCTCGCCCCCTTCCTCATCTTCTTCCAACAACTTCTCTCCGAACGCCCCGACACCTCGCTTCCCAAAGTCCATTCTCGCGTCCGCAGGGCTTGCAGGCACGCCACCCTCCGATTTCGATCGAGCGTGTCCTGTCCTCGCCCTACCACCCGTCACCAACCACCGCTCACCAGCGTCGCTTCCGTCTTCCGAAGCGGCACGACAAACAGGAGATCCCCGTCGAGAAGAACCTGAGACAGAGCTGCCTCGAGGAGACCTCCCTCGCGATTCTGCGTCCGCGGGGCTGAGCATTTCCGGAGACCCACTCAAACCTCCTCCGCTTTCTAGCTCTGCCACCGCCGCCGCAGGGTATAACTTCGCCGCCATTGCTGCAAGCGCCGTGGTTCCTCCATCCGGAGTGCTCAGCGATGGTTGCGGCAAGGAGTACCCGTACGGTAGCGCAAACGGCGCAGGTGGGTAACCTCCTTGTGCGCTCGAGAAGCTCCCTCCGCCACCAGGTCCGTACTGAGCCGACCCACGCCGTCCTCCGCTCAACCGGGATCCAGCAGCCTTCCCCCATGACCCACCTCCTGCTCGACCGAAGGATGCGTTGGAGGTCTGCGAGGGGAGTTCAGGAAGTGCTCCGAACGAGGTCGTGGCGGGGTTGCGGGCGACGGCGGATTGAACAGCGGCAGCGCCTCGGGCCACGAGGCCGCCGAGGGCGTTGGAAATGTTAGCGCGGCCAGCAGACATAGCCTGGCGGATGCCGGAGGAGTTCGAGCTGTTGGAGTTCGGATCGGGAAGCCCGTTGTTGGTTGGTACGAGGGAAGCGGTAATAGGGGTGAACGCGGAAGGAGAGGAAGAGAGGAGGCGGGCTACATCGTACGATCCAGACGACATCACATAAGCTGAAACAGATGAGGCACATCTAGATTATCGGACATCATGATTTAAGACGAAAAAACCAACCGTGAAGCTCCTCCCCGAGTCTCGTGGTAAAAGCGTAGTCCACCGGCGTCCATCCAGCGTAGTTCTTATCCAGAGGGTCGGCACCTCGTTCGAGGAGCAGAGCACAGGTAGACGAGTGACCCCACGATGCTGCACTATAGGATCGATGTTTCAATCCCGATGGTTAGGTGAAAGCCAATGCATACGAACTAGTGGAGAGGGGAGTTGCCCAAATTATCGCGAACAGCGAGCGACACTTCCGATTCGATGAGAGTCTGGTAGTGGAATGGTCATGTGGTCCACTTCATGCAACGATTGCAACGACATGGGCAAGCCCACCTCTAACAAGTTGTTAAGGCCATGCATACACACGACCATCACGCAAGTCAGTCCATGGCTGTTTGCGAGGTGGGTCGCTGCTGGATATAGCGACAAGTACTTGCGAAATATCTGCCAGGGGTGCGTTCGTTCAATCCTGACATACGAGAACCCGGCAGAGGAAGAATTAGCACCCACCCGATCGCGTCGAAACATCGCGGCCATCATGAGAGCCGTGTTTCCTTCAAAGTCCTGCAAAGTCGATGCCATTAGGCAACGGCGCTTCCAACTAATAAAGATACAGCCCACCAACCGAGGACAGCCCGTTCGTCTCGTGTCCCATCTCCAAGAGCCACTCAGCTACGGCATCTTGACCAAACTGTATCGCGTAGAAGAGTGACGGCCACCCGGTCTCCGTATCAGGATTGCGAAGCGTTCCCAATCGAAACGGTGACTGGGTCAGCCGGGGGTAGGAAGAGGGGACGGTGGGTCAAACCAGCTCTCAAACGCGCCTCAAAGCGTGCCATCCTCGCGGAACTTGCAAGGCAAAGACCCAAATTCGCCACCGCCGCGCGTGAGATTGGACTGACTCACGTTGGCCGCTTGGGTCAGTTTCTTGACGAGCGACAGGTTCCCGTCCGCCACGGCTATCCTCAGCTCCCGCGATGGCATGGATAAGGACACTGACGACGGGGGGGTCCATGGGACTGGCGCCATTGGTTTGAGTGTTGTGTTTCACCGTGGGCTAAATTTCCCTCACTCAAGCTGCTCCCCAGCAATCCCGAAGAGAAATGGTAATGCATTTCCTCGTTCCAAAGGTTTAAACTATTGCTACGGCGGCCGCGAACAAAGTCTGAAGCAAGGGGTGACTTTCGAGGAGCCTCATAACTACTACCACTTCTGCCTTGTGTACTGACAGCATTTGAAAACCCGATGCACCGGCACCCTTGGATTCCATGCAGCTCTGATGTATATAAATTAGTTCTGAAATATCCAGCGCAAGATAATATCGAGAGGTGGATGGGCGGTACATAAAAAGACTCTGGCAATAGCAAGCAATGACTTCCCCAAAGCACACGGGAACGAATGGGAGGAGGAGGAAATGGGAACTGCATAGGAAGGCTAACTGCACCACAATATTTTTGACCAAAGCACGATTTTCTTTCCACCTAAACTTTCCATAGATGGTCTCTTTTCGTGTGCTCGGGCGATTCTCCAACGAAAACAAAAGAAATGCTGCGTAGGAAGGCGCTTCGCGAAGGAAATCCGGATTTATATGGCAATGTTTGGAAAATGAACTCGTGAAGGCAAAGTTGGAGGATAAGACGAAAAGGGAAGGACACCGGATGCTCTCGGAGTGCGTTTATCGGACAGAGCTGCGCGATGGCTCCAAACGGGTGTGGGAGGACCGATGTAGCTTTTGCAACAACTTCGACGATGGTTCATAGATTCTCTTACTCACAGCTGGACTGTCAATGAAGAATTTTAGGCCGTTTAACGTCCCTAAATTTTGTCGTGGCGGCCCTCACCTGAAGTCCTCACCCAAAATGGAGGGAGCATGACCCACCGATTCTCCAAATTTCACAACTTGGAGAGTCGATTTCTCGACGAATACCGGCAATCCCGCCGTGAAACTTGGTTTTACGGCATCGTAGAGCTTCAGAGTAAAGGTTTGGCGTGTGGCCCCGAGGTCGAGCTCCAACACTCCGCTCTCCCCCCGCGCTCAAAGCACGCGGATTGCAATTATCCGGTCAGTTTTCACTATGCTGCCAGCTTCGCTCCTCAAGACCCCCCTGAAAGTTGTCTCTAGCGATCCCCAGGACCGCATTTCCCCCAACTCCCCCGAGGCACACGCTGGATGGTCTTGAAGCGGCGGGACCCGCGGCTGGTCCGATTTGGCTCCGATTGAGGTGGAGATGGCCCGTGATACCCCAGAGAGCTGCTGAAGAGAGGTCGGACAGAGGCGAGTGGTTGGTGGGGAGTGGTGGTCATGGACAACGGCGGCGAACTCGGCGGTGAGCCAATTTTCCCTCGCTTTCTTATGTCTCTGCTGCACGATACCTAGCTCTTTGTTTAGTCTATTCGTTTTGTGGACGAAAGGACCGGATTCCTGGTCTTTGGTGTCGGAAAGGCCTGCAGAGTGCTCCCCCGGAAAATCTTCCCAACCCTCGCCGTACTGTCCGTACCTGTCCACCACTCTTCGCTTCAAACGATATCAGAGACGTTTGGCGCAGTCTTTTGTCGGGCGTGCCCTATTCCCCACGTCTCCCGTGAATGAATTCGCGTTCGAACACGGCCTATCGCTTCCTGTGGAAACCAAGGGAGTTGCACACGATGTTCAGCAAAAATCACACCACACTGCTATTTTGTTCTCTGGGCACAAAGGTACGTACACACACGCAAGGCAATAAATGGAGCGTGGGAGAGTTTTCTTCTATGCTGGGGTTGCTGTCGGACTTGCGGTAGCGCAATTTTATAAATGAGTGGGGTGGACGCCGTTCACGAAACGCTTTCAGTTTGAAAACAAAAACCAATGAACACGAGTATCAATGCGAGAAAGGTTCTGGAAAATGCAAATCCGAGATTGTTTACTTAACGGATTCTTTACGAAGTTGCGGAGTTCTCAGGAAGTGACGACATGCGCGCCCCAATTGTGCTGCCGGTATTTTTAAGGAGCCTTTCCGCCTACAATAGCGTAGCTTCACAACTCACTTATGTGACGAGATATTGTTTACTGAGGTTTTGAAGCCTTGAAGGGAATGATCGCACTTGTTTAGACTCCGCCTGGCTCACCTTTCCTCAATCACGACGCGAATGCGATCATGGGGAAGCCCACTCGGATCAACGATACCGGTGCGAAGCTTGCTTCGCGTGTTCGCAGTTATAAAGACGCGTTCCAAATGGTGATTCCCACTCATCACGAACATAGACGCGCTTTCGGTTCACACAGACGGAATGACCTGGAGCCCAACTCCACCCCCAACACTAGCAGAGACAATTATGATTCTGCTATCGTGCGGGCATCTGGAATTTGAATGGAATGTGTCGTCCCCGAGCTCGCCTTCGGTGCATCACAATTTCTTTGGGATAAGATTTTGGCATTATTTCTTCTCGAACATTTATCGAGCCATCGTCCTGCCATTTGCTCTTGGATTTGTATTCGGGTTCATGTGCATCTTGGTGCTCCGGCTCGAGACCGAATCAACGATGAAACGAAGTGTGGAGATTGGGCGAAGTCGAGTGGCGTGGCAGCGGACGGGATCTGAGAGGTCCGACTCGGTTGCATTCTATGCTGGGCCTGTGGAATTATCTCCGGTTGAGTCCGACCCAGTGGCATCAACCTCCCATTTGCACGACGCGAGGGTGCAAGCAATCGAGAGCAGCGCTTCGGAAACCGTGTCACCTTCAAGCACCACACAGTCACCAAACAGCACAACTCTGCCGTTCTCCTCAATCTATGTCATTTCGCTCCCATTGCGGCGGGACCGGCGAGACCAAATGAAACGCATGCTGGACTTCCTCGCCCTCCCGTTCACCTTCTTCGACGCGCACGATCATTCATCGTCCGCCGTCCTCTCGCGACCCGAAATGAAGCCCCACGAGGGGTACCAGCCCACCCCCGGCGAGGTTGGTTGCTACCTCAGCCACCGCGCCGTGTGGGAGCTCGTCGTCCGACATGCGCTCGAGTCCGGAGATCAGCGGCCTGCACTTATCCTGGAAGATGATATCGACGTTGAAATGGACGTGGTCAAGATTTTGGGCGAGGTGCTGGAAAGTTTCGAGGAGGAGGGGAGGTTCCGATGGGACATGATGTATGTCGGGCATTGCTTCGAGACGGAGATGCCTCAGACGGAGCAAATGATATCGGTGGGAATTGATAAACGGGTTCGACCTGGATTCGAGCCAAAATGCACTCACGGTGAGCGTCGCACCGACATGCATTATTACCACTTCCCACCACCAACTAAACGACTTTCACCGCTCAAGCGTACCTCCTACCCCCACACGGCGCATCCATCCTCCTCCGCCAGCTTTCCACACTCGACGGCCCTATGGACCTCCACCTTCTGCCGTTCTTCCGGACTGGAACACTGGTCCATGTATCACTGTACCCTCCACCTGTTATCCAGCTCCCGCGAACTCAAAACGAGGACTCGGATGTGCAGCCGGGGAACTGGGTCTGGGCCAGACTGCCCGAGCAGACACTTCAGAGAAGCACGAGGAAGGAGGCAGGGATCGAGACGACTAGAAAATAGAGAGAAGGACAGTTGACTCCGTAGTGAAATCGCGACCTCAACTTCTTTCGATCATAATATAGAGACGGTCATGTCTTTCTGGTACAATCAAGGGATACATAGCACCCACCAACAAAGCTCGAGTTGAGCCGATTCCTATTCTAATCAGGATCTCCCCTCCAATCCCACCATTCAATGCCAGGACCATCTTCGAAACGTTCGGATGCGAAGAAATCCTTTTACGAGCTGTTGGGGGTGGAGAAGAGCGCGACGCAGGACCAGATCAAACGCGGGTGAGGATCGGGGCGGCTGAGACGTAAAACTGGACGGATTTCGGCAACGGATGAAAGCCAGATGGTCTGCGAAGACTGGCGATCTCGCTCACCTGACGTGGTTCCCCACCCGAATGCTCAAATCGGCTCGTTAACTCCCGCTCTCTGCGTAAAACTACCATTTTCCCAACGGATTGCCTAGGTACCGCAAAGAAGCACTAAAGTGGCATCCGTGAGTGCTTTCGAGGGACCATCTCTGCTCCCACGTGGAAGCAAGTGTGGACTAAGAAGTAACAATAACTCTGAAAACTTGCACAGAGACAAGAATCCGGACCCAAAAGCAGCCGCTCGATTCCGACAAGTAGCAAATGCGTTCGAGGTGCTCAGCGATCGTGAGTGCTCAGACGGAATCTCTGTACTTCAGACGCTGTGAGCTATCTCGTGAACCCAGCTCGAACACGGCGAGTGTACGATGTCGGTGGCTACGACGGTCATGGTGGAGGGTCCACTGAGGGATATGGTATGAACCTGTGAGGCGGCATTCCTCCACGGTTTGTGAGCACGTAGCTTCCTTAATTTCAGATCCATTTTCACGAGCGAACTACTCTCGATGGTCGAGGGAATACGATGCAGATGTAAGTGTATTTATTATGTGTAGTGTTTGGGATCTGATGAGTGTGAATTTTCCCACCAGTGGATGGACGGTATGGACACAATGAAACGCTCGTCTTTCCTCTGGAGAACTAAACTCGCTCCTTGCTTCACTATGCACACTATGCGTACTTTGCTATTCGAATTGGAACTGGGCACTTCTCAAAGGCGGCTTTGGGGACTTCGACGGTGGATTTGACTCATTCGGCGGTGGTCCGTTTGGTGGTCGAGGTGGCTTTTTCGGCGGCTTTCGGGCTTCCCCCTTTGATTCGTTTGCAAGGGAAGACTCCGGCCCATCAAGTCCACCTCCGTTTTTCCCGCCAAACTTTGGTGGCTTTCGAAGGCATGACCGATTCAAAACAAGTGCTGATCCGCTTGGCCGCGAGGATAAGACGCCGGATATGAAGTTTGATCCGTTCGGGACGTCGGGAGGTGGTCGAAGATCCCGCAGTGATAATGACCAGGTCCGTCCAAACTCTTCGTCCAGTGGTGCTACCCCGAAGTCGAGTGGCGGCAAGGACATGAGTGAGAAGGGTGAGCGTGAATCTGATCGAGACTCGGGAGCTCAGGCTGGAGGACCTGAAGCGGGAAGTGCCGCGTCCGACACCGCAAGTTCGAAAACAACAGGTGTGGATGAAAAAGAAAGATCCAAGCCCGCCGCGGATGGAGAGAACACTAAGCCGGGCACGAACAAGAAGAAACAAAAGCTGAAGATGAGCCGGATATGAAAAGACTGTTCAGATACCGTTGTCTTTATAACACGAAGAGACATGTAGTTATGTTATGTGCAAGCCATTGTATTGATATCAAAGGATCGTCGTCTCCACAAAGTGCAGCATGTGAACCAAGCTTTGATAGAGATCGTCAAACTCAACCACAGGGGTTCGGGATGTGTAGTTATTTATCGTCGGTATGTACAATGCACAAACATTTTCTATCCTGAGCGATTTTTCAGAAATTACGGTCGTAGTGGTTTTCTGAGATTCCGCATTCCAGGGCCCAGCCAGACAGCTCAGTACGCAACAGCCGGGGTCCCCGCCTCAAAATTTTCCAACAACGCAAGCTCCCTCTCCATACCGAATAGCTCATCCTCCGCATCGTTTCTTTCGTCTTCCAACATTCTTCGCTGGTCTTCCAATTTCATCCGTTTGCGTGACAGGTTCCGCTCGAGCTCCTCGAGCTCCCGTTCTGAGCGTCGGAAGCGCTGCTCAGAGCTCGTCACCTCCGACATCTTACGCTTGAGAGCAGTTAGACGCTGAGAGAGCGCTGAAGCGGCAGGGGTTGGTGGAAGGTGGTTTAGGCGAGATGTCAAGACGGTGAGGGTGTGATCATCAGGTGATGGAATCACAGGATTCATGGGGGTCAGAGCACGCTGGGAGCAAGCATGGCAGTTCTCATCTAATCAGAAAAACGTTGAATGGAAATTCTTGTTCGGCTTAACTCACGTGTTGGTACGTTCCGAGTCCTGCCACACCACCAGTCTCCTCTTCATCTGACCCATCTTCTCGGTAGTTGACCCGCCGTCGCTCTCTGAGTCCCATTGCAACACCGCTCTCGCTTCCGGGAACGTCGTGCATACCAGACCCAATGCTTGACCTGGAGGCGGACCGCGAGGATACTGGAACGTGTGCATCCACAACGTTGCTCTGCATCACAGCCATGTCGGCCAAGAGCATGAGGACAGATTGCTCTGACAGATGCGTTGCCGCGCTCATCACGGAGCCATCCGATTCGGAAGAGAGGTCGGTAGGGGGTGGGGTCGGAAGGTTACCGTATCCCGAGTCGGTCGGAGTAAGAGGGGGATACGGCGCCGGCCTGCGATTCTCGGTGACGAGGCCCACCCTTTCGTCCGAGATGGTGGTATCAGACGAGAAGCTCGAGCCTTTACGGATGACCCTAGGACCGGCGGTTCTTCTCTGCGAAGCTGCACGACTCAGGGCGATGTTTATTGGTCTGGCATACTGCAGATGATGCTGTCGGATATGGTCGGTATAATCTGTGTAGGTGCAGTGGGCTCCGCAGCCGTCGACCTGACATCTGGTCGGGAAAGAGTTGTCAGAGCAAAATCAAACCCTGTTTTCGCCCGAGATTTGAGGTCCACGTCCAGCTAGACGAGCTAAAAGAGCTCCAAAGACAAGATTGATCTCAATTCTTGACGCTCGTGTCTGTCATTCCTTGTCCACGCGATGAATCCATTGACATCTTCGCCTGCTCGCCCACACCCAAGATTGACTCACATGTACCGAACATAAATTTTCTGCCCTCGATGCTGCTCATCGGGACATCTCCTGCTTTTGATTCCAGTTTTTCCGCAGGAGGGACACTGGGGAGTGAATTGGGCAACCAAAGTGCGATGAGCTCTTGCTTCACCAGTTTCGGAGCTCATTCCTGCCTTGCTCAAGATTCGAGCCTCCGAGCAGGAAAATTCGCTCTTACCTCACGTAGGAAGAGCTGGGTCATGTCGATGGCGGGGTGCATGGTGGCTGGATTGCGCTAGAGCCCGTGGAAAGTCAAGGAGCTGGGGAAACAAATTTCTGGGGGAGCTTCGCACGGGCCAGAAGCAACCAAAGCACCCTATTCGAGAGCTGGATTTATTTCGGAGGCAGACAGAGCTTTGCAGACGCTCTCCTGACTATCAATTTATGGCGCATTATGTAAGCTACGGTTGCGCTTTTGACTTCGCTTTTTACAATTCAGCCTCCTCTCCTTCTGGCACTTCTTCAACTGGAAGCTCGCCAGATTCGGCAATAATAACCTCCACTTTTGGGCGGTCACCTTTTTATGGACAGGATTGTTCCATGGAAGACAAAGTAAGGAGTATGAACTTTAAGGAGTGGTCGCGAAATGCATCTGCTCAACAACCCACCTGGATTCGTCTGTGTGTTCTCGATGGCAGTGACAACGTCGATGCCTTCTAAAACCCTACCGAAGACTGGGGAGGTGAGGTGAGTTTAAGATCTAGCTGTGGCTGTCAATTATCACAACGTACCGACGTGCTTCCCGTCCAACCATGAAGTAGTTACTGTTGTAATGAAAAACTTAGGAGCGAAGAAGGGAGAGAACGACACATCGAATGACTGTTGTACGTTCATAAGTTCAGTCGCGTTGGCTGCTGACCTGGCTACCGTTGGTGTCTTTTCCCGCATTAGCCATGCTAAGAATACCAGGGCCCTTGTGTCTGAGCTCTAAATGACACGTGGAGCACAGGAAGTGTAACCGTCAACAGTTGAAATTCAAAGGGCATACTGCCTTTACTCACTGAAGTTCTCGTCCTTAAACTTTTCCCCGTAAATGGATTTACCTCCAGTTCCGTCGCCCCGCGTAAAGTCTCCTCCCTGAGTTGTGTTGAAACCGCAACATTTCGTGGCATGTTCGGAACTTGCACTGCACCTGAATCATGAAGTTCTTGATCACCCGGTGAAACTTGGAGCCTTTGTAGCCGAACCCTCGCTGAGAGAATGTTCGGTAGTTACATGTTAGAGGACAGAATCTAAGAAACTCTTGCAGACTGAGATTTCATACCTCCCCCGTCGCCAAAGCTCGGAAATTCTCGACAGTTTTGGGTACCGTTTCACCAAAAAGCCCGATGATGATTCGGCCGAGCTCCTTTTCGCCTTGCTTGATGTCAAAGTACACTTTGTGGGTTACTTTTGGTTCTAGCCGAAAGGTTTTTCGAAGTCAAGGGTCGAAGAGAACAGAAAATCAACAATTCATTATGTTCGCGCGATGCTGCAGCATCCGGGCCCCCAATCGGGGTGATAACGTGTCTCATGATCAATTGCCTGCTCACTCTTAGGTTTTGCCTCCGCGGAAGGTAGCATAGCCAGGACGAACGTCATTGCAAGGGCGACGGTGAGAGCCCGCAGTGTCGCGGAGAGTTTCATCCTGATTTCGCGTTTTGCCACCTATCGATGTTGGCCAACAGCCGCAACTGTGGTCACCTGTGAATGTAGGACGCGTACACCGCAATTAATATAAGACTGTTACTTGTGGAACTGCGAGAGGTCTTGCGGGACTGGCCAAGGCAATTGTGCTTGTCGGACTTATAGCGTTCGCTGCTTATGTTGGATCACATCAGAGAGGATCCACCCAAGAGCATTGGAACGATCTTTGGGTATGTGACCATGGCGTCCATAATCTTCTGTTCACCATTCATGATCCTCTATGACCTCAACCAAGAACAACTTCATTCACAAATTGAAGGTTTGCTTGGTGGAGCTTTGCTCTCCGGGCAAACCGACGTTTTAGCGCCAAATGAAAATACCGAACCCAATCTACCTCCAAGTGCTGATGGTTCTCAAGCAGGACGACAAATCGAACTTCCATTCTCAAAAGTCTATGTCATTTCGCTTCCTCGACGAAGCGACCGCCGTGATCAAATGACGGCCCTCCTCAATTACGTCGGGGTACGGTTTGAGTTCGTTAAATGCGCACGACCATTTGTCTCCGGACGTTCGCTCGCGCCCCGAAATGGGAGGTCAAGCAGGCGGCATTCTCTCGGCTGGCGGTGTTGCCTGTTACCTCTCTCATAGAGCAGTCTGGGAGAGGATATCGCAAGACGTGGATTCCCGACCCTCGCTCGTGCTTGAAGACGATGTGGATGTGGAAGCAGATATGGTGGAAACACTTCGACAAGTTCTTGAAACCCTTTCCAGGAAAGCAGCGAAGCAGAGCCTTTCAGATGGGACATCTTATACGCAGGACAATGTTTTGTGACTGTTCTCAACCAAACAACCGAAATAAAGGCTGCACGCATCGATGCCAGAGTTAGACCTTGATTCGAACCTGCCTGTACTCTTGGTGAGACAAATTGAGCATGCTATTCTTAAATTTTATTCATAAACGCGGATCTGTTTCCTCTCTCGAACAGCGTACCTCCTCACATCTCAATCGGCGGCACGGCGGCACTCTCTGGCGCACCAAATCTACTCTTCACAACCTCTATCGATAAAAAACGATGAAGCCGTATGCTTTGCACCCACCAACAATAATTCAACTTCCCCGAACGAAAGACGAGGACAGCGTCATACAACCGGGCAATGGAAATGGGCAGGGCTCTCCGAGCAACCTTTGGTGCAGAGCGGAAGACTCGAGGCTAGAAACTCTTTGAAACGCTGCTGAGTCAAGGCCTGTTGAAAGAAGGGTTTTGGAAGGGCTGCGATCTTGGAGGGTTTTGCGTCTGAGGCCATGTCAAAACAGGCTGACTTGTGCCCCTAAACTACACATCACAGATATGAGAACGCTTTCTTGCTATCTGGCGACATATTGTTTATTTGAAACCATGAAAATTGTTCCATTGTTGCTCTCCTTCTAGTAAAGAAAAATGGAGATCGATCTTAAGCTCAAATTATGCAGATCAGAAGCTCTTTTGGTTCAGCTTTCTTCGTACATTATCGTGAAGATCGCGGCTCGTTATGTCCCACTTCACCCGCCGTGGTCACCATTCAGTTCTTGCCGAGGCACTACCATCGACCCCTTGCTTTGTGGGTCCACCATCGCACCGTCACCTCGGACATACCACGATGTACAACGGTTCGGACGAGCTCGAGGGCTTCCCCGAGGCGGTGGCGGAAGTCTTCCCAGAGGAGTTTGAAAAGTACCTGAAACTTCGGGAGCGGGTCGTGACCATCGAGGCTGGTGCGAGAAGCATCGAAGCTGCTATAGATGGAGCTCAAGTGGAGGGAGGACAGCAATCGGAGGAGCCTCTGGAAGGGAACGTGGTGGAGCGAGTGAGGTCCTTCTTCCACCCTCAGGTGTACTCCCAGGTGAGTGATGAACGATTCAAGAGGTTTAGAAAGCTGCTTCATCAAGGTTTTATCGATCGCTCATCACGTCGTTCCTGTACCTATACCTGGAATTTCGCGCAATCGTTCTCGCTGTGATTGACCGATCGCCACTCAGTATCTCAGATGGTGAGTGAAACCAATTCATTTTTTTACTCTCCCCTCTTTTCTCAGTGTGGCATTGACAGGAAACCCATATTACGGGCTTTGGAACACGCTGCCCATGACTTGGAAGGTGCTTCGCTGAAGCTCCGGGAGACAGATGAGTATTTCATGGCGGCAGTCCGTGCACTTGAGGAAAAGAGCATAGAGGTACGTTTCATCCTTCCTGTATCGTCGCCTTTTGCCAGAGTAACGCAAAGCGAACCCCAGTTACCCGACGAAGACCCCATGGGAAAGCCCGATGACGGAAACTTCCCAGACGTCGCTCGTGAACGCCACCCCGATTCCTTTAAGAAATACCTTTATCACAAGGAGCGTGTACGAGATGGTGAGTACCTGTCTGGGATATCACTGAATCGCTTCACGACGATTGGTTTTTCTACAGTTGAAATAGCGGCCAAGATGGTCGAACTCGCGACACGTAATGTCGAAGATAAGAAGACGCGGTTCCTGATATCAGTGGCGAATCTAGACAGATCACAGAAGGTGGGAGAGAACCGTGATTTCGCACTTTCGGGTACTTGAGGAATGTCGATTCGGGGTGTCGCCAGCCTTCTCTGGACCAAAGCCAAGATTATGGCTCCAAACTTCTCCTGTCTCCTTCCGCAGAACCTATTCACCGAGCAGTAGGTCCTAAGTCTCACTTGTTGACAATTGCCTCTTCTGACAAGTCCACACCAGCCATCACCACCGTCGCCTCAAATGTCTAACGCGAGTCCAATCCGGGCCGTGTCATCGCTGGACCAGAACAATTTCCCCGCCCGAAGCAACTCGCTTTCCACCAATCCCATCCGCGAGGGCAAGCCGGACCATGGGCTCGGCATTGGAGGCAGCTGGTTCAAACGGACACCCAAAAGTTGAATGAAACATTCTGAAAATTTTGGACCCCTCCCATAATCTTCTCACGATAGTAATGATTTTATTTATTTTTGGATGTTGCATGTACATGTGCCGGCGGGCAAATGAAGGAATTCTTTTGTTTACGAACAATTGCATGAACACTTTTATGCCTAGGAGCTCCCGTAATGGGTGCCTCGGAGAATTGGATAACAGGTAGGCATACCCGCACGCAAACTGCCCAACGGGCCTCCCACAATTTTTCCCGTACAATGTGGGAGAACCTCTTCACGCCCGTCCGTGATGACGAAACGGGGCCTTTCTCGCCAAAGCTGCGAGAGAATCATCCCGATGCCTTTGCAAATTACGTCCAACTGCGGAAGATGATTTCAGTGCTCGAACAGGAAGCCGTTCGCACAGAGCTCGCGCTGGGATTGGAGCCAGGCATGTCGCCAAGCAAAGGAAAGGCGTCCACTCTCAATGGCCAGAATGGCCTAGACACGGAAGCAATCGAGCGAGTCAGACGGTCGGTCCATCCGGTTGTATACGACAGGTGCGGTCAGCCGTTTCAGGTAGCCCTCGCGATCTAACTGGGGCACCAACTATCCATTGATTCGAAAGATATGTCACGTGGAAGTGGGCTCTCACGGAGCTGGAGTCTTCCATCGTCTCGTACGAGCTTGCAGTAATGGACCACGCGGAGCATCATCGTGCAGTCACTTCGAGTGTAGAGGCGCTTCGGTTCAGCGAAGAGCAAGTGAGCACACTGCCCTCCATCAGTTTACATGCGGTCGTTGTCTGATTCGGCCGTCGTACAGGAAGACGAGGAGCAGCCTGGTGATGTCTCCCACCTCATAGCGAACGCCCCCGAGTTTCCCGATGCGGTCCGCCTCACTCATCCTCGGGAGTTCAGACACTACATACGATATAAAACCCTGATGGATGATGTCATTCGGGCAACCAGAGCATTCGAGATGTCGACGGCGAACGTGCAACGGCAGTTGACCAACTTCTTGGATGCCCAATCTACTGTTGCGGCTATTCTAGGAAAACCGAGGCCTGGGAACGTAAGTTGTCTGCGAGGTATCGCGATGTTGACATGGTTACGAACCGAGCTGTCAGGTTGTCATTGGTACAACTCCCAGGCGGTCAGATTCCGTCAATGCTCTCGAATACCTCCAAAACGTACGTGCTGGTCCACATATAGTACTACGGTCACGTTTTGTTCACGGCAAACCACAGTTATCTCCTCCACCCGCGGTTCCCACTGAGCAGGACGTCAAACCTCTCGATAGCCGACCTCTGTCTCCGCAAGACATCGCGTCTATGCTCACCTTTACTCATCGCTCTGGCAGATCGACGAGTCCGTCAGTGTCACCACGAAGTCAGAGTGTCGCGGGCTCCCATCGCACACCGCTGAGCAGTCCCATGATGTCCCCAGCCACACTGGCGACCGAACTTTCCGATTTCTCCAATTTTTCCATCATGACGCCAGGAACTCTCTCTGTGGATCTATCACAACCAGACGACTGGTCAAAATCCCCCGGCAAGGGCCACCACAAACAGCCCAGCAGTGGGAGAAAGTGGAGCCTTCTTTCTCGACGGAAGAGCGTTTCTGTCACTGGGGATCGTCGGATCCATGAAGCCGCTTGAACGATTTGCGGGCGTAGGTCGCTCCATTCAATTCCATTTTGTTTTTTGTGCGTATTCCTGTAATCTCTACTGAATTGTAACCTTCATTTTTGATATACCTCCACTATCAAGAAATAGAATTGAGCTCTTCCGTCATCTTCCATTTCCCCGCGGGAATTCGGATTTCCGGTATGGCGTGGTGTGGCGCTACCCCGCCAGCCAAGGCAAGGTTTTCCCCTCTCATTTACCCCAAAAGTGGAATCGGCAGCCAGACGCCAGCATGATGGACTCCGGGTTCCAATCGCCGACGGAATCGCTTGGGTTTCCCTCTTCCGTGGCGGAAACGTTCCCGGAAGAGTACGCGCGTTTCTCCAAGCTCAAGGTTCGAGTCGCCACACTCGAAACCGGTGCCAGATCACTGGACGCTGCGTTCGCCGACGACTCGGAAACGCAAAATGGACCGACGGACGCGGCGGAGCTGGTCAGACGGCACTTCCATCCTAGCGTGTTCGCCCAGGTGCGTCTCCTACGCGTGGTCTCAGTCGCGATAATAGCACCTGCCCTGACTTGACTACTTCGGTCTCGGATTTCAAAACAACTAGTATCTAAGATGGTAAGTGTTTCGAAGCTGCGTTGCGTTGGGTTGGGCCTCGCGTCAATGTATTCCGCATTAGGAAACCCACCATCGAGCGGGTGGAGCACACAGCATGGGAACTGCGAGCCGACGTCGACGCACTTGTGATGTCAGAGGTTGCGATGCTGCAGGTTATTGGAGGAATGAACGATCAGGAAAAGGTACGCCGCCGCGTGCTATATATCACTGAAGCGACACAATAGTTGACGGACTCGGTCTAGACTATTGATATTTCGAATACCGTCTTGGAGGGAAGTCTTTTTCCCATTCACCTACGGGATCGTCATCCGAATGCCTTCGAGGAGTATCTTCGAGCAAAGCAACGCCTTAGTGACGTGGAAACCGCATTCAAGAACTTTGAGCAGGCCTCCGAAGTTGTCCGACAGAAGGAAATGGAGTTTCTATCAGCCATGGCGAGCCTCGATGCTGCCAGCAAAGTGGGTTGTCAATTGCATACATACACAGTGGTTTCGTGTCATGGAACATCTCGGGACAGGCCCCAATATCAATGACCCCCACCCACACAATGGAGGAGAACCACCCCATGGACAACCACGAGAACAGTAGTCAACCTGCTCTTCGCCCAGACCTTCAGCAATCACCCCCACAAGCAACACACTACAATCCGTTTACAGATCCCCGACTTTCCCTTGGGCGTCCGCAAAGCTTTCATCCACAATCAACATTTGAAAGGGAGTCAGGCCAACCAATCTTGCATGACGTACTCAACGCACACAAACCAGTTCCCACCGCCGCCGAGGTTGGGGACCAACTTGTCCCACGGGTCACTGGTGGATCACCACGGCACGAAAGCATGCTTCAAACTCGTGGTAAGCAATCCCCACTGGGGCAACATGTGCTGGTTGCCCAGGCGACCGAACCCGAGACCAAACAAAATCATTCACCCTGGCCCTGGTCCAAACGACACCGAGCATCAAGCATGCCACGGAACAAGGACTAAATGCACGTTGTGAGAGCCCTGAGGAAGTTCCTGGGGTTAACTATCTCAAAGGACGCCACACATAATTTTGGACACCCCCGATAAGGTTTACACGTGAAGTATCATAATTGAAATACCTACATAGCAGTTGCATTACTTTTGTCAAACAATAAAAATAGGGTAGACTTTCGCCTCACTTCAGTTTTGTGGTGTGGCTGTATCCGGCTTCGACAGTTCACCACCTGTTCAGTAGGAACCTGCGAGCATCACAGTGAGGCCGTGTGGGCCCACCACGATGTCGTCTCTGAACGACGGGCTGTTCCCCACGTCTGTTGCCCTTTTCCACCCGGACGAGTTCGAGCGCTACGCACTCCTCAGGGAACGGGTTGCCACCATCGAGCGCGGAGCCCTTGCGGTCGAGCGAGCGATTCGGGGCTTCTTTCCAGATACGCCAGACCCCAGCTCCCGGGCTTCTGGTGACACGAAGGGGGAGGATAATTCGCTGTCGGATCGAGTGAAGCATACGTTCAGGGAAGACATTGTCCAGTCGTATAACCAATGGTGGGTCTCT
>KQ965774.1:237596-324318 GCA_001574975.1 Gonapodya prolifera JEL478
TCTTTCATACCCGGACGAACACATTCACTCAACGAACCGGTCGCAGATGGCCGTGAAGTACCGTACAATCAAAGGGACATCAGTGGAAGACGACTCGTTCCCCCGTGCCACGAGAAGCTCCCATCCCGAGGCCTTTGAGCGTTACTTGCGACACAAGCAAAAGTTGCGGGAAGTCGAAGTCGCAGCAACCATGGTGGAACAGGTCAACAAAGTGCTGGCAGAGAAGCGGAAGGCATTCGCCATGGCGGCAGCTGCTGTGGATGAGGCGAGCAAAGTGAGTGGAGCGTCGCCAGAGTAACATTCGCGGTCTATGAATAACACCTACAAACACCTGCCCCGCAGTCGGAGTGCTGGGAAGGTTATCCCTACGGTCTGCCAGTTGTGCAAGCAGGCTCAAGCATTGCGCCGTCCAGACGTACATCAACGAAGTCTGGGGGATCTTCCACTGCTGCGAACAGCAAGGTCGGTTTGTTTTGCCACGTATAACCAAAGTACCAGGGCTCAATTCTTCCCCACCTGGTAACAGGTGGCTGTCTCAAATCAATCACCTTCGACGCCCTCGCTCGGCGGCACAATGGTCTCCACCCCGGCGCTCAGTTTCCGATCGTCCACACCACAACCCACATCCAGCGGTCCCCACCCGAGTCTGTCACGTCGATCCTTCACCCCCACTCCCTTCTTCCGCACGCAGCATCAGGACAATTTCGGCCCAATATCCCCCATTAGTCCAGTCCAACAGCGTTCCAGCTCTCCTGCCGAAGCATTCTTCAACTCGGCGCGTGACGGGATACCGTTCCTTAGGGGTCGAGCTGCGACCGACACCCTTCTGACACCAACTTCACCTTCACCTACCTCGCGTCGGGATTCGCTTCCACTTCATAAGTCCGCCCAGCGGTCGGACTACAGCTCGGATGGTTCGCTGCCCGAGAGACCGTCGACCCCATCAACTCCGACCCCGTCTACCCAAAGACCAAAATACAAGTGGCTCAAATCGATCAAGAGAGCTCCTTCGTGGTTCAAAACAGCACCAGAAGTTCAGGCTGCCCTGGACCAGTCGAGCCGGGCGCCGATTACGTCGTAGAAACAATGGCGAATGGGAGAGATGGTTGGACGAGCAGGAGTGTTTTACGGATGTTGAGTGAGACCGGCAGTGCCGGTGTACGGTGTTTTCCCAGAAATGCACGTTTCTACTGTAGCGAGAGTTTGACTTTCCCTCAACCCTCACGTTCTTTTCTGCAACACGTTTTTATTGGGTTGTATTCGTATCTTGTTGGCTTAGTCAACTCGATTGCTCAATCAATTGCTGTGTCAGTTGTTCACCGTCTCAAACGCCACCCCACTTCGTGCTTGTCACACTGCTCTCATCGTAAGCTTCAGGTATTCACAATTCTTCTTCAGAAAGCCGCCAACTTCCTTTGCATTGGGCGTCGCTGCACCATAACGCTCCATCAGACTGTTGAAATCAGAACGAAGTCCGACCGCCTCACCATTCATTATCATATCGAACTGCTCCAGAATGATTTCCACGTCGCCCTCCTCAACCAAGTACCTTGGGTGTTTTGGTTAATCTGCAGGTGGTGCTGATTTGACATCCGCAAAGTACTCCGCGCACATCTCAAGAAACCTCTGAAGCTCGTTTTGAGAGCCTGCGTGGAATGTAACACGCTTCGCAGGATCGGGGTGTTCAGTTGGGTTGCTGTCTCCGAAGATACACTCTGTGAGAAGCGTCGCGAGCACCTCACCTGAGACGGAATGTCCTATTAGTTGAAGCACTGTGTCTTTGTGCTCGGGTTGAAGCTCTGGCTTGCAGGATGATAAGAGCGCGACGATGCAAGAAGACATGTCACGTAAATCGGTTAGTGGCACCCCCGAATCGTCAAGCGGAAGGTCCAAAGTATGGTGTCGGCAAATTGAAGAAAAAAGGAAGTGTCAAGAGAAGAAGAAACTGAGTCGGCAGAGTGACTCTGGGTGATGAGGAAAGGTCAAAAAAGCAGTTGGTCTTTCGTTCGGCGAAACAGCATCCACCGTACGATACACTTGCTTGGTACAGTACTCGACCTCACGTATCCCTCCAACTTTGCAAACGTCGTCACCCTTGGCCTCTTGGCTCGATGCTCCAGCGGGACTCCGGCTCCCAGCCAACTAACCAGTAGCACATTGCGCACATTTGCATTCTCCGCAGAGGCTACGAGCGTATCCATGAAGCGCTCCACCCATACGTCGAAGCTTTGTTCTTCTCTTCGAGTGAGGGATAGTCCGTGTGCTTCCCCTCGAGTCGGCGAGAGGGGAGCTGTCATATGCGGCGAATTACTTTCACCTGCTGGCTGCTTCCTGCTGCTCGGTGGTACGATGCACATCACACCAACGCCCAAAAGCTCATTCAAGAGACTGTTGCTCAGTCCTTGTGTTCCTTGCTCAAACACGTCCAGGGCACCAGTGACAGCTTCGCGCTGGAGCGCAGCTGCTTCTTCTGCGGGTCATTGTAAGCGACGAAGACTTTGTTTTATCGATCGCGAGCGCCCTCAGCCAGGATTGACTCGAAAATACCGTGGCCTTGGCAACGATTGGCCGGAGATTGTTGAAATCACGGTCGCCGCGCGTGGAGAGATATCTCACCTATTTCCCCATCGCCCACGATCAACATAATCGATGGTTTGCCTTTTTGCTTCCCCAACATCGAGTGCGCGCGGTGGTTGAGGCTAAACGGGTTGTGTCGCTGGTTGTTTCGTGACGTCAGTCAAACCAAGTTTGTTATTACGTGAAACATAAAACAATTTCAATAAAATATCGGTTGCCACTCCGGCAAAACCGTTCGGTCAGATTGTCGGCTCTCCTCGGGAATCTCCGAGCGCATAATATTCAGCTTTTCCATTGAGTTCGTGGCCTGAGCCACATCTTGGCCGTCATCATCAAACTTGTCAACGTCGCTTATTGGACAGTTCGGCTTCACCCCAAGTGGCCTTGGTGTGTTGTGTTTGCTGTACACACACCAATGGGCCCCACCACAAGTCGGAAAAATTGTCTGTACACCTTTTCACCTGGATTTCCCTTCAGTGGCATGGATTCATGGGGAGTTCTATCCGTCCTCCAATAAAGGGCCTCCGGCGCCAAATCATGTGGGCGACCCAATAAGTGCCATGTGGTTCCAAGTGCCCCGTCGTTCCCCACCATGGAGACATCAAGCACCACGTTTGGTTAGACACGCGATGAGAACGGAATGTTTGATCCGAAATATATGCCACCTTGTCGTGTGCGCGTTGTCAGTTCAACGACTCCTCGGCGCCAACCGACAAAGAACGGTTTGAACTTCAACGGTTCACCGTCAGTCTTTCCCAAATATGCGAGCGGGTGCTCTTTGTCCTGCACAACAGGGCTCTCGCAATGAAGACCTGGTCTTCGGTGAGCCTCACCAACGGGCACCTCGCGTTCATCAATGTTAGGTACGCCGTTCCACTCATTTGCCCGGCACATATCGTCACTATGCCGGAGTAGCCGTTGTAGTCTTCCGGGAGGGGCATCGACAGGTCAATCGGCATCATGTTTATTTGAATTCCCTTCGGGGTGGGGAACCTCAGACTGAACAACGGCAGGAAAGACATCTGCGAAAATGGTACCCTTTTTCTGCACCAAAGCTTCACTCGCTTGGCGATGTCGCTGGGGGCGAGGCCACACATGCCCAGTGCGGAGAGAGTCTGAGAGCCGGCATAGCGGACCACGCATTCAAGAATGTCCATGATAAGCTTTGGTTTCTTGGCGGGCGCCGTCGAAGAGCCACCATCGTCGCTCATTTGCATGAGTTGAAGTTTAGTTGTGAATCTGACGGAACTGCTGTGCTGTGGACGACCGTTACCACCCTCAATTCATATCGACGACAGTTCTTGTCAAAAGCTCTCTTGTAGTTTTCAGTCTCTCTCACATTTGGCACTGAGACGCTTGAGCTTGAATGGCGCCTCTGTCGTCTGCGGTGGACCTGGATCGCTACCCCATTACAGAACCGTCCTCTCCCGAATTCCAGTCGCTGGTTGAGCGCGCGGCGTCCGAATTCCGGGAATCAGGTTGCTGCGTCTTTCCAGGCTTTCTGAGAAGGGAAGACTGCGAATCTGTAGCTCGAACGGCGGGCAAGATGGTCGGCACTTGTCACAGGAGCGACGGGTCCCATCCAGCGTGGCTGTCGAAGGAGGCAGAAGCCCTGCATGGGCTGACGATGGGGTGAGATCACCTTCCGAAAACGATTTGTCGTTTGGGATGCTTTGACGCTAACTTGTCTTGCAACAAGAGTCTCCTCCAAAAATCTCGTGGCTTTTGATGAAATACCCACCGACGAACCTTTGAGGAAAGCGTACGAGAGTAATGAAGTGTTGCGCTTTGTTGAACAAGTCTTGAGAGTTGGACAGGTCTGTAGTCACTTTCATGTTGGTTTCGAAAGGTACCGTCATGAAACACTTTCGAACTATGCAGCTCTACCGAACAGAAGACGAGCTTGGGGCCCTCAATATACATGTATATGAGAAGGGTGAGTATGCTTTGAATCTTGTTAATGGACTTCGCAACCATGACACTCCTTTAGGTGACCAACTCAACTGGCATTTTGATCGTGGAGAGTATGCCGTGACCATACTCCTGCAACCTTGCTCTGCCGGTGGAATTTTCGAGCACACTCATCCTATTGCCCGAAGAGAACCATATGTCGTGCCTGACGGTGAAGAGCGCGAGCTGGTGGAAGGTGTTGTCTCTGGAAATCGACCTGAGCTGGTGCAGAAGTTGGACCTGGAAGTGGGCGACTTGTGCTTATTCAACGGGAGGACACAGCTTCATCGAGTCACGGTGAGCGGACGATGCTTTTGAATATGTCGAGGGTTTAGTGAGTGTGCTCACCTGCTGGCTATCGCCGTGTTTCCCAGCCTGTTAAGGAAGGCGTTCGATGCCTTGCGGTTCTTTCATATGAAACTAAGCCTGGTGTTAAGCTGAATGAATACACGAGGGCCAAATTCTACGGTGAGCTGGTTTGACTAAAAATCTGCATCGGAATCAAAAACCACGATATAACTTGTCAGGTCGATAACTCACGGTCCATGTCTCCACGTGCTACATAATTATTTGCGTATATTGACGAGTAGTAGGAAGAGAGCTCTATCGTACTTCCGACCTCTCGTCGGTGACTCGGGTCTTAAAAAAGAGTTGAGCGATGAGGTCTTCACGTCTCGAGCTCCCTTCCTAGGATTTTGCATGCCGTTGAAAAAAGCCAGATCTTGTCTTTGCGGTGCAGGGGTCCGATTCCATAACCTGAGGAGGAGGCGTAAAGGTATGGCGAGCTATAGCAGTTCGTTTCATCTCCACTGGTCCACCCGGGACACGGTAACAGCCCCAAAAGCTTCTCAGTGGCTCTTGAGTGTGGAGACCTGGACTTTGTACGACGATTTCAGGCGTTTCATGCTTGCGGCAGTCTGGTGAAGTCTTGGCACACGTAAATACAGCCCTCTACAGCCTCCATTCATCGATCAGGTATTAGCCCTATAGACATGTAGAAACCCTCATCCTCTGCAAGAGCTCCCATTCTATCGATCTTCCCTCCGTTCCTATCATGGCACCCATCAAGTCGCTGTTGATTTCGATCATCCTGGCGATCATATGCCAAGAGTTCTTCATCCTCTCGGCCTCTGCTGCAAAAAACCACACTCGAGTCACTCGAACTAAAGTATCGCGAGCGACGGCTGCTCAGACGGCGACAGTAGCCGCATGTGTGACCGTAACCACAACGGCCGCTGGAGGTAACAACATGGTGGCGACCAATGCAACCAACACCAACACCACCACTGCGGGTATGGGTAATCTCCCAGCTTGTTCCGCGACAGTGGTTGCTCTGGCGCAAGGAATAGTGGACAATATTGCGATCCAGAAACAGGAGCTGTCGACTGCAAATTTGATACAGGCGATTCTCAACGGCACGACTAAGACACCAACGTTCCAGCAAGCGCAGAAGACGCTTGTGGACTTTGTTCAGCAAGGCATGCTTGTGCGCATGAATAATCAGAATTTGGCGCCCAATGGTAGCCTGGCCCTTGCAGGGCTGGCCGCTGTAAGTAGCGCTCCCACGTGTTTCATCATCGCCGCAGCTGACACGATTTCAATGTTGATAAAACAACAGGTCCAAGGAGCGCAAATGGCAGAGCTCAGCCTTGCTACATCACTAACTGGGAACGCTGCAACTGACCTTCCCAACGTCATGACGCTGCAAACCGATTTCACGAATGGAATGGCAAAGAATCAGGAAAATCTTGTCATGGTAAGCGTGGACACTATAAGTCTCTTACCACAATCGCGGGACACAAACAATCATATTTTTGCACCAGGCGGTGCAAGGATGCACCATCACCAACCTCGCGAAGCCCCCCTGCACCCCGAACGTCATTTCCCTCGCTCAAGGAATCCAAAATAACATTGGCGTTCAGGACATGGAGCTCGCGCAGCTTCAGGTTGTCAGCAACGCCGTTCAGGCAGGAAACGCAGCGGCATTCGCCAAGGCGAAGCAGCAGCTCGTGACAACGGTCATGTTTGGAGCGGCGATCAGGGCGAACAATCAAAACTTTGCAAAACCGGACAACCCTGCACTGGCGGGACTTGCTATTGTGAGTTCTTAATCATATTGGTTTTTCTGTGTTCGATCTGCATATTCATAATGCAACCTCACGTCATGATCTAAGGTTCAAACAGCTCAGGCCCAAGAGCTCACCCTTGTGCAAGGACTCACTGGTGTTTCCGCTACTGATGCTACTGCTCTCGGCACGCTCAAGAACATGTTTACGGGTGGAAAGCAGCAGAACACGTTCAACCTCCAGAACGCCACTTCTCTATGCACCATCGCCACCACACTGCCCCCATGCCCTGCCAACACCGTTGCCGTCGCGAACGGGATCCTCCAAAACATTGTCATCCAACGCAATGAGCTTACCCAGCTTGCTGCCGTCAATGCCTCGCTCGGCAACCCCACCGCGTTTGCAGCCGCCAAAACCCAGTTCATCAACGTCATCAACTCGGGAGTCGCGGTGCGCAAGGCCAACCAAGCTCTCGCTGACCCTACAAACCTCGTACTTGTCGCGGGCCTGGCAACAGTTGAGGGCGCGCAGGCGCAGGAGCTCACTCTCGCGACGGGACTTGTGGGGACTGTCACAGCGGACGCGAAATCGATTGCAGCGCTGCAAGCGGCGTTCAACGGAGGTATAGGAAAGAATAGCGAGAACGTGGCGAATGCGTTGGCGGTTTGCACGGTTTTTTAGAACAGTGCGTTCTCGGACTTGCGGGCGAGTTCACTACTGCTGAGTTTGGTCTTGCGTGTCTTGCTTGCATCAGTTAGCATTTGGCAACCTTAGAATATATCTGTAATTTAGTGAAAATGAATCGTTAGTTGTGTTCTGATTTTCGTGCCGTTGTCTCAGACCCAATTTGGGCACGTATCGAATCAGGACAAGCGCCAAGTTTTACGACATCAGCACGACTCAAATCAAAGAATCATTCCAATTAATATAAACAGCTATGTGACACCTTTGTCAAGCGCCCTCACCAACCTAATGGGCCAAACTCTACTGCGCCCATTGATACCCCGCAAACAAGGAATTTTGGGCGAACGACGACTGCAGTACGTGGGAGGAGAGTGCCGCGGTGGGTGAAGGGCGGGAAGTGGGCAGTGGGAAGGCGACGGGATGGGAAAGGTGAGATCCCCGACAGTGCGGAAGGATAGGGAGGATGCTGAAAGGGTAAGAGCATGAATGTATCGCTTTAGCGTGGATAACGAAAGTTTGAGACCTTCAATACTCACCACTGCGACATGCTGTCATCGCCACTCTTGCGGCGGCCGCCAACTCCTCATCGTCCTCCCGCCGCATCGTCTCGAGACTACTTCTGAGGACGTTATCCCTGCGGTACCCGTCCCGCGCTATTCCAGGCTCCTTTACTGCCCCACCAGCGGCGTAGTCCCGGCCCAGCTTGTGGAACCTGAACACATGGTCGGTCCCCCCGTTATTGCACCAGTAGTCAGCGTTGATGTGAGGGTACCGAGCGTGGAGGGCGAAGTGGAGGGAGGAAAGCGATTCAGGGAAGAGGTAGGTGGAGGTTGCGGCTGGAGGGTTGTGGAGATCGAAGGCGGCGTTCGCCTTGTCGACCCGTTGAGAGGAGGGAGGTTGAGGCGGGATGAGGTGGTGGGATGAGGGGACGAGAATGTGGCAAGAGAAGATGTCCCTTGCTGGTGATGGCTGGTGGACACGAGAAATGAAAATGTCGTCAGCCTAACATTTCGCCGCAAGTCACCACAGTTCACATGTCACACTCAAGGATGACTCCCATCTCATAGGCACATCCACAAACGACTTCCAGCTGCCCCAACTCAGCCTGATCGAGACCTCCTTATGGAAGTCGAGGTTGGCGACCTCGCAGCGGACGAGGTACTGCCCAAGCGCACCCCCGGACACTGGCGCGAATAGAAGGAGCTTTAATTTGGCTCCTTCACCCTTGCAGGACATGCGCCCCACGCGGTGGCTGCGCACGGCGAATCCCCGTGCTTCGAAGGAAGCGTCGTCGGGGTCGGCGTGGATGCAGACCTCCGTGGCATCGGAGATGCGGGGTTTCGGCTGCAAGTCGAGGTCGTTTGCTGAGCCGTATGCAGAGTCGGTCTTTGACTCCGCAAAGAGTGAGTGTTGGGCGGAGTGCCCGATGTGGGGGTGGAAGTAAACGGTAGCGAACTGGTCATCCGTGGCGAAGTGGAGCTTGCGAGCACTCGCTGAAGCCTTGTTTAATGGGTCAGCGGTCGTGGGCTGGGAGCAGGAGTGAAGAAGTGTGGTGAAGAGGACAGGTGAAGATCGACGATCCTTTGGAGAAACGTCTTGGCTCGCACCTTGATAATTGATTCCATCATGATTGAAGACATCAGTAGTCTTGACGATGAACATCCATCCAATTTTTTAGATGAGCGGTCGTCTCAATCGAAGACGGACTGCTGATTCATTGTAGTGTAGAGTTCAACACCCACCGCTTCGAGTGGCTTGAGTCTTGGTGTCTGTCGAGGCGATCGATCGGAATCTTGTATTAGCTCTTGTAGTTGTTGAATATGAGTTGCATTGCTTTGGGGGGCCGGCAAAGACGAATTTGCGACTAAAAGATCAACACCTCGAATGTTCCATTCCATCAAATGATTGCCATCGCAGCGCACGCATCGCCAGAGGGAAGATTCGCAAGCGCCAGAAAATACCATCAAGACCATTTGGAGCACGTTTGGAAAGGAGAACGCGGCAAAGGAAGCCATTGAGAGTTCGTTCTCCATTCGCAACTGACTCTTGCAAGCTCGCGCACTGTCTGGAATTGGACAACTGCACTCCGGAGTGTCTGGGAGCTCGTCTCGCTGCTCTCGCTGCCGAACACACACGTCAGCTGATTCAACAAAATTCTTAATTATTCCACCAATTTCAACGACCGAGAGTCGAAAATGATCCCATCGATTGTTCCCTATACTGGACTTTCATTTGGAGACCTTCTCGGACGCGTATCGGTTGCGGATCGCCAAGTCGGTGATGATGGACCCAAGAGGACCCGTTGCGAGCACAGAAGCACTGCTGGCAGCACGATAGAAGAGGATTTTATGCCAGCAAAGTCGAAGGAGCCGACTTTCGGCAGCATCGGGTTGTCGACAACCTCGGGATCCATGTCTCTTTGCCATCACGGCGATTGTGGCAGTTTCATACGTCGCTTCGCGGGAGAAATCAATCTCTCGTTATCCGTAACTGTTCATTCTTCTTCCTCTGAGCGCTATGACCGCGTTTCGTTAATTGTTTGGGGACGTCAAACTCCTTCGTCTGGTTTTGCGAACCCGAACGAAAATCGACGATTCTTCTTGTCGAGAACTCCCACGTTTCGAATACCGTCAGGGAGTGGAATCTTCCTGGGTATTCACGGTCGGTTGTCGATGGCATCCGCATCCTTCGCTTGACATCGGTGCTCCCAGATTGCAGTTCCCAAGATGCACATAGTGGACAGTCGCCGGTCCTGATATTTGAGATCCGCTCAGCAGTCCGCAAAAGAAGCATTTGCTTCAGATGTTGTCAGGTGGGCGTGTCATGTTTGGTTTGACAGTCTGAAACGATTTGCTCCCTCACCAATTACACAACATTGGGATGTCCAAATCCACGGTTGTGAAATTTATTAATGTGCAAATTGTGGGAGTGGTTTTTTGATACTGTTTACTAGAGCTTGAAGATTTCCTCAAATACAATCGACGAACATGGCATGAATGAAGGCGGAAAATTTGAGGGAAAGGAGGAAACTGTCAGGCAACTGTTTTGAACTCAGACAACCACCTCCAGCACTGCCACTTAATTCCACCGCTGCAAGTGTCGAGAGGTCATGGGGCTTGTGTAGGTAGGTCATGGACGGCGAGTTTGCTGGATGGTGAATGTACGAAACAACATAGCATGACATTTGTACCACATGCACGACTTACTGTACACGCGGAATAATTCTTTGGAACAATCCCTTTCGTCTTATTCTAAAATAGGTGCATGGTGCAATACCAATGATTTATGAAGGGTGGTGGAAGCAGTCTGCTCGCAATTCGACCCCGAGTTTTCACCACAAACGATAGTTCTCCCTCCAGCCTCACGCAACATAGGAATCTCGCTCTCGCGCGCGAAGACGGAATCGTCAACCGAAGACGGAAGAACGTACACGCGACCGAACGTGCCCAACGTTCACTTCACCCTTCCTGGACACCAAGAAGACCGCCATCTCCGTTACATCTTAGAGCTGTCGCCATATTCCCTTCTTGCAGAAGTCCGACGCGCGCTTTCCTGCCACAGCTGTTCCGAATCAATCCCAAATTCACTTAATTTCTTGAAAGCCTCGTTTTTCCCCAAGCCAGGCCTGTACCCGACGGAATACAGCATGGTGCAGAGGCGCCAAATGCTACTTCCGCTTGCTGTGCAGCCACTTGTGGAAGATATCACCTCTCGGATCGACACTTTTGCACAGCATCTGCGGGGGAAGAAAGGAAAGTCGTATCCTGACCTGGATGCTATGGATTCCGTTCTTTCCACCGTAATCGACTTTATCCCATTCTTGGGGAGTGTGGACCTGCGTGTCAGCCTGATTCACAACAAAGTCTTCATCCAGAACATCCTGGACATTCTCGTTGCTCTTGACGCACCCCCCAAAAAGCCCACAAGGCTTTAGTGGAACGGTCCCCGATCGATCGTAGACCTTCTCCTTTTCTACTTCATCCTCCTCTTCACACTCATCCTCTCCGTGGACCTCATCCAAGACCGTGGCTTCCTCGCACCCGTCGTCGCCAAGCACCAACTGGTCCAGATTGTCATGCCTCGCGTGCGCGGACAAGGGCTGGACCCCGTGCAAGCGGACCTACGCGACGATTCGAATGAGTCTGTTGGCGGCTCCATTTGTCACCCCAATTGAAGATGGGGTTGACGACCAGGGAAGAAGTCGGCGGTACCAAAGTTGCACTGGTGTGTTGTCGTCGGGGATGTCCCGAGGGTGAAATTTCGTTCGAGAATGAGACGGGAGGAGTGCGATATGAAACTGTCTCTATGTGCCCGTTGCCGACTTGTTCGATGTTGCTCCCCTGCATGTCAAAACGGAGACTGGGCGTGGCACAAGCAGCTGTGTGGGAAGGACCCTTATCCTGAGATACCGGAGGGTTGGGTGACGTTCTGCTCGAAAAACACGCGTTGATACAGGTGATCGATAATATTTTATTTATTTGCTCGCAAAAAAAGATGTAGTGAAGAGTACCTTCTAACTGAAAAAATATTGAATCAGATTGTGATTGTGGGGACGCAAGTCAGGCGTTGAGGTGACTCATTTGGCCGGAGCCCCAGACTCCCTTTTCAATCATCCCGTTCACTCCCGTCCACATTCATACCAATGAGTTTGATTCAATCCACATTACCAAACATCACGCAAGCGTTGAGTCCTCGCGTTGGAGCCCCTCTCATGGCTGCCGCTGCAGGTGTGGGCGCCAGGATTCTTCGTCGCGGCGCTGCGTCCGGAACTCGAGGGAGCCAGCCAAAAGCGGCGTGCAATCCACGATCAATACCTGCACTAGTGATATCACATCCTTCCTCGTCAGCTGCCTCGTGCGGCTTCAAGACCTTCACCCGCCCAAAGTTTGCCGCTGTATCCTCGGACTCCACAAAGACCGAAACGGCCGCTGTACCACCAAAAACTCTTGACCTAGTCGGTGTGAAGATCAATGGGAAGGATTTTAAGGTGCCGAAAGACGCGAATATCGCGGATGCTTGCCAAATGAGCGGGATATATGTACCGTGAGTATATGATGGAAGCGCACTGTCGCCCGTTCAATGAGGAGGAGCTGCAATTGGAAAAAGTACTCTTCTTGAACTTCTTTGCTGACCTCAACCTTCCACCTGTGTTCCTTCACAACAAAGCACACTCTGCTATCACCCCCGCCTTCCACCTCGAGGCTCCTGCCGCCTTTGCCTGGTCCAAGTTGTCGGCTCCTGGAAACTTCTACCCGCGTGCGTCACTCAGGTCCGCGAAGGCATGGAGATCAACACGGATACGGTCGAGGGCAAAGAGAACGTGAAGGGGATCCTTACGATGCTCAGGAGCGAGCACCCAAACGATTGTCTCAACTGCGAGAGTAACGGAAGATGTGAAGTGAGTAGTGAAAGACATAAAGGGACGGAAATGGTTCATGGGTGCAAAGCTCGAAAGGTGTCAGAAAACGCCGTTCGACGGATTGTGTACTGCGCGATCTCCAATCTCCATCCCCTATTTTCAGCTACAATGTGCTTAGACTAACTGCTTTGGTCCTCCCAGTTCCAAGACCTGATCTACCGATATGACATCCCCGACGCCCACCCTCGAGGTACCAAGATGGCCGGTCACCTTCCCGAGCGAGGACACAATCCTTACGGACACACGGTCGTTGGGGTGAATAAAACGTCACCGAAAATTGTGCAGATTGCGCTTTAACGCTCCTTCATTTCCTCTAAACGAACCCAACAGTTACACCCCCCGGAATTCTACGAACAGCACTTCTTCGACACCCACCAGCCCGACGAAGTAAAACCTGTTCAAGACCACCACGCGCGTGAGGTTCCCAGTGAGCCAACAAAAGTGGGACCATACGAGGGGAAGTACTTTGACTTGTGAGTTCTCTGTTGGTTTTGGTGTGGTGGAGGGCTTCACTGACAAGCCTCGCCATCACAGTGGATTCACCAATGTCCACGAAAATGAGATGGATTTGAGTAGCGACGCAGTGGCGAGGAGTATGGACAAGTGCGTCAAGTGCGGCAGATGTGTGACGGCGTGCTCTCATTTGCAGGTGAGGACGGAAACACGCGATCACGCTTATCTTTTAAGTAACAACAGTGGCGTTTTTCTCTCTACATTCCCATCCCCCACTCCAGGACATGAACATCCTCGGCTTCACGTCTCGCGGGGACCACGCTCACGTCGACACGCCATTCGCCGCACCCCTCGACATGACACTGTGCATCGAGTGCGGTCAATGCAGCGCCTATTGTCCCGTCGGAGCCATTACGGCCCGTTCTGAAGTCGATGCCGTCCTGCGGGAGTTGGAAGGCAAGCGGAAGGTTATGGTGGCGTGCACCGCGCCTGCAACGAGGGTTGCGATTGCTGAGGAGGTGTTCATGGGGGAGGGCGAGAACGAAGAGGGCAGGATGGTGGCGGGACTGCGGCACATTGGGTTCGATTACGTATTCGACACCAACTTCTCTGCGGACTTGACTATTATGGAAGAAGGGAGCGAGTTGATATGTGAGTTGTGTTCGTGTTCTAAGGGGTAGATCTGTTCAGGTGCTTACCGCTACACTCTATTTCTCTTCAGCCCGCCTCAACGGATCCGGCCCGTGGCCGATGCTCACCTCGTGCTGCCCTGGCTGGGTGAACCTGGTCGAAAAGTCCCACCCCGAACTCATACCCAACCTTTCCACGGCGCGGTCTCCGCAGGCGATGCTGAGTGCAATGGTAAAACACTACTTTGCAAAAAAGATCGGGAGAGATCCAGCGGACGTGTGTGTCGTCAGCGTGATGCCGTGCACCGGTGAGTACGTATGCCAAGAAGTGCTGCACGGAAGACTGACCCTTCGTCCCTTTGAACAACCGATCAGCCAAGAAACATGAAGCCGCTAGGGACGATTTCGCGTTCACCGATGATAAGGGAAGGAAAGTCAGAGAAACGGACCACGTCATTACGTGAGTTGAGGGAACGCAATGAAATCGCTTTCGCATAATGTTCATAGACACAACCTATTAGCACCCGCGAACTAGGTCACATCTTCCGGTTGCTTCGTGTTCCTCTCGCCCAACTCAAGCCATCGGATTACGACCCCACACTCGGCGTCGCTACGGGAGCCGGCGTCATCTTTGGTGTCACAGGAGGTGTCATGGAAGCCGCTGTTCGAACGGCCCAGGTTCTCACTGGTGTCGAGAGCCCCATTCCGCTCGGTGCCTTGCACGACGTAAGGGGACTGCAGGGAGTAAAGTCGGCCACGGTGGCGGTCAAGAACGCAAAGGGGGAGGAGGTCCCCGTCCGAGTTGCGGTTGCGCATGGAGGTCGCAATGTGAAGGAGCTCCTCAAGAAAATGGAAAAGAAGGAGGTGGAATTCGACTTCGTGGAGATCATGATGTGCCCTGGAGGATGCATCGGAGGAGGCGGGCAACCAAAGAGCAAAAGCCGAGATATTTTGCAGAAGAGGATGGCGGCAGTGTACGATGAGGACGAACGCAAGGTTTTGAGAAGGAGTCACGAGAACCCTATGGTGGGTGAAATTTCTTCGCGATCTGTTTCTGCTGCTCTCTGAACTGCCAAACTTAGATTCACGAGCTCTACAAGGAATTCCTCGGAGCACCATTGTCCGAGACTGCGCACCACTATCTCCACACACACTACCACGACAGGTCGCACCCCCACGACCCCACGCCAGAGACTAGGGGAGACGGTGAGCCCACCATGCGATAATAACGTTTTACTTTATGAGTTCTCATTAGTTCGTTTGCTTGCAGGCCACATTCACAAACATCATCCCGAGGAACGCGTGAAGAGGCTCGAGAACACCTTGCATTGAATTGCTGGAATCAAACGTTGACTCTACTGGTTAATCAGACCGTACGGCAATTTGTCAATCTACTATTATACATGTTGTATTCGGAGTGGAAAGTCTTTTCATCATTTAGATATTCATTGTGAAAGCGCAAGCAGAATATTGACAATTGGAAGTACATACTTATTCTTCGTTTCGATTTGGACTTTCATCGCTGAACCTCCAGCAATTGCTAAAGGATAAAGTGGACAAAGTTGCAAAGGTGAGGTTATTACAGCAAAGGTCTATTGCATCATTTTGCATACAAGGCGAAGTATCGAGTTATCAAACGGTCGCTTGGAGTCAACGTTAGACAAATGCGATGTGAACCGTCCGCGACTGCGAGGACGGGACCGCGTCGAGAGACTCGCCCGCATCCTCGCAGTCCTCGGGATACGCAAGCGGGAAGGCCGTTCACGTGGTATCCCATAAACGCGACGAAAACGCGGCGAAAACGCACCTGACAACCCAATGTCCAACGACCCTTGTTCAACGTCCGCAACCCATCCTTGCTGCCGGAAATACAAAGTGTTCGGTGGCAGATTTTCGGTCCGCCTTCACACAGTTGACCCAAGCCAGCTGGAGCCTTGCCCGGTGCCGCCATTGGGAGACGTCTCGAGGGACGTTGATTGCCCTCACTCACCACCCTGTCCACCTCCGAATAGCCATTTTCGACGTCCCTCGATGGAATGTCGACAAAGCGGGTGAGGTCTCTACTTGCGCCGAGCGCAAGGGAGGGCAGACGGTGGGAGAGACCGGTAATCTGCGAGGGAGCGTGAGATGTGAGTAAGCGTTTGTTGCGAGCGAGTGCAGGAGAAAAGAAGAAACCGACGTGGTTGCTGGAAACCGGCAGTGTTGATTCTTGCCAAAGGTTGAAAGGTATCCCAATTTAGGGCCTATAATGGTGTCTGGAGTGGACTAATTTTGATTACCGCGCGCAGCGCGGAACATTTTTTAGGGGGGTACTGTAGCATCAATTTTTTTGATTTAATTTTGATTGATTTCATTATCATCTGGTTAATTTGAATTGCAACTTTTATGCCTCGGAAAGCTATTGAAATAGCGCTATGTGGGCCAGAGAGTTGGATGGTTTGAAGAGAGGACGGGAAGAGTATTGTTTGTTGCGAGAGGCGAGCGTGAGGTGTGTCATGCCAATTGAGCTGCCGCGGTCGGCGAACCGTGCACGTTTGCACTTGGTCACGTTTTTGCTAACCTGAAGCAGAGTGCAAATCATTTGCTTCGTCCGCTTCATGTGAGGCCCGTAATGTTTCTCATCTTCCTCTTCCTCATCACCCGCATTGGCATGTGATTTGCATAATGCTCCCTCATTTCTGCCAGAGATTCACCAGTGGGAGGTCCAAGGCCCCTGATCACATTGCATCAAATCTTTTGAGCGGTGCTGGCTTATGAGTTGAAGGAGGACAAATCGGTGCAGTTTTTTCACTCAACTCTATCCTGTTTATTGTTTTAAAGACGCCAGCAGCATTGATATCTCATTGGGCTTGTGAAAAGGAAGACGTGGCCTCTGCTCAGAGCCTAAGATAGGTTGTGAAACTGCTCCAGGGGATTTTGGAAGAGAAGTCGGACAGGAGAATTGCAGTAGGCTTCTGAATATTCTGTGTCTTGAAAACTACAGAGACTGACAGTACTGGTGTTAACAAAGATGAAGAGTGGATTGGCATTGGTAAGAATGCAGAATTTTAATGTAAAAGTTGAATCTTAGGATCATTTATGCAATATAGAACATAATAAAGTGTATTGCAATGTGTAAACAGGCTGTCCAAGCCTCCAAAAAGCTTATCTTGCTAATTGCAGTCCCCTCTTTGCAACATGATTCCAACCTGCACCTGTATTTATCAAGGCACCCTGCAATTACCATCTAAAACTTTTAGGCCAGGGGGGTTGCCGGTGTCACATTTTTTACACCACCCATGCAGGACAGGGCACCCTCCCTGTGAATTAAGACCCCCATGTGTTTTTCTAATAATAAATTGTATCCAATGTATTCCAAATCATGCAAATAATATAACTAGGCCCTTCTACTTCTCCCATGACCCCTGCCTGCCACCTCTTGGCTCACTGATGTCTTGACCAAGTGGGCAAGTCTGGGGCACTTGGAAGCAGGTTCTGCATAGAACAGAAAGTGTTAGAATGTGGATTAGTGAAAGGAAACACAACATACACTGACCTTCTTGAGACGGTGGTAGTGGTCGGCAATGGCCTCTGCCTTGAGTTTTTGGTGGCGGTGCAGGTTTGGTGTCCACCAAAGTAGAAGGTACTTCTAATTCAGACAATGTTAGAGACGGGCCAAAGTCCAGATATGAATAGATGTTAACTCACCTTCCTCCACTGTGCCTTTCAATGGTGTAGAGGTGGGCAAAGCTGGAGTTGGCTGGGGAATATGTCTCTGGTGACTTGGTGTTGGTTCTGAAAATCAAAAAGGATCAGCCCTGCAATTTGGCCTTTTAAATTTAAATGCAAAGATCTTACCTTCATCTTCAGTCTCAGTCTCCTTGGTCTCCTCTTCCGACGCCTCACCAAGGGAAGGATCCGTGAGGGGTTCTGACTCCACAGGCTCCTTAAGTTCATTCTCCTCAGAATCTACAAAGTGTTCCTTAGTTTAGTATTGTGTGTAACAGAAACAAAAATAATGTTATTTCACTTATCATCATCAGCACTATTGTCAACTTCTGCCTTGTCATGTATGAATCAAGCAATATCTTCAAAAACTTATTAGTAATTCTTTTCATTGATAAGTAGTGTTCCGCTGCTACTCACCTAGTGGAACTCCTCGCAAGTTGTGCAGGATATCAACCCCAGATGGACCTCCTGAGGGGTCTCAAAACAGAAATTAAAAGTACAGCATGTTCCAAAAATGCAATGTCACATTACAATCACCTTCTGGAGGAATGTCAAATGTGACCAAGTCCTCCAAATCATCCTCCACAACCATGGTGTCAGAAGTGGCCCCTTCTGCATGGGTTTGGTAGCCTTAGACTTGCAGAATGTTGCAACAGTGTAGTGGAGGAAATTGCAGTCAAGAATTAATCTACAAAAGAGATGGTGAAAGTGCATCACTGCAAATAGCAAGATCAAAAACCTAACTTGGCAAATACCTTTGACTCATCTTCAGCAGACTGCGCCTTGAGACCAATCAGGTGGTTATCAAGTGCAGAATGCAGGGAAGTATCAATACCACAATGTGCACCTCCTACCAAGATGTGCACATGCAGTTGCTGCACTCCCAGTTCCCACACTTGGAATCACAATGTGGTTGCTGACATTGGTTAGAAGTGTCAGGACCTCCATCCATAGTGCACTTAAGACTTGACCAGAAAAAAATGGGATGCTCTTCAGTGCCTTTTTTGAGTCCTGCAGAGCAGCATAGGTCTGGTGTATCAGAAAATAAAAGCAAGCAAAATTATTTGAGAGATTCACCAAGACATCTGCATCAGGCACTGTGTGGGAACCCAGAAAGTTTGTGGAGGCCCACGTGTGCCACCATTTAGATCCCTCAGACCAGTTGATGGGAGATGGTGACTTGGATGCCACCACAAATTGGGCCATGGCATTGGTTGCACTGAAGATCGTGCTGTCATTGCTGGCCTCTTTCTTAGACAGCCCTGTGCAGGGCTGGAATGCAAGATGGATGAGGGAGATGTACTGGGCTCTAAAGTTGGGAGCAGAATCATACTGCAAAAGTTGAATATGCTATAGAAAAACTTGTCAGATATAAATCAGGGCAAACATCAATAGGACATGTACCTCCATGAGAATTCCCTTTGGTGTGAGGATCTTGTTGAGTGCCAGATCTTGCAGACCTTGCAGATGGGATTGGAACATGGGGGCAAGTTTCTGAAGGTGGCATTAGTGTGGACCACATGTGTGAATAGTGAGAACTCACGGGACTCCTTTGATTGGCATGATCCTGCAACAGGAAGTCCAGAATGACCAAGTCCGCGGTCTGTCCATGCTCTGTTGAGAATTCCTTGAGTGCATCCTCCAGTGTCTGCAGATTGATCAGTGTGATAGTGGGGAGGGTGAAAGGGTGCATGAGAGGAGGGCCCCTGGTTGCCTTGGGTTTCTATGAGAAAATGCATTAGACACTTTGACTTGCATGATAAGAATAGTGGCCACTTAGACTGCATTTTGGAGTGCGTTGACCAGTCTCTGACTCTGGACCATCAGGTAATTCCATCTAATTGACATGTAATTGGAAAATCAACTCCCCATTAAGAACACTAATGCCAATGTACTCACTGGGATGTCACTTGCTATGTCAGAAAGGACCTCAGAACGTGGCCTGGACAATGGGGGAGGAGCGTTCACAGTGCTACAGGGTTCTTGGAGATGTACTTACACACAAAAGGCCAGCACATCATGGGAACAAAACCTTAAAATGAAACATAAACATACCCTTCTCCTTTCCCTTTTTGCTAATAATCCCAAGTCTTGTCTTGCACTCCTCTATAACCTGGAATGGGCTGCTGTGTCCTTGAATGTATCTGGAGATCACATAGAAATATATGAGGTGCTGCCAGCGCTTCCAATAAAATCAATCACTCAATGAGATCAATGAAACTCACCACTCAATATGAGATTGCAGGCCTTCTCCTTTGCCTCATCTGTCCAACCATCCTGGGCCCGCAGAAGGGAGATGCCCTTGATCCACACCAAGTATTTCTCACCCCTTAGTTGCACCATAGTGCGCACTTCCTTGAGTTTCAGGGGTGTTGGGATGGTGAGAAGTCTGCGCAAAAAGTGCTCTGATACATATTTTAGTGAATGTCAATTTGAATAAACAGATCAACTTACTGCAAGCTCAGGCTCCTTGTCAACCAAGTACTTCCTGACACCACCCTCAGTGTATAGGATGGGGATGGGGAGGTGGAAGTTGGGCTGGTTGTTGATGGCATCTTCATGAAGTATGGACTCAAGCTGAAAGGTATTAAATGCAATGTAACAAGATGGCAACATAAATGATATCTCACATTGGGAATTGCAGAGTAAGATTTGGCAACAGTGATCCAGTTCCCAATTTGCTTAACGTGGCTGGTTCCTTCAAAGTCCTTCATGACATCCTTGATTGGCTGTTGCGCCCCATCCTCCATTCCATATATAAGAGTCCACTATGATTCAAACTTACTTGTCTTGCCAGTAAAATTGATCATAGATCCAATGTGTGCTACACAACCTAGGTGAGCTGCACGAGCCTGTAATCTGCAGGAACGTGTATATATGATCAGATGTACATAGCAAGACACAATGTGCATAGAACTCACCTGTGATGCCAAACTTAGGGCACGTCCTGCAGGTGTGCACATCTAAACCCGCGGACACAGTAGTGGCACAGCAGCTAATACCCAACACTCATACTACACTATATACTCCACATTAGTGGATGTCAGTGTGACACCAAGGCCATTTTAAGGTGACCTACCTCACTCTACAGACACACCTCCAGTCTAAACTCTGTCCTGTAGATCATTGAATAAGATGGACAAGTTACCACAATATCTCAGCATTGGAGACAGGGTGCTTGTGTGCCAAGTACTCTGAGGCAAGGGCAAGCTTCCTGGCCCTCTTTGGGTGCATGCTGCTTCAATTGTTAACGTCAACCAAGCCCAGTACCTGTACCAGTTGTGCTGGATACACCAGGCCCCAAACTTGCAGGATCCCCCAGGCACCATTGCACAACAGTGGTTCCACCAATGTAACCTCAGGCTAATCGCTCCAACAATCACCAACAAGGACGTCCAGAAGGTGGACTACTCACAAAATATCCTTGATGAAGACTTTGAAGTCCAGGCAGTCTTGGGCTTCAGAGATAATGGGGACACTAGAGAATACCTGGTATTGTGGACTGGATGGCCTCCATCAGCGTCAACGTGGGAACCTAGGTTTGTAACAGCCAATCTCTGTATCACTGTCACAGCTAAGTTGGATGATGATTCTTTTCAGATCAAATTTTAACTTCCCTTTGGATGACACGTTCTACACTGATGGGCCATCTCAACCCTCTTGCAAGCAACAAATACAGCAATCCTTGATCCCAAAAATGCCACCCAACACAGGCAGGACTCTGCCTCCCATCCCTTCCTCCCTGTAGCACCTCTCTTGCAAGTGACCTAATACCCATACATCAACTTCACAAAACTTATGGTCACATCTCTGCTCAGTATGTCCACTCAAGACAGAGCAGCCTATGAGGACAATTTTAGAAGGTAAGAAACACTCTGATGGTTGAGTCCAATTCACACACACTGTGTCCCTCTTCAGGGCTGTGTTCCCTGAAGGGTCTGCCCTTTCAGAAGCATCCTATCTCTCTGGCACACAGAACTGGAATGATGTGATTCTTGATCTGTTCCTCTTGCCACTTACCACTTTGTGGAATATGCAACAAAGAATGCCCTCAATCTCCTCTCAAGTCATCTTCACACTCCAAAACCCTGACTTTTCATCTGTTGATCACCATTACCAATTGAGTAGCAAGCTCATTCAGAAGTTGCACATGGACCTTTGGGATTTCCACTTTTTCATGGTCAATGAGCACCATTTCCACTGGTATGTGATTGTGATGGACAGGGTGGGTAATGCTCTAGTAGTAGATGCACTGGATTGGAGTAAGCATCCACATCATTATGATACTGAGTTGGAAGCATGTCAGAGGGGTCTGCAAGACCTTCTGTTGTTACAGCCAGCACAATCACCCAGGAATTGTGTTTGGTCTCTGTTTTGGAGGCAGGGTGATGGACACAGCTGTGGTCTGTTCTCATGTGTTGCACTGCTTTTCATCATGAGGTACCCTGCTCTGTTCAAATAAATTTTTGAGGGTGCACAGATACGACTCCCAATGTATCCTCACAATTTTTGGATGAAGTGGAGGGAGGATATGGATGTATTCCTTCAAAAATTGTATCCTCAATGTGTGGATTGGGACAGTTGGGGCAACCTTGTTTCAAAATTTTAGCCCTCTGAACTTCACAGATAAACATGACCAACTCTTGTATGTGCAGGTCTTAATTCACAGGGTGGGTGTCCTGTCTTGCATGGGTGGTGTAAAAAATGTGACACTGGCAAGTAATGAGAGAACTGCAATTAACAAGGCTGCATTTATCAAGGTTTGACTCTATTGCCTTTTTCTGGATGATTTCTGAACCCAAGTTGAACTTGTGCAGAGAGACTCAACCCAAAGCACCAAGAAGATGAGTTTGTGAAAGACATGTTGAAAAAGTGATGAGACACCATGACTGTTGGTCGGCCACTGCATTGGGGGGGGAAATGCTAGTTGGAATATTTTTGATCTTTTTTATTGCTGCACACTGAAAACTTAACTGATATAATAATAATTGTGTGATAAAGCTCCAGAAGAAACAACCTGGTGTGACGCAAATATTGGCGACTCACAGTGCTGCACCACAAGCCAGCAGTACTGTGCCTAAGGAGGATCCAAAGTGAACTACTGTTTCCCAACACAAGTGTTTTGATCTCCCAACCACAACCACACTCCCACCACCACCGCCTTCAACAGGACCTCTGGCACCACCAACACCTCTGCCTTCACTTCCAACAGCATGCCTTCTGCCACCACCACCTCACCACCGGTACTGCCAGCAAAGTGCAGTGTTTTGCTGTGATCAGGAATATTTCCACTCTCCTTCCCTTGCAAAGCTGTTATATTTCAAATCAAAATACTTATTGTAAAAATAATGGTTTGTCCCCATGAGTGTTGTTTGAGGGCAATATTAACTTGAGACTCAAGAGGAAAATTCTGTCATCAGGCAAGAAAATTCCCCTCAGATCTCTGCCATCACATCCTCATAAATCATGACCTTGCCACACATTCCTTGCTTCATCTACACAAATGTTGAGGACGGCTTGCACTACATCCTCCCATGAATACTTTCTTGCATACTCTAGCACCCAGGTCAGTGCTCACATTGTGCTTTGTCAAGAAGCATATGGAGAATGTACCCATTCTTGATTTTGGACACCATCTTGAGGGTAACACAAAACCCTTGGTGTTAAAAATTTGCAGCTCCACATTCAAGCAACGCTCCCATGAGTTCACTATCCCCAGACATTGAAGGACAAATCATGATCCAGGTGTTTTGGGCATGTATATCCGCTCCTCGTTGAATGAGCAACCTCATAACTCAATATTTCGCCAGGAAAATGCTTCAGACAACGCCACGTTCTTGCACGCTAAAGGTTGTATAGGAAATAAATCAATGGAATCTCGGAAATGAGTGCCCAAATCAAAGGTTTTCTGTCAAATAATTCCGCTGATGATGCAATACCTCGAGAATGTGGCTCCACCAGCTGCCGAAGATTTTGGCCAAAGTACCCACATTTCGTGCTGAGTGCGGAGGAACACACATCACATTGCTTCAACATCACTTGCTACTTTCCGCACCTTTGTCGCCATGCAAACTGCAACAACACCCCTCCCATCAGCGCTTCAAACTAAAGGCTCCATCAGCAAGCGAATCATTTCCGACCACAGGGTCATTTTCCATCTCTATGACCGTTACCAGGCTGCCACAGACCCCAACCTCAGGGAGAAGATTGAAAACACAATTATACGTGAAATAGCGGTCCACTCGGCTGTCGAAGAGGTATGTGCAGTTGAGTGTTCGCAGTGAGCTTGGAGGTAATAATGGTGTCATCCGTGAAGATTGTGGTTTACCCCGTCATCGAGAAAAACTTCGAGAACGGCAAAGCGCATGCTGACAAGCTTCGCGCGGAGCATCTTCAGGTCAAGAAGAACCTCCAGAAGTTCGACGCGAAAAGGGAGCCAACCCTTCTTTCCGAGATCATCGGCGAGCTTCGCGGCCACGTGAACTACGAAGAGCAGCAAGAGATCCCCGAGCTCAAAGCCAAGCTTACCATTGAGGAGGATCAAAGATTGGCGGCTCAGTGGGACAAGACAAGACTTACTGTCCCCACCCGCCCAGTATGTCGAGTTCAATTTGATTTGCCTTCTCCTTTAACTAACTATAACTGTTTGAAGCACCCGTCGGCTCCTGACCAGGGGGGCATAACTGAGGCTACAGGTATGTTTTGTGCATGAAGACAATCTGATTCACATCAAGCGACGGTTCTGAATGTACTCTTCGGCAGCCGGCATGCTCGCAAAGCCGCTCGATGCCGTTAAGAATGCAACTAGGGAGTTTGTGGAAGTTGTGAGGGAGGAGTGATGGAATGGTCGCACATAAGACGACAACCTTTTCTTTTGCAATCTTTTCTTTGCTTTCAAGGGGGAAATTCAATACAAAAACTTGTCAATTCACAAAGCTGCCTCGATAATCCAATAGTTCTATTCTGCAAATGGCACCGGTCAATGAGTGTGGGGGCGGGGGAAAGTGTTTTTGGTAAGATTTCAAACTCGCCGCAAAAAGTCTTCACACCTGCTCCGTCAATCCCTCATCTTTATGCGCTTCCTCGACTCCAAACGATCCCCCCCTTCGACGTCACCTCCCATTTCACCCTCAACGCTCCTCTTTCTAGAACCGGGAGCGGATATCCTCTCCGCCCCTTCATCAGCAAACTCTGGGACCTTCAAGAACCTGCCCACGGCGTCCGCCCATACCACCGACTCGACCTCGACTGCCGACCAGACCTTTGGAGTTCCTCCGAGTCCCTTTTCGCGGGCCTCGGCCGCCTCAGCGTCATTGAGGAGCTTTTGGACTCTCCAAATTCCACTGAGGTATTCAGAGTATTCCTTATTGGTGTACTTCAAGTCAGTCCTGCCACCGAAGAAAGAAGACGTTGACTGGTCCGAGAAATACGCGAAGTTGTGTGGAGAGATGGTGGAGAGAATGGCTGCATAGCGCAGAGCGTCAGAGACTTCCCGTTGAAACAGTGTGCAATGTAAGTACAGCACCCACCTGAAGAAGTCGCCGGTCCTGCAAACTTGATCGCCTGCATGGTCTTTATCGCAGCTTCGGCTGCAAATTTCCTCCCATTCCCGTCGCCCTTCTTGGCCGCTTCTTCGCATTTCACGACATGCTCTGCTGCAGCTTTTACAGCTCGACCAAACGCCTCTGGCGAGTTCTGCTCATCGAATCGACGCTGATTGGGACGATTCTTGCCGTGCTATCCCACCCGAAAGGCGATGGAATCAAATCACCATGAATGCGAGATAATTTATCCCAACACCCACAACGTGCTTCCATGAGACGATCTTGGACCCTTCTGCCTTGGTGACCCACAGCTCCGAAGCGACACCTGTTTGTCTCCTCTCCTTGACCGCTTTGGGTAGCTCCTCGTGGTAAAAATGCTCCAGCTCTGCGCTCTTTTGTTGTCGTCGACTCTCAGTTTGTGCGTGGGCGCGAAGTGCAACCGGGTGCAGTGCTAGCGCTCTCCTATAAGAGTCTAGACTGATGCTCTTGGTGAGCCCTGAGACGGCGTCGTCGACAGGGTGGTGGGGCATTGCGGAATGGATAATCTTCGCATTCGGGACCAAAGTGTAGAGGCTCCAGACAAATGAGACATGTATTCGATTGAGGATAGTCCCTTTCAAACATGTTGCTCTTCTCTCTTTGCTGCAGCTCCGTGTTGGGCCACTTCATCCCGCCGGGTGCGATATTTCAGCTTCCTCATCCACTTCCTTTTTCGTGCATACCCGTTAGGAACCACCACCGAAGAGCCCACCCACAACACTTTGTCGAGTTGTAGAGCGCTTGCTCGTGCGGTATCAGATGGCGCGATGTGTACCTTTACACTGGCCGCGTGAAGGTAAGCGCTGGCGATGTTCTGCTCATTGTACGTTGCATCCCACCCGGATCCATTGTGCTTTGCTTACTCTCTAAAATTCTTCCTCACAACAGTGCAGTTGAGATGACGTGAAATGTGTGTATCAATTTTATTCAAATCAAAGCAAACGTAACTCATCCCTCCCTCAACTTTGTAAGATCACGATTTGCAAATGCTGGATCAACCTTTCGTCTTCATCCTCTTCCTTGACTTTGCACCATCTCTCCCTTCGACTTGGTCTCCAACATCATCCACAACGGCCCTTTTTCTGGAACTCGTGGCCCTCTTTCTGGAACTGACGGAAGACTGCTCCTCCGTGCTTTCATCAGCGAACTCTGGGACCTTCAAGAACTTGCCCACGGCGTCCGCCTACATCGCAGACTCCACTTCGACTGCTGACCAGACCTTTGGAGTTCCTCCGAGACCCTTTTCGTCGACCTCGGCCACTTCAGCGTCGTTGAGGCGCTTTTGGACGTGCCAGATCCCACCGAGTAACTCAAAGTATTCTTTCTTGGAGTAGTTCAAGAATCTAATACCACCGAAGAAAGAATAAGTTGACTGGTCCGCGAAATACGCAAAATTGTGGGGAGAGATGGTGGCGAGAATGGCTGCATATTGCAAATAATATAAACAGAAACCGAGACAGACTGATCACAACAGCTCACCTGACGACGTTGCGGCGCCTGCACCAAATAAATTCTCGTCCACAGCCTCCAATGCTTCATCAGCTGCCACTTTCCTCGCCTTTTCGTTGCCCTTCTTGGCGGCTTCTTCGCATTTCATAACATGGGCTGCTGCAACCTTCAAAACTTGGCTGAATGCCTCTGGCGAATTCCTCTTCTCGCAACGACCCTTGTTGGGTCGCGAAAGAATCACGTCACCACGAAGGGGAAACCCACAACGTGCTTCCACGAGACGATCTTGCATCCTTCAGCCTTGATGACCCACAGCTCGGGTGCGACGCCGGTTCGTCTCCTCTCCCTGACCATTCTGGGGAGCTCCTCCTGGAAGAAGCGCTCCAGTTCTGTGCTCTTTCGTTGTCGTCGCTCTGCAGTTCCCGCATGGGCGCGAAGTGCGACTGGGTGCAAAGCGAGGGCTTTCCGAAAGTCATCCAGGCTGCCGTTCTTATGGAGCGTCGTGATGGCGTAGTCGACAGCTGCCATTGTAAAGTTTCTGATCTTCGCATTTCGGCTCCGCAAGAGTAACACCACGATCCTCGGCCACTCTTCGCCTTCAAACAAAGGTTACGGAGCTTTCAAGAACTACCCACGGCATTAGTTCATATTCGCTTCGCACTCAAGCATTCATTTCAAATCACTGAATAACAAATACATAGCTCACATTCAACACCGACAACCGTGATATGTACATACATTTTTTCAAAACATGGCTTTTCAGAGGGGAGCATTTGAGTCTCACACATCCACAGTATTGTACACCACACATTGGTATCCACACATCACCTCCCGCTAAACCCTCCTGAAAAAGTCAATCCCCGCAATCCCACGAGACCGACTATCGTCCTCTTTCGGTGCCGTCGGATCCCTCCCCGACAATCCCAACTGATCCATCATCGACAACCTCCTGGGCATGGCAGGAGGCCTGGCAGCCGCTGCCGCAGACGACGACCCTCCATTGCTAAAACTTCGACTCCGGAAGGACAACGCGGGCCGGCCGACGGAGCCCACGCTGCTCATGGTGTTCGTAGTGTCGTATCGCGCGAGGGGGAGGAATTCGGGGCTGCCGATGGCTCCTGTGCTCGCGGTGCGACTGCCGACGGAAAAAGCAGGGCTCGTAGGAGGGCTGGAGGGAGGGCTAGTGGGATTGAAGTTCAGGGGAAGGTGCTTTTTGAGTGCCATAACGGGGAATGTTGCTCGGTCGAAAAGCGCGGCGGGAAGGTCGGGTTGAAGAAGGCTGTTTCGTGGGATATCAGGTGACACGATCAAAATTATTCGACGAGCGTATGGTGTGAGTGGTGAAAGCACATATGCCCACCTCCAGAGGCTTCCGCCGATTTGGTGACGGGGGATCATGAACATGGATGGTTGCAAGGAGTCACATGCCTTGATGATGGTGAAGACAGGGTCCCGTTCCACCCGAAGAGGTCGCACACTGAAAGCGCACTGGGTGAGGCGTAGAAAGGGATGCAGAGTGGGACATTGCTGTTGAGGAAAGCGCCGGTATCAAGACCCACCTCCTTTCGGTACCATCGACGAAATTTATCCAGGATTTCTCGTACGTAGTTCAGAGATTGTCTGGTAGAGAGCGTTTGGTTCAGGCGGGGTGGTCCGAGCAAATCTCTCTGTGAACTTTCACCTTTCGTCCCTATCCACCCCGCCCATGGATCCCAAGCTCAACCTCCGACCAGAAGAGCTCTTGGGGGTTCCGCTATCGCTTCCGCCTCCTTTCATTAGTACCAGGACGGTCAGCGTGTCGCCGTCCTTCGGGAGTCAAAGGAATGGCTTAGAGCTTCGCCTTTACAGATCGCGAAATCCGGATACTCACCTGTACCAGCGTTTCCACAGCGACTGCCAGCGCTCCATGAACAAACGGGTCCATTTGACCGACCAATGCCGCGACATCTGGCAGGCAAGCGACAACATTGTTCCCATAATTGCTGCTCCCATCTCCCGAGGTTCCACCCGACATCAACGACACTGATATGGAGTTGTGGCTCGAGTTGACGAGGATAGGTGGAGGGAGTGGAGCCTGGAGGATCGTCGGAGGCTGCTCGGGCAGATTGATAGTGGAATCGGACCACCGCGCAGTCGGATCCAACAGCGTGGTATCAGAGGGGGTCCTGAAGCGTACGGCAGGAAGGTTCCCCGCAGCATCGAGTGGTGGTGGGGTGGCTGAGACGTCCCGCGAAGAGGTGGGGAGTAGTGACATGCTGAAAAGGAATGAAAAGCATGTGGTAAAAGGTATGTTGTGGGATGCGGCGACCAGACCTTTGACGGGGGTACCGCTCACCTTGAACTGCTGAATGCTTCAGCGACCACTCGGAGAAAGAGATATTTAATGGCTTCGCTGAATCGGCCCGCGAGACCCGGTCTGTTGGAAAAGTCAAAAGAGTCGGCTCGACCGGCCCAAGAATAGAATGGCTGAGTCACTCGAGGAGAACCGTTCGGCCTTGCCTTATCAAGGAAGACCAGAAAACTTCACGGGCGGCCTGAAAGTTTTCTCTTTCCGACAATTTGCCCAGGGTTGGTCGACTCAGCGTATTCAGGTTTCACAATGAAAACGTGTCGCCTCTTTTCTGTGGACGAAGATTCGCCTCATTTTTTAACAAAATGGAGTCTCAAAATCTCATTTGTGTAGTGATTGCTCCGTCATGTTTACGGTTTCCAGAGACGAATAACGTGTTAGGACTGCGACCTAATTCAGGAGAGGGCGTGAGGGCGCCCCGACGTTGCATCTGTTGCGGAGCATGTGACGATGACACGAAGATACAATTGTACGGTTTAATGTATTCCCAAATGTCAACGATGAATCATTACTCTCCCTGCCTTTTTCAGGCTTCGGGTTTGGGAGACATGAGCTCCCTCCCTTTCCTCTCCAACTCCTCGATGTTGACCAACAACTTTACTTCGACCCGCACAACACCAACTACAGCGCGTCGGTGCAGTCTTTAAATCATTTTCGTATCTTTGACCTGGTCTCTCAAACCGCTCACCCGCCCATGTACTTCAACTTCCCACGAATGGAATCCGACCCTGCTAGCGCATCGGCGCCTCGTATCAACCTGGTGAGTCGATCGAGCGGAAGAAAGCCGGGGGTTTCTGAAGTTTTGAAGAAGTTCTTTTTTAACAGATGCACGGATTGGGGCGAGCATTGAACGCTCTTCCCTTCACTCGCAAGTTTTGAGCTCACACTTCATTCATTTGTGCGGTACCACCCACTACTTGCACTACGGGCGAGCAACTTTCCGATGTTTCTGGCTGTGACCCCGCCAATAACCTGAACACAGTGAGAGCCACTCTCGAGGTCCATGGATCCAGCTTCATTTGCTTTGTGGCCAGCTGCTCCGCAAGCTTTTCAGACATCGATTTCATAGTTGGGTCAAACCCAAACCATACGAGGGCGTTCATAAGAATCCTGACAATGCACCCCATGCGGATGCTACGTAAAAGATTAGAGGACTCCCATCACCAAACTGGGTTAGCGATTATATCGGCGGTGCCGACAAGAAACATTATGAGAGGGTACTAAGGAGAGATGAGGTTTCATAGATAGTTGCCAAAGAGAAAACAAACCTTCGTATCACGTACTGTTAGAATCCTAGCAGAAATTCGTTCCACCTTGGAGGCTTTGGGCATTTTTCCGCGTCCTCCAAGAGAGGCCCTTGCTTCTTTTTGCACATTAGTGATGTTTTGGACGATTGCGACTGAGATCACGAACGTTCCCACGAGGAAGCAAATTATTGCCCCGACACAGAGCCATGATTGCCACCCGTGGGAATCAATAAACCAGCACTGCTTCCCGTCAGGTGTTGGTCCCATCGAGCCTAGCGTAATGCCACCAAAACCAGAAAGAAAAAGGGTGGATAGAAGAGGAGCATCGACGTGACCTGCTGGGGAATCACCTCAGGCAAGACAAGGCCATCCAAGAGGAGATTGCATATTGCAGTCGAGGCTCCGAAATCTCCCGCGTAGCCCGCGATGACGAGGGACGGTGCGATCTGGCATCCCAGAGAGGTGACGTCAAAGGTAAACCCGGCGTACTGCATTGCGCTACCGCAGATGTTGAAGCAGATGAGCATAAAGAAAAGACGGACAGGGAGCGGTCTGAAAAGTGGGGGCATTAAGCTTCTGGTTCAGGCGGACGTCCCGACGCCGACAGATTGGTGGAGGGATAAGGATTTGTTACAATCGTTCACAAGTACCACGATCTACTCACCATAATGCGGTGATTAAAAAAATGGCACCATGACCCCTCCGATCGTCGAGAGCGCCAAGATCAGAAGCATGGCAAGGAATTTGTTATTTCGGTCACCAAGAAAAGTCGGCACGTCCATCATAGAGTTGATGTCGTTATGATGATGCACTGAGCTTGTGGCTTTAGTGACAGATACGCTAAAATCTCGGTGCGAAGAATGTTCGGGATTTTTAACGAAAGGCTGCGCCTGATCGGATCACAAGGCAGTGGCGGTTGTCCCGGGTCCCCTTTCTGAATTCACCATAGACAGCATTGGCTATGACGCCACTCGAAACAAAGATAGGAAATGTCGGGGTCGGAAGAGACTTTACAGTGGGAATGGCATCACGGTGATGTCGAGCTTGTTAGCAGGGACGGTTACGACTGAAGTACCACCGTCTGCGACATAATCATTTCGCTCTAATTCGCAGGAATATACAGAATGATTCTCACCCCCGTAGAAGAGTCCTCGCTACCTCAACGCATCAATCATGCCCAACACGCCCGCGTCTTCGAACCCCACGTCGTCCGTCACCACCACGTCAAACTTATTCGCATATTCGTCTTCCAACTTATCTCGCTGGTGGTTCAGGAAGCCAACGGTCAGACACACGTCGTGCGGTACCCCGCTCGACATTTTAAGGTCGCCGAGGGAGTCGCCAAGGAGCAGCACATTGGGTCGGGCGTTCAAGGCCGTGGAGGAGGGTACAGAGAGTTCGGACTAGGGGAGCGAGCGAGGTTGACCGCAGCAACGCAAAACATATCCAAAGGTTGGGGTGCGCGCCAGTTGAGAGTGTTCCCCGAGCCCATGCTTACCTTCGAGAAAACATGAACCAGAGGATCCCGGAACGCAACACAGACATCGTTCTCGTTCAACTCCATGTGGTTCGCAACGACGTTCACGTTGGACAGGTAAAGCGAGTTCTGTCGGAGGATCTCTTCGATGACATCTGGAGCACTCAATGATGTTGAGGCACAAGCGCCGAGTTACCCAGACGCATCAAAGCACGACTCACCCGCCACCCCTGCCGAGAATACCAGCACCGGCACGCCCTTATCCCTGCAGTCTTCCAATACCTCTCGCGCCCCTTCCCTGAACCTCACAGGCGTCTGCTTGACCATCTCAACCACGTCCTCCTTCGTGCACTGGAGCTGCACAATGAGCTCGTGTGCTTGGTCCACCACTCGACCATGTGCGGATCTTTGTCTTCGCGGGTCATGGTGTGAGAGGTCTCGATGGGGTAATAGAGGCGATACAGTGCGTCGGTACGGTCTTTGAACTAGTTCACGGCAGTGGCAATGCGAAAGTGCCGTTTGGGATGGAGCTCCGGTTGTCAATCGGATGTCTTCACCCACTTCTTTGGGAAACCGCCCTGACCGCATTACCACTCCATGACTCGATACGTTCCGCTCCAATCCATCTCCTCGAAGGGTGGTCTCGTCCTTCGAGTTGCCAGAGCCAACCGGGACCCAGAACTTGGTAAGGGTCATGTCGAAGTCGGATCTTTGCGGGGAGTTGATTGTCTCAGCATTCACGACGAATCGGAGAGCCAACTCGTGCACAGAAGCTCACATTACGTGGATTTTGTCCTTCCCATCGTCCACGATCTTCCGGAGCTTAGATTCCACGGAGGATGGATCACGAATCAGAATGTGAGGTCGCAGCTGTGGATCCTTGGAGCCGTAGAAGAGACGTGAGATCAAAGGAAATGCGGAGACATTCCTCGTTGTCTGATCGGGACTAGATGGGGTACCGTTTGGAGTGGGGGTGGATGCGATTGAGGACATTTTGGGCGTGACAGCAGCAACATGACTTGAATAATACAATGAGCTCGCTCATGTCTCGGCGCTTTTGCCACTCCCACAAGATCGGAAGTCGGAACAGGGATTGTCTCTCGTTAAACACAGAACTCCCGTTCTGTTGCAGATGTCCAAGATGATAATAAAACAGTGGAAGAAGAGATTCAATATAAATACGAGGCAAGAAAAACGAAAAAGTGCCATTCTCAGTTTTGCTCTACCTGCGGGAAGCTCACCCCGCGGTACCTCTTTCTAGTCTCTTCACGATTCACGTAGTGCATAATAACACAGATGCCACCCGTCGACAAGATCCAACAGACCGCGCTATTGCAGAAACCGGTCAGAGCGCTGCTAAAACCGAGGCACGGCAACTTACCATCCGTATCCAGTTATCTCGTAATGGGGTGCAGCGCTATCTGGGAAGAAAAAAGGTGATATCACCCCCCTTAGAAAGATCCTGCGTGTGAGAATATGAAATGTTCTCAATCAACAAACCACCCACCCAAGGTTGATAAATACGTTGAGCCAAGCGAGCCCCACAGCATGGGATGTCGCGCCAATCAGTAAACTCTGGCGGAACGCATACCACGGAGGACCTACTGCGATGCCAGAGGCCGCAAGGAAAGTCACGAAGTATCTAGCAGCGAGCGGCCACGTTTTCTTGCTGGACCATGGAAGCAAAATGTATCCGAGCATGCTGGTCATTCCCGGAATCACAATGTGCCACGTCCTCTCTTTTGTCAGATCGCCGTGTACTGCCATGCCGATCTCGAAGATGCCACCCCATACACTGAGAGGATTGACCACAAGTACGTGACCCAAACTAAGCCCGCACACGCTTACTTTGGCCATGTAGACATGAGGTTAGCCATAGTAGATGTCAAGCCCATGTCTTTGAGTATTGTTGGCTGTGAAATGTCACACATGAACATGCAACATAAACGGAGAAAATCATCCACTCTTGTCTCACCAAAACGAAACTGAGACCATACAGTGGTATTGTTCCTATTACCACCGCAACGGGAAACGCGACGTTTATCGGATCTTTCAAAATTGCCATAAACTCGTCCCGATCGTAAATCTTCATGTCAGCGTTAGGTGCACCAGAGGGAAGTCTAAGCACTGCGATTTGCTGGTGCAGCAAACATGAGAAGACGCGATTTCACCAGAGCTCTCAGCACATACCATTTCGCGGTGGGAAAGGAAATGGGTTGCGGTTTGAGGGTAGTCTGGCAGATACAGGAGCACAAATATCGCAAGAATAACCGGGGGAAATGCCTAAAACACGAAGTTGTAATGTGACGAGGTATTACTCTGTTGCAGAGGCGTAGAAGCCCAACCTCAAGAATGAAAATCCAGCGCCACGTGCTGAATCCTCCCGTTCCATGCAGATTAGCGATCCCAGCTGCTATAGTAGCAGGCCAGAAGGCTCCTGCAATGGAGAAACTGGAGTGGGCGATACCAACTCTGGTAGCGTACTCGAAGTTGCGATCTATTTGAACGAAGCAGCAACTGAGATTGATCACCACGTGAAGACTCATAGACCGAACTCACATCAAAACCCAAGATAGAAAAGTATTCCCCTGCGAAAACAACGAGTTTATGAAACCTTTCGATGAAAATGATCCATTACGAAATAACTCACGGCAAGAGCCCAGCTTCTGCCAGACCTATCACAAGGCGACATGTTATCAAACCACCAAAATTTGTGCACGCCGCTTGACAACTGGTATGGGAACGGGGAAAACGTGCTGCGTGTCAGTGATAGACCTGCTAAGCCAGTCGCAGTCGATGAGCTCACCCCGACACAATACCCCAAGTGAACATGATCCGTGCCATCCATACTCGAGGTGTGAAGTACATCATTAGCTTTCAACGAAAGTGTCAACCAGAGTGCCACACCCCTCGAGTTTCTGACCCATTGTACACGTACCATATTACTGGGCACCTCGAATACCAAGTACGTGACGAAGAAGAGAGAAACCGCATCTTTTACAAAATTGGGTCGGTGACAGGTTTCCACGTCTGACTCGGAGAAGGTCTCTCACAATTGATATTGCTGCCCGACAACTACAAAAAAGAACCCGCAGCTGTTGCTGATCGTGACGGTGGAAAGAATCCGAAGCAGCCACTCACGCCGAAGCTCCGCTCCCAGAGTGTACGGTGTTCCTGCCATTGCGACGCGCGCATTTCCGAGATTGACCCGACTAAACAGATGGTACAACATCAGTTGCAGAAGTCCCTAAAGAAGCACAGAGGAGGGTCGACCTTACTCGAGGTATGAAATGAGGTACTCCCGGAAACGATCCCTTGTCAAAATCACGTATTTACAGGGGGGATATTCTCATTGCTGTGGCTCTTACCATCGTAGAGCAGAACGGCATCAAGCTGGTGGAAGTTTGAGGGTTGATGGTACGCAATTTGTTTGGTTAATAAAGTTCCCTTCTGACCTCGCAGCATTGCATCAAGACGCCAAAACACACCGCTTGTCAAGCTTCCATACGAGCCTCTTCTCCTCTGTCATGGACCGTAGAACCAAGTTAGCACGCTCTGCTCATTGCGCCACATCGCGGTTGCCACTTGCCACAGCAAGCTCTTTGCAGCCCTTTAGCTCACTGACATGCACCATCCTGGGACCAGGTAGACGGCTGATGCTTTTCGGTGCCCATCGGACGTGATGCGTCGCGTTTAATGCTGTTGGATGCTCCTGGAACCTGGTGCGGCACACCATAACAAAGTTTCTTCTGGCGGTGCCTGAATTGGCCACTGTCCGTAGTTTACCTGTTCCCCAAATGAAATAACATCGGACGGACAGTGTGACGGGAGAAGACTTGCTAATAGTACAACTAATAGTACAAGCGTTGCTAGAAGAGGGCGCGGTCGACAATGTTTCCCTCATCTTAATAACAGTTTCCCTTACATAATAATGAGGTGGCACACAACAATCAAAGGCGACCCGCGATCTTGTCCTCGCTCTCCGTCAGCGCCAAATTATCCCTGAAAAACTTTGTCGCGATGTCGAACGCCTCGTTGGCGCGTTTGGCTACCACAGGGTTGTCTTCTCAATCGAATCCACAAGATTACGTAAGAGATTTGCAACGCAGTGAATTGTAGAGGTTTTGGAACTCACCATAGTTGCCTCGAGCAGTGCACCAGCTTCCGGGAAGAACAGAGTGGACGTCAACCGATTTGTGGTGATCTTTCCAAGATCCGCGTGCTTGGACATACCCGTGTCTCACGTCCGTGAAAAGCTTATGTATAAAGTGGGCTTGTCATTCGAAGGCGGTTTTGGGATGTACTTGTTTTTGCGAAGAACTTCGACGAACTTGGACTCGAGAAAGATTCGCAAATCATGAGCAACTTCGAGGAAGCATCTCAAACCAGAGGACTCACAAAGTCAGGGTCGTCTATCGAGCTCGGCAGAATCGCGATGGGCACACGAATGTTTGCGGCGTCTTTGAGGCCCTTGATAATGCAACATAAGAATCAATCCATCGCCTGCCATGCTTTGCAAGATATGGCTCGGACCATGAACGCAGGATGGACGCCGCACACAACTGAAATGAAATCTTGAGGGCAACGAAAAGCACAAGTTTATAGGCAAGAACGAACCTTTGAAGGTGTCTTGGAATTCCTGCGGCTTTGACGATGACGACTGAAAGAGATGATGCGATAGAACCGTAAGGCAAACGTCCCGAACGTTCCAATGTGAGGTGAACGAACCTCCACCTAGGCGATGACGTAAGCAAAGAGTACTTCGCAAATCAAGTTGTAGAAGCCATAACATAGCAGAACCCAATCATGGTACACCTCTTCACGCCATGCGCCCTCTTCAACCACCCCAGCACGTCCCCGACATCCTTGCGCACGACCTTGTCCCAGTTCCCACCGCCCTTCATCACCCAGGCTCCAATTTCCTTGTCGAGCGATCGGACGAGTCGCATGACGTTATGGTCAGGTGCAGCCAGGTGGACTGGGGAGGTGGGGAGAGATGAAGAATGCCGAGGTGGAAGAGAACGCGAGTTCTTACAAGGGCACTCCACGGAAAAAGTCGGGCATCACGGTGAGCAGGCCCATCTTACCCGCGAGAACGTCTAACGGCCCCCAAAACACGGTCAGCGCACGTAATCCTCCGCCTGCACGCGCGTCGACGTACCAGCAGCCTGGAAGCTGTTTCGGTGTCCATACCCAACGATATCGTAAATCGCAATCAGGGCTTCATCCGACCGCCGCAGCTTCCCGGAGCTTGGTCGCGTGACGTACACGTTTAAGTCTGTGCCGGCAGCTCCGGGCACCACGAATCCCCCTCCCAAGAATCGTCAGTGTCACTTGGTTCTCTTTCACCCGCTTCGCGCCAGAACGCGGTTTCGGCAGCTCACGTGGTTTGAACTTTGAGGGATCGACGACGGACGTTGGGAGAGTGTCCGGCCCGCAGCAGGATGATGATGAGACCGTGTAATTGTCCCTTTCCATGTTGGATTGTGAAGGAAAGAGTGTCGGATATTCGGCTTCATGTTTATCCGCGCAACAAATTTCATCCGATATACTTATTTCAACTCACTAAAATCCACAATAAAGAATAGGTAGAGAATTCATACTGTTACGATATGTCCTACGATGCTCTTTCCCGAGTCCATGGTAACGCAACGTCACTCCAACGTCTCCCTTACAATTTGCGCAACATGACTCACGATCTCATGCGGCTCTCTCCTCTCAACATGAGCCAGCATCCCACACTTGTCACACGTCGGTCGATCTCGCATGCACAAGCTGCAATGCCGCTCGCCGTACACCCACCACTGCCCCTCGCAGTACACCTCGCTCGGCGGGAGGTGCATCACGCACAGGACTACCCCACACCCGGCGCAGAGTTTGCCGTCGGGGTTCTCGGAGATCCGGTCCATGCACGTCCGGCAAATAAGCTCCGTGCACGGCACGTCGCCACACTTCTGCGGTTCAGCCCACACGCAGGAAGGGCAGCTGAATAAGGTTGTCTGGATGCATACGCCGCACTTTGTCCGAACAAGTCCTCCAGTGTAACTTTCCTTCATGACCTCCTCGAAAAATCCTCCACAGTGCTCGCAGCGCGCCGACTTCAAACAGCACCAACACAGCCTCGTCGCCGCCTCGTCCACCGTCCTATCACTCGCATCCCACGTGCAATACCTCGGCAACTTCGCATCGGCCGCAACAATGCTTCCCGCGCACGTTGCGCACGTGGGCGGTTTGATGGACACGATGTTGGGGAACAGGACCTTTGCCGCCTGCCGGAAGTTGTCGTACAGCGAGTGCAGGTCCCACCATTCGATGTTGGAGACGTCCAAGTACTGGAGGGAGTCGCGCGACGCGAACCGCACGGCGGTGGCGGAGGGGCCCTTGCTGAAGAGGCCCACGTGTGTGAATACGGTGGAGAGCTGGACGAGGTTGACTGCCGGGCAACGGCGAAAGGAGAGCGAGGTGATGCGTGGAAGTTGCAGAACGCGGAACAGTGTCCGCTCCGTGACTCCCGTCCCTTCGAAATTCAATCCCCGGATATTATGAGTCAGGATCGACACACACTCCGCTTGTGAGCACTGCATCGACGGCGCAATCCACCCGGCCACCATCCACAGAAAAAGGTCAAAGTCGACATCTCTAAATCTCCCTCTCCACTCTCCAGAAAAGTCCATCCTTTCCCAAACCGAAAGAACCGCAACGACACGACGCAGGGAGCGACATGTCCCCGTCAAGCGCACGATCGAAGTGACGGGGAGCGCGCATGCAATGGTTCTGAGCGTCTCGAGTGGGAGCGATGGAAGATCCACGTGATGCATGGTGACCCCGCGCCGGGGCAACAGTCGGGATGTTTGCCTCCGCGCCGATGCTGCCACAGTTTGTACCGATGAAAGGGATTCATTATGCAGCCTTGGTACATCGGCAAACTTACTTTCTACGACTATTTGTTTTGGAAATCAGTGATGATAGTGAATGATGAGGTGCGAGATTGATGCAGAAGGAGCGGACATAACTGTTGGCGAGGTGTGAACCGTGACCCCACCTGCGGGCGATCCGCACCGTCATAGGCCGACAAAAATTAGTACCCTCTCTAAAGAAATGAGTGAAATGTAAAATCAATTAAAGTGGTGTGGATGCGCACGGTGCCGCTCTTCGGTCACTCCCCAGACGAATTTCAACGTAAAACACTTTCCTTTCCTTTCTTGATTTCTCCTCCACCGACCCGCTCCCCACCGTCACGTCGCCCCACCCCCGCCATCTCGCACGCTCTCCCATCTCCCTTCTCCCTTCTCCCAACCCTCGCTGCTCGTGCTCCTGCTCCCGCCCGGCTTTACACACAATGGACTCCTACAGCGAATACGACCACGACCAAGAGCACAAAAACAAAATCCTCATGGCGGACGCAGACTCAGGCACGCTCCGCCAAGTCCTCGCGCGCTCCTTCGCCGAAATCATCGCCCTCCGCGCAATGCTCGTGGAGGAGCAAAGCGCGAGAGAGGAGGCGGAAAGGGGACTGGAGGAGGCGGAGGTGCTGGCGAACGACCTTAGACGGCGCGTGGAGGGGCTAGAAGAGGCGGTGTGGAAGGCGGGGCTAGGCGTGGGTGGAGGTGGGGGAGTGGGTGAGCAGAGTGGGAGCTGTGCGATGGACGTGGGTGGGGCGAACGAAGAGCACACGCAGGCGCAGGGGGGAAATGTTCACTTGCCGTCGCCAAAGGAGTCGGAGTCGACGGGGTTTGGGTTCCATGAGGAGGTGAACTGGGCAGTGAGTGGTTTATGTCGTTATGGAGGTCCAGGATGGGTGTAACGAGAGTCTTGGTCTTTTGTGTATAGTCCCATCCACACGCTCAACCCCACTTACACCCCCCTCAACCCCATCACCCACACGCTCACCCCACACACGCTCACGCCCCCTCAACCGCGCCCACACCACCACCCTCCAACCCCAGCTCTCCCAACCACCCACCCCCTGCACACGCATCCCCACTCCCACCCCCTCCCCCACCTGCCCCCACGTGCCCCAACTGCGCCATCTACCGTTCAGCCGTCGACAAGGCCGCCTACAACGACATGTGGCTCCGCACCGCCGTGGGGCACGACCTGTCATACATCCACGACGCGACGAGCAGGACAGAACGCGCTGCCAAGGAGGCCAGGGAGATTTTGGAGGGTATGGTGGGGAGGTTGGGCGTGTCCGTGTCGTGGCAGCCTGGTGGTGGTGTGCCGCCACAGCCGTCACCACCCGCACCCGTACCGGCACCCGCACAGGCGATGTACGTCCAGGTGGCAACGGCGCGGGATGTGGGCAGCGATATGTGGGGCGAGGTGTACGGACACGTGCGGCAGGAAAACGCGGGTCACGCGGTGGTGGCGGCTATGCCCGTGCAGTATTGACCGGATATCTGAGTGCCGTGCGCCGGTGCCCCGGTGGGGTGCCAGAAGGCCCGACTTTTACATTCGTCGGGGTACTTATGCCTCGATACACGCTCCGCTCCGAGTAATGCAAAATTCGCCTCTGTCACACGCACTCGGTCAGCGGCCCAGCACGTCGCTTATGCCTCGACTCTCGCTGCGCTCATGGCATATGTACTGTACATATCTCGCATGTATTCGATTTCAACGTCTATGATGAATTTGTTTACTTTTGAGAACCTTACGCGTCTGGTCAACGAACACTCTTTGTCAAAAGTCCGCAGACGAACGCCCGTGCGACGATTATCACAGCGCCTAGCCCAGCGTCAAAGGATAGCCTCCGATCGTACTTCGATCCTCCGGTGCGCGGGCCGAATGATGAGGAGTTTCCGCGGAGGGTGCTGCGGATCTCAGAACATGAAGTCCCCACACTGTAACATGTTATGCTTCACCGACATGGGCGGTTTCTAGTTTTTCAGCAGCTTGGTTCAGTGCATACAATATCGTACTCGCATTAAATGTCTCGATGGTCCAAGATCTGGACTCAAACTCCCAGGTTTGTCTCACGTTCCGTTGTCTTCGGGCAACCAAGGCCTGCCCGGACTGTAACAAGCGCCTACACATCCCATCGATTCTAAAAACTATTGCCCCAGCGTTATTTAATTCTGTACATGTCCGATCCATACGTGCCAGGATCCTCACCCGATCCCCCACAAATGACGAGAAGCTCGGAGGAACGCTGTGGCCACGATCGCCGGCTTTTGAAGATACCGAAACAAATAGCGAACGCGTTAAATCTCCAAGATATTCACACTCTTTGCTACGGAACGAGACATTAGCAATGTCAGACGAGGAAAAGCAGACCGTGCTCTCAGACAGCCTGGACGTGGATCTCGAAGCCAAGGTGGGTGGCCGATCCGAATTAGTCGCGTCTCGCGGTTCTGAAATGCCGATCGTTACATGTCTCGTGTGTCGCAGCTCGACAAGGAAGAAACGTACGTGTGGGAGACGCGCTTCTCCTCCGGTGCACCCCACAACAAACCAGCCCTGGCCTCGTGACTGACTCCTCGAATCCGTTCTTTTGACTCCACCCTCACACTCCACACGACAGCGCGCTCGGAATCGAGATCCGTGGTCTCGAGAGAGTGCTACCCGAAGACAGGAAGCACACGACCATGCTCGATAATCTGACAATGTGGTTGAGTGCCGATTTCTCGATCGCGCCTCTTGCCAATGGAGCGTGAGTAGCACCGGCTTTACCCGAAATGCTTCCGAGGGCAGTCGGCAGTACTGGTGCTGATTGATCTGTCATTATACAGTATTGGACTCACCGTGTTCGGCCTGTCGCTGACCGAGGCCATCACCGTTGTCGTCATCACCAACTTTGTTGTTCTCAGTGTCGTTTGTGAGTGAAATGTCTCGTTGACCGTGAATCCCGTTGCCCCATGCACCTCACACACACCCTTTTCCTCTCCAGCGTATTTCGCCACCTTCGGCCCTCGCCTCGGGCTCCGGCAATTCGTAGTCAGCCGGTTTTCGTTCGGATGGTACCCCAACAAAGTCATGGGCATTCTCAGCAGCATCACCTCCCTCGGGTGGTCTTGCGTCAACGTTATCAGCGCGGGACTGCTCCTCACGTCGGCGTCGAATGACAAGTTGCCCGCGTGGGCGAGTATTCTCATCTTGGCGGTGCTTACGTCGGTGATCGGGTGAGTTACTGTGTGTGGGGGGGGGGGGGGGGGGGCTGTTGGGGCGATACGAACGAACGATGCGAAGCCGAGTGAAGTGGAGTGGCCCGAAGCCTAAGCACTACTAGGCGCTGACCGAGTCTGTCCGCCGGAGGCGAATGATCTGTGGAGCCAAATATTCTATGTGTTGACGCCCAACCTTTGTCACAGAATCTTTGGCTACAAATGGGTGCACCGCTACCAACGCTTCGCCTGGTTCCCGCTCCTGATCTCATTTTGCATCCTACTCGGCCTCGCCGCGCCCGATATCACAAACGTTCCCGACAAGAACCCCGACTACCCTTCCAGAGTTGGTACTCCGCCCATGCTTGCTTCTTGTATTTATGTCAACCCCAACCCCAACCCCCGACCTCGAAACCTTCACAGATTGGAAACATCCTCTCATACACTGCAACCGTCATCTCCATGGTCGGATGGTGCACCGCAGCGTGCGACTTCAACGTCAACATGGTAAGGACCTTTTCCCCCGTTTGCCCTTCCCGCTACCCCCTTCCCCTGTTCCCTTTCCCCTACTCACCACTCCTCCCTCCTCCCCCTTCCAGCCAGAAAACAGCAACATGTTCCTCGTATACATCTACACCCTCATCGGCACCTTTGTCCCGACCGTCTTCCTCATGATCACGGGCCTTCTCGTCGTCACCACGGCGCAAGCCAGCGACGCGTATGCCGCGGCGTTGGGCGTTGGGGGGAACACGCCGGCGCTGATGCAGACGATTTACACGACGAAGCTTGGTAAGTAGCAAGGTGTCAGACGTCAGACGGAGAACATGACTCCATGCCGTGTATGTGCGGTCTGACCCTTTTTTTTCTTGGTACATCGTTATTCCTCAGGTGGATTCGGTACCTTCCTCACGATCATCGTCGCACTCAGTGTCGTCCAGGTCAACATCGCCAACGACTACAGGTACGAACTTTTGCCCTGACAATCAACATTCCACCGGGCAGCTCCATTTACGCACTCAAACTTTGCCTCAGTCTCGGACTTTCCCTCCAAGTCGGCGGACCCGCCTTCTTCCAACGCATCCCCCGGTGGATGTGGACTTTGCTTGGCTCTGCAGCGTGTAAGTTATGACTTTTGAGACAGCCGGCAATTTTTTTTTAAGATCCAATTCATGCGACATGCTTTGCTCCTTTGTCGATTCCAGATATTCTCGTCGCCTGCTTTGGTGCAAACTCTTACGTGTCAACCCTCTCCAACTTCCTCCCACTCGTTGGATACTGGGTCCTCATCGTACGTAGCCTTATTACTGTTACTCCACATCAGTCATATTAAGCTTGCCATCTTCTCTCGTGACTCTAGTACGTAACCATTGTGTTCTTGGAGGACGTTGTCGTAAGTCCCACGCTGCTGCACCCACATCCACCGCCGCGTTTATCTCATCGCCCCGCTGACTTCCCACACCACAGTTCCGGAAAGGAAAGTACGACGCCACAGCATGGAACAAGCCATCACAGCTCCCGCACGGGTACGCCGCGGGGGCAGCGTTCTGCCTCGGTATGGTCGCGGCTGGTTTGGGCATGAACCAAGCTTGGGCGCAGGGCCCGCTCTCAAAGGCGGTGAGTGTCGCTCTTACTCTCTTGTTGAATCGGGCTCAGTGCTCATGCTCACGGTGGATTGGATCAAACTTCAAAGGTTGGTCCTTACGGCGCCGACATCGGCACCGAGCTCGGCGCGGGAGTTGCCGGGATCGTATACGTGATTCTTCGCCCGCTGGAAGCCAAGTATACTGGTCGGTTCCAGCACTAGATATGGGTTGAATATGTCTCGGTTAGAAACCGCTCTTTTTGAATTTTGTTTATTTGCTATTTGTGTGAAATACTTGATCACTACACTAAGTTCTTTAAACGTGGTTTACTTGGAGCGATGCAGATGCTAGTAAGTGAAGAAATCGCACAGGCAATCCGTTTACAATTGATGGTGGTAGGAAGAGGGCAACTGCGTTGACACAAGACATCGATTTCCAATCCAACAGTAACTAGCATAAAATATTCAAGGAAAAATAGGGATCCCATCCCGAACATTAAGCTACAGTTTCGCGGCCCGTGTCAACTCAACCTTGAACAACTCCAACACATCTCTTCTCCTCACAACCCACTCCTCAACTGCTTCCACAACCCTCCGCGCGTCGCTGTCTCCATGATCAAGGAACGGGAGGGACAGATTCATAGTGCCACCCCGCGAAGACCAAATACCGACGGCGTTGAGGTCGAAGAAGAGCAGCTCGCGAAGTGCGAGAGAGGATGTCTTCAAGTCTGGCGGCGCGGAGGTTGAGCACGTGCCAATGGTAAGCGCCAAAGAGTAACAAAGTCAACGTACCCGCCAATGTGCGAACATCCTTCTTATCCGTGAAGTGCGTCCCAATCATACTCCCCATCCCCGTAAACACCACCGGCGCTTCATGCTTCCTCGCAACCTCATTCAACGCCTCTCTCAACCGATCCCCAAACTCATTCAACCGCGCGCAGTTCTCCTTCGTGTACGCCCCGGCCTCCGTCAACGCAGCTTGGCCCACAGTCATGAGCAGCGTGTTGTTGTTGTAAGTGCCGGCGTGCGGGATCGCGGTCGGGTTGCGCGTGTCGTAGATGGACATGAACCGGCGGGAACCGCCCCACGAGCCGAATGACGTGCCGCCTCCGACGGATTTGCCCAGGGTCTTGAGGTCGGGTACGACGCCGTAGAGGGGGGCGATGCCTCCAGGTGAGAGGCGGTTGGTCTTGAGAGGAGGGGAACGATTGAGAAGCAGTTGGTCACGGACGGACACAAGCATGGCTTGGCGGGCTGGCTCGCTCACCATGACTTCATCAAAAATAAGACACACTCCCAGCTTCCTCGTCTCCTCACGCAGCATATGAATGAACTCCCTCGTTGCCGGGATGCATCCGCTGCCACCGAGCATGACCTCGAGAATGACGCAGGCCGTGTCGGTACCGTGCTGCTGGAGAAGTTTGCGTGTCGAGTCGACGTCGTTGAATGTGCCGACAATGTAGTCGAAGGGGGCGCAGATGGGCGTGGGACCGCCTCGAAAGACAAACACGGCGCCGTGGTAGCAGCCTGTGAGTCGGTGAAGGGGGGGTTAGAGGTTGTGGACTTTGGTTGGGGTGAAGTGGCAAGTTGAGCATACGAACCGGCAAGGACGAAAACCTTTTTCCGCCCAGTAACGATCCGTGCCGTTTGGATCGCCATCAGGTTCGCTTCTGTGCCGGAATTGCAGAATCTGACCATGTCGAACCCGAATCGGTCGCACACCGTTTCGGCGAACAGTGCTTCTGAGACAAGATGCGCGCCCAAGTTGAGTCCGGTCTCGAGTGAGCGCTTGACTGCGCTTTGGATGACGGGGTGAGAATGCCCATAGACTTGGAAAGAAAAGTAATGTTGATTGTTACGTGCAATTCGATGATTGACGACACGACGGTCGACACAAAGACTTACTGCCTGCAGTGGCGTCCCCAAACACGTCCAGATACTCATGACCGTCGATGTCCAGCAGCCGGTTCTCCCATCCGCGCTGAATGAATATGGGGAACGGCTGATTGCTCGCCGACGATGCCGAAATGGAGCGATCAGGGAAAACGATTCGGTCCGATTAACGATTATGGAGGACAGAGACGAAGACTCGACTTACGGGATTGGCGAGCGAGTTTCGTGTCGATCCACCGGGCATCTTCTGCGTGGCATCGGATGCGAAATGCGCCTGCGAGCGCGGGTTGCGCTTCGTGTACTGGGACTTGGCTTCTGCGAGCGCTGCGTCGAGTTTTTGTGAGAAGACGGACATGGAGGTTACGGCAGAGTTGAGCTGAGCTCAGAGAAGAGTGCGGTGCGCGATCATTTGAAGTAAACATAAGGCTGTGAGGGACCAGTCAAGGGACCAAGGGCGGATGGCGCGACCTGACGGCACGGCTGTAAGCACACCAGTGGGCGAGAGTGGGCGAGAGAAGAGTGGGAGACAGTGGGCATCATCAATTGCATCGTCTTGTGTTGGAAGATGGCCACGACTTTAGACGTCCCGTTCCCATAAACACGATCACTTGCATGACACACTCAGAGGCCCGTTCAAGCGCTGGACTACGTCGTGCCTCCCATACTCTGAACCTTGGACGCGCGAGTGTCTGAAATGAAGGGCGATGAAATGAAATGAATGACCAATTCAAGCTGGGATACCAGAAACCAATCGGCAATCTGCAGAGTGGAAATCATGAAAAATTCAAAAAGTAGCCGACAGTTCCCTAATCCCCAAGCAGCGTTCTTTCGCCGTGGGCGGTCAACTTTTGGATTCAAGGCACAGTGTTGAAAAGCGTTCTTTTTTCTGCAGTTTAAAGTTGACGGCGGAGTTGACGGCGGAGGGTCTCCTGGATCTGTCAAGTCAACTACTCGAGAACACAACGCACCGCGACTGTCTGCAACATTTGATTGGGTTTTCCAAGTCGTGCGATGTGTCCTTGTCTGATGCATTCTTCTCAATGGGCTCAACCGACTAGACGCCAGGCACCCTACTTACTCTCACTCACTTGACTTGCGCCTGTTTCCGCGAGGAACTGAAGCACTCAGATACCTTCACTGCTTGACGTTCTCACCAATGTTTTCCATTAGTCTGACATCGTCAACAATTTATTTTTCTCCCCAAAATCGTCATTAAATTTCACAGTTTCTTTGCCATTTGGCGGGAACGTTTTGAATAGGACCCCGCACAGAAGCAGCCCCATCCGCAATATATTCGCAATATACAGCGCGTATATTCTGTCAAACGATCACGCGGGGGAACTTTGCTTCTCCTAGGCACTCGCCGTCTCCCAGCGCAAGACAGAAGAGAGTTCCACCGGTCGCATCAGCGATGGCAACGTCAGCCCTGACCCCCGACCTTCTCCAGGGAAGCTTTGGTGAGCGCGATCTGTTTGGTGGCAGAACTCCTTTTCCTGCTCACATATGTATATGGGACTCCATCGTGCAGCACGCGCGGTTTCGTTCGAGTTCTGCCACACCGATGACGTTTCAAACACGGCAGTGTACAAGGGCACGTACGATCAACTATGGCTAAAGTGGGTAATTCGAACGTGCATCCTCGAAAATTTTCGCTGACTTGCTCATCGATGTTGGCCTCTCAAGTTGGAAAGGATCTGCATTTGGCGGAGTTCTGCTCGCGATTGGTGTTTCTGTCGCGCAAGAGGAAGTCAAAAGACTGGGCATGTCTCAAAAATATCCTGGTGAGCACAGCCCTTCGAACTTAACTTTGCACCGGCCCAAGTCTCAACACCCGCCATGTATCGCCAGACCCCATTTCATTCACGACCAACTTCATCTCCTCCCCCTCCGGAACCTTCCCCTACCTCGCGCACATCCAACCCCTCCGGCTGGGCTCTCGCACCGCAATATTCACAATCCGCCTCTACCAGGCGCAGGACGCAACTGTCCCACCACCGCACGCCACCCTCTTCCTCTGCACCCAGATCATCCTCTCCTGCACATTCCGCGACGCTGGTCCCACAATGCACCTCTCTACCGATGGATCCCGCCTCCTCCTCGCATCCCCATTCGCACCCTCCCCCAACGGCGTATCGTCGCGGTTCCTCGGCCAAGTACCTGACCCTGACCCGGCGCGACAGGGATTGGGGTTCCCGAGACCGCACGAGTGCGAGGCTGTCAATGTCGGGAAGGCGAGTCTGAATAAGAGTAGGGGGTACGATTGGGGCGAGTTCTTTGAGACGCGACAGCCGAGAGTGACGATGCCGCCAGAGGAGGTTCTGTGGTGGGGAGAGTGGACCTTTTGGGCAAAGGTATGTCTTCGTCTGCAGTGCCGAATTGCCTCTGGACTCAACGTCACGGCTCGGTCCTCACACGTACCTGCGCACCGCACGCAGATGCTCGGCAAGAACACAGTTGGCCCCGCCTACTTCGCCTTCCTTGCCGACATTTCTGCGGGTCCCATTGACTACATCCAGCATCTCGGTGGAGCATGGCTCGTGAGTGTTTCGTCCCCTCCCGTACCCCCAGATGTGTTCCGGTTGCTGTTCTTCTTCTTGTTCCAAACCACCGACCCTTAACGATACCTTGACCTTACCCCTCCTCTCCCCCTCCACTCAGACTCTCGACTTCCACATCCACTTCCACGCCCCCACCGCCTCCCTAACGCGAGACGGCTCCGGATGGGTCCTCCTTGTCGCCCGAACCCCGCACATAACCAACGGCCGTATGATAAGGGACACCGAGGTGTGGAGCGAGGAGGGCGAGCTGCTTTTGATGGGCAGGTGGGTTCGGGGCGGGATCGTTGAGGAGGGGTGCGAAACTCCGCCGAGACGAGACGAGGGTGTAACCTCTTCCTTTGCGTCGAACGTCGACAGACAGACTGCGAATTTCCACCCACTCTCGCCCCCCGTGGCAGTGGCGGCGGAGGGCGGACCCGGAACCGCGAAGGACAAGGCAGTGGGAGTGGAAGCGGGACAAAAGCCTGAGGTCCACGTAGACGTTTGTACTTCGCCCGCTCGAAGCACGCATCTCTGACGCACGCTGATGTGTGTTTTGTGCGCTCTTCTTATAGAGGGATCCTCTGACGGCGGCCGCGTCGAGTGCTGGTGTGCACGAGACCACGACCACGACCACACGTGATCCTGATCGGGGAGATGGGAGTTCGTGAGTTGAGACGGGTGCAAACGTAGAGTATATGGGAGATTTAACGATGATCGATGACAGGCTTTTGAAGCGGGTTTTGTCGGTCTTTCCATCCATTCGGGTCGGTTTCGGTGGTCGGCGTGGGTCGTGGGAAGGGACAAGTTCGGACGGACCCAGCCCAACGAACTATCCAGTCATAACGTAAACAGGCCGTAAAACACCTGAAGTTGTAAATAACACTCTATCGGACTGCGCGAATGCCAACAGGAGACGTAAAAAGTCGATGGGAGATTCAAGGATGCCCGACTACAAGCTTATGAAACGTTTATTGTCGGTCTTTCCCACCATTCGGATCGGTGGTCGACGTCGTAGCAGTTATGATGGACCCATGAACCCACCAAACTACCAATCATGACGTAACCAAGTAGAGACCCCCAAAGTCGTACACACCACCAAACCGGACGGACTCGACAACAAGCGGACAAAAAAAAAGAGGTTGTGCGGGTGTGTTGTATTTCCGTCGCACAGCGCGTCGTGCTGTCCCTGTCGACCGGGGAAGTCCTCTCTTCAGGTGGTGTTGCTGCCCGCACAACCTCCCCCGGATGACGCGCTGGGACACAATAAAGGTCTAAAGAGTTACCAATTCAACGCTGGCGAGTCTAGAGTTGTGCGTGTGGGTGAGGATGAGTGAAGGGCGAGCCTAGAAAGAGAAGTGTGGGAGTGGAAGTATTATGGGAAGAAGGGGTAGGACAATGAGCGTCACGTCAGCACATAAACATGACCTGAAGGGAGAGGGTGGCAACGTACCTTTGACCTCCCGGTGAACCGCGCTCACACATCCATGTGCCACCGCCTACTTGCACTCCCATAACGTACTCAAGGGCCACTTCCCCGCAAGGCAAAGGGCGACTTCCAAATCATCCACCTCCGGAGCTTGACTGTATTACGTGGCCCTCCCTTCGGGATGCGAACTGCACGCGCCCGCTTTGAACCCAGAGGCTTCGGAAATGGTGGCATTCAAAGACGGAATGTCAGAAAGGGCGATCTCTCAATTTGGCACGAGTGGTTTAGCGCTGGGAAAGGGGGAAGGACGGCGCGTTCAGCTTGGGCGTTCGATGTTTGTGATACCGAAAGGTTCGGTTGAACCCACCTGGCGACAAACAGTGCACATGAGTGTCCAGAGCTCCAGTACATGAGTCGATGCGTTGATGGTAGAGCTGTGCCAACGAAGCGGAAGGTGACTGGTCAGTTTCAAGAGAGACGCCAGGGACGGGAGTGCAACAAGAAGTCGGGACACGGGGAGCGCAGGTTCAAACCGATTCGGGAGACTGGAGCTGGAGATAAAAGAGAAGCCGGGACGAAGGAAGAAAGAGCGCGAAGGCGGGAATGAAGATTTTTAAAAAGGTGCGCACTCAGCAACTGTGGTTGTGTGGTCCGGGTGAAGAAGGTCACCAAGTTTTTCAATGACATCGGACGGCCCATCGACGGGATCGCGACCATCGGGCTACGTCCACGATACCCATCCTCCGAAACGTTTCGTCACGTCGACATGCTCTTCCTGCAAGACCCAGTTTCAGTTTGAAGTTGACTCGTCGGCTTGGGACTCGTATCTTCTCGCGAAATGCTTCAAATGTGGCACGGTGAACGAAGTGGGAAGAGACGGGAAGAGGAGGGAGGAGAAGAAAACGGCAGTGGCCCGGAGTAAGCAGGGGACAGGTGGGTTTGATCATATCACATGTGACGGTTTGGCATCGTCCACAACTGTCATCATCCGCTGTTTTTTCTTGCAGATGAGAATCCTCTCGAACAAGAACTCTATGATACCCTCGGTGTGACACCCACGGCCACCGCTGCCGAGATAAAGAAGGGCTACTACGTCTTGGGTGAGCACTCGGAATGGCATCTCTGTTGGAAAGCACTATATGTACAAAAGTCTCGAAAATTCAGCGATGCGGTTTCATCCCGACAAAAACCCCGACGATGCCGAGGCAGCGGAGAAGTTTAAGAAGATTTCGGAAGCCTACAGGAGTAAGTTACACACCATCTAAACCTTAATCACTCTAACACTCTCTCGCAGTCCTATCCGACGACAACCTCCGCTCCGCCTACAACCGCTACGGCTCCGCCGCCTTCACACCCGGCGCTGCCAACGCGAGCCCCGAGGCCGCAGCTGCTGCCGCGTTCGGGGACCCGTCCGAGTTCTTCCGGAGTCAGTTCGGGGGAGACGCGTTCCGGGACATCATTGGCGACATTGCGATGGCCAAGGACTTTGGAGACGCCATGAAGATGTCGTCTGCGAATGGGGGCCCGCCAGGGGAGGTAGCTGGTGGGACCACATCTGCGAAACCGGAGGACGATCCGGAGAAAATCGCGCGGGAGGAAAAGGAACGACAAGTCGCGCACGAGGAGCGAGTACGGCGCCTTACCGACAAGCTCGCCACAAAGGTCGCCCCCTACGTGGACAGGCTCGCTGCCATTGGAGCGCCTGACGAAGTCGCTGGCACCAGCGCATGGCTCTCAACCTCCACCTCCTCATCCGCCCTCGCCGCCGACGTTGCCTCCACCGCCACCGAGTACCGCGCTCGAATCCAGCAGGAAGCCAACCTGCTCAAACACGAGAACTTTGGCGTGGAACTCCTGCACGCTGTCGGTTACGTGTACCGGTCGCGAGCCACACAGCACAGTGCCCGCCTCGACGCCGAGAGCAAAGACGTCCTGCGGAAAGTCAGCGGGTTTTTTTCCGGGTGGAGCGGCAGCGTGCGAGAGAAGGGGTACATCTTTTCAGAGACCGTCGGCACGCTGAGGACGGCATGGGAGCTGCAGAAGACGTTTGCTGAGTTGCAGGCGATTGAGGAGTTGAAGAAGGCCAAGGAGACCGGGGAGGGCGGCGGGGCGGATGGTGAAGCGGCGGTGGCACCGGCGTCGGCGCAGGCCAAGAGTGGTGGGAGCAAGAAACCACCCCCGACCATCCCTGACGAAGAAACCCAAAAAAAACTCGAGTTCAACGCCGCCAGCAAGGGCATGGAAGCCCTGTGGCGCGGGTCGAAAATGGAGGTCCAGTCTGTCGTCCGCGAGGTGTGCGACCAGCTCCTCACAGACGCAACCGTCTCGCCCGTCGTGCTGCGCAGACGGTGCGAGGCGCTGAGAATAGTCGGGGAGGTGTATGAGGTGACGGACTTGACACCCGAGGAGAGGAGGGAGAGGGAGGCTGCGGGGAATCCGTTTATGGGTCCGCGACCGTGAATGGGAGGTGTGGAGGGTCGTGGTATAGCATTTTGGGGGCACAAGGACTGCTAGTACTGTTTGTATATGTTTGAATTTGCAAGGTATTATGTCATGCCACGATGTTTGTCGTCTACGTGCGTTGAGGATCGCAAAGCCAATGGTGTGGAGGTTAGAACTGCACTTGGAGCTGCGGATGACGGTGAGACCTGGACGCCTTTCAATTCGCTAAATGACCTACACGTCTGTAACTGAGTCTCAGGTGGGTCAGGCAGGAAGGTCATCCAGATCGGGACGACGATGATGAGGCGCAATTTGGCCAGCACTGAAAGATTTAAATACATTTTTCGTTAGAGATTGCAGAGCTTTCCCAAGTGGTACCTGTTCACCCAACCATGCCGCAGGTTTTGTTTTGACTGGGGAGAGGTAGGCGATGTTCGAAGGCCTTTGTGAATTCTGAATAATTACATGAATGTTGCGACACGCTTGATTTCAACACATACATCTTTGAAAAGCCCCACGCTGTGGTGTCGCAAGTCTGTCTTCCAACCAGTCGCTCGTACAATCCATTCACCATGAGCAACATCTGGCAATAATTCGCCAATTACCGCAGCTCCAGTCCCCATTACTGAATCCCAATGTCGCTCCAAGACAAGTTTCCTTCTCACTGATCCATGCTAGCACTAATGTGATCGCAGGGACGGCAGGGACGGCAGGGACGGGACGGAGACGGCAGGGGGGCAGGGCGGCAGAGTGAACGGGGGTCCCGCTGAGCTGCGCTTTTGGAGAAGAGACTTATTTTCTATCAGTCAAAACCAAGGGTATAAGCAAATGACTTTGTTGCCGAGTTCGTTAAAAACCTAAACTTGATTGCGTTTGCAAAGACTTTCAACATCTCAACAAAGTGAACCTGAGTGCGATTGATCTCGTTCACAATGGAACGACCGATAAGAGTGTCTGTTCGAGTGTCAGAGAAATCAAACTTTGTGGCCCTTTTCATAGCTGCTAGGATCCTGGTGGAAAATTTCCGTTGTGATTATTCATCTAGAGAAAATCATTACGTCATCCGATGTGGATCACTCAAATGTACCGTTGGAGGGGCGATGTGACAAAGAACCACGTGAAGAGAAGAGATCCAATGCTCATTATTATCACGATGGCAATAGCTTTTATGAAGATGATAAATATTTTTCAATACGCATCGCCCCTTCCGTCTGTCCAAAACCGGGGACACTCACCTGTGAAGATCACTATCAAGGCAGACCTCTGCCCATCTTGCTGGAGACGTTGAGTCAAATAGATTGTGTCGCCCAGGTAATCAGAGATGCGCCTAATTGGTTGGCGACAATTGAGATTTGAGAATGACAGCAAATTGGCAAGACATATTGATCATGTCCATCTCGTCAAAAATGCCCTGGTGCCCTTTGTCAACAATCCTCTGGTGAATGTCATTGTTTGGCTCCCTTTTTGCGGTGGCCTCGTTCCGTTTACTCTGTTTACTTATGTTGCCTCTGATAAAGTCCATCTGGTATTGCAGGGTCTTGGCACCAAAAGCTTGATGGAACTGATTTGGCCAAACGATAGCACAATCCGAATGGTTGAGAGTTTGATAACTTTCCAGACCGAGTTCGGGTATGGATGTTTGCCATTTTCCACCAGGTGGAAGTTCTCCCCAAAGGCCTTGATGCAAGGAAATCAAATCTAGCTTTGTCATTATTGAGAGAGCGGAGGTTTCCCGTACTCACAGTAGCGTTGATGACGTCCATAGCAATAAACTTATGGTTCACATAAAACCGAGTAACAAGTGGATGAATGAAATTTGCGCACAGTTCTGAGTAAATGAAGACTCACGTGCATTTGTTGAAACATTCATTGTGACATAACCGGCCATGTCTTTTGGTGCGCAAAGATTTTGTGTGCTCGAATGTGTTGTACACTTCAATAAGATACGGTTCAAGATTCATGAGGTACTTGACGGAGAACGTGGGCAAAATAACTCGCCGCTGACGTTTGTGGTCGCCCGGCCTAGAGTTTGGACGATTCCTGGGCGACTCTGAGTGACAGCGTTACGTGATGAGTACAAAACTTCCATTTTGGTTTGCAATCACCACTCACCCCCTGGGAAAAGCCCTCATAAGTGGCCCTGTGCTTCGGCAAGTCAGTAACCTTTAGAAGCTGCAGTGCAACAGATGGCGGTATCAGTGTTGACTCCGACATCAATTGATGCCTCATTGCGAAGTCTTGTCCACTTACATCTTGCAGGTGTCGGGATCTGCGATATTGATGCGGTCTGGTGCGATTGTGCGAGGAGGAGTGCCTCACGTTTGGTATAGAGCAAGTGAGAGAAAGGGTTCTTACCTGGAGACGTACCTCACTATGGAGCCCTTTTGTCGTGCGCCGTCGATATTCTATCCTTCAATGTACCAGTTACTTGTCTGAAGGCGGAGTAGTAGGGGATAGCAAGCTCCCATGACGTTGCAGGTATTTGCTTAAGGTTCGATCCCACAAACGCGTCGAACAGATAAACAATGTATCGTGTTGCCAAGATCACGAGGATTACGGTTGATATTGATGCTGGTAAGAGCAGTTTGGCCATTTACGGGGACTGCAGTTGCAAGCGAACACTTTCAATAATTTTGTTCATTCTTTTGGTGGGGTGGTGGTAGAAAAGAGCAGCGGCGAAGTGGACTGAAAGATCACAGCGGATGAACGAAGAAACACGTTTTCCCATTTAGCATTTCTGTATTTTGCGGGGTACATGTTCTCGCGTTGAAGGGGAGGGTTCAAACCCCACCGTCCCCCAGAAATACGGTCAGTTCATAGCCAGAAGAGTTGAAAGAGGCAGGATGCTGTTAGACGCTGCAGAGTAGCAAAACCCGAAGGCGTGATGCCAGCTGGATCAGTAAGCAATGCCGAATGCGCGTCGCCTTGAATTACGCAGAATTGTGATCGCGGATGCGAACCACCCGGTCGCGTGAAAAGGGTTCGGCATGCCTAAACCTAGTCGGATCTGGGGAAAACGGTTGTGACATGAAGCCGTTGGTAACACTTCGGAGCTCAGCGACGATCCTGGATGTGAAACGACGACTTTGTATTACAGCTGCTGTCGTTATTCGATTCTAGAGTCATTCATTATGTCATAATGTCCTTCGGTGATGCAATGTGGTGCCAAGCGAAATGCGGTTGGGTTTCGCTCAGTTCGTAATGTCACATGAACATTTTAAAACTTGCCACGTACGAAAACGAACCGATAGCCGTCAATCGCAGCATCAAAGGTGCCAGGTGCTCCGGTATCCCCTTCCAAGACTTCGAGTCTCCCTGGCTCCCGGAATCCAGCACGAACCTGCACCTTTCCTAGCTTGTGAGATTTCGCACCGATGTTCGGACACGATAGCCGCGCTCTAACAACAGTTTAACCAAGCGAGACCCGACGAAGCTGGTTGTTTCAAACGTCGGAGAAGGCACTTGTTGGGTGAATGAAAAATGCCCATCGTCCCTGACGTACCCGTTTCCACCAGTGACGAAGACGACGGGAGACTCCTGGGCCAACATTCACGGGGTTTTCGTCAAGTTGATAGTTGAAAGGGTCGATTTATGATACTTTCCCGGCCGCAATACTTCGAGATATAGTACTACCCTCAATTATTCGCTTTTGCTCTTGCTGCAAAAAGTTCATAAATAACATTGTTGGCACGCAAAGATACATTGTTATTAGACAATAGTCACGGTAAATAGTGTGTCGCATGTTTATGCATAAGAAGTCAATACGACAGGACTGAAGGACGGTGATAGTCCAAGTGCTCCATCATTCCTCGCCCTCGGTATTCTGTTCAATATCCCCCTGATCCTCTTTTTCCCCCTCACTTTGCCCTTCCCCCTCCGCCTCCATTTCTCGCAAGCCTTCCCTCCCTGCCTCCTCCCACCACTCCTTGAGTCTGTCGAACACTTTCATCTCCCGAGGACTAAGTCGGTGTGGAACGCTGCCACCAACACCACCTTCATCCTTGCTCTTGAATGACTTGTCCTCCTTCCCATCTTCCTCTTTCGATGGCTTGTCTACAACAGTTCCATCGTCTCTAACCTCGATTGCGGCATCTTCACGAAGATAAAGGCACGCAATGTTGTCCCCGTACAAGTCCCATTTCGAACCTCGTTCTACAGCCCAGTGAGTCGGTCGCGTGACAGGTGAAGTTTGCCCCAGGAACTTGTCCCGAAGGGGGCCACCGTTGAACCACAGGGGCTTTGTTCCCGACGCATCAAGGTGCGCAAGTTGAAGAGAGCAAATTCTGGTATCGGAGCGGCGATCGGCGTTCTTTTCCTCGACAGCAAAGTTGTTGCTGGAGCAATAATGTCAATTCTATGAAACTGAAGGAGATCATCACTGCACTCACTGTCGTACAACCTCCTCTGCATTCTGGTCTCCTCTGACCACGTATCCAATTTGCGCCGCTGAGTGGGGCGACCACCCGTACAAGCCCGTCTGTCCTGCCATCTCCCAGCCCTGTGAGGCGAAACATTCTTGAGCACAGGCAAACGGCACTGGAACAGAAGCAATTTACAACCCACCATCCAAAACGTTTCTTTGTCCCCGTACACTCGCTTATACACAACTTTGTCTCTCTCCTCCTCACAATTCATTTTACAAGTTGTGAGCAGGCCATAGAAATTGTGGGCTCTCGTTTTATCCACCGCGACGACACCGGACTCCTGTTGATGGGCTGACTTGCGACCCAAGAAAGCGTTCTGCGCAGTAAGGTAAGAAGGAACTGGATCCCGGAGGTGCGCCTGGAGAAGGGAGAGGGAAAATTGGAAAGTTTCTTCCCCAATGCCGAATAGCGTGCGCTGTGAGGATACGTTAGCCTGTGAGACCAGCAAGCAGAGATCAAATCCGCGACCTACCCTATCAAAGTAAAATAGAGTCCCCGTCTTCTTATATACCGGATCCTCGAAAACCTCCTCCGGACTTCCAAACCACACCACATCGGAGTCCTGAAACACCACCTCTGCAAAGCTTGCAAACATGATGGCGAATGGCTTGATAGCCCACCCGCGCACTTTCGCGATCTCATCGTCGAACAGTTGCTTCGCATCCCTGACAGTCACGCTGTACCCATCGCCCATGCTCTGGAATCTTGCACGGCTTTCGGGCTTTAGATCGTCATCTCCCGCGTACAGAACTTCAATGGGGAGCTGACACCCTGCTGCACGAATCGACATAATACCCACCAAGGCCATACGGACCTGACCGTTGCCCGCTGTCATGACGATGCCGCGGGAACGCGGAGCCCGGGCGAAGGAGGAGTAGAGATTAGAGGCAGACGGGAAAGCGGGGCGGACGAAGGGAAATAGAGAGTTCTCGAGCTCGTGGACGAAGCGTCGGAAGCGATCAAGGGTGGTCAAAGTGGGGGTGGAAGGGTGGTTGTACGTTTGGGGAGATTCCTGGAGGAAAGAAGAGACTGCTTTAGTCCAGTTTCCAGAACAGAACCAGTCCGAGTGCCAAGTCAAGATGCGGGGCGATGTTGTGCGGAAATGTCCAAAATGACAGGAGTCTCGCCATCACAACACACACCGCATATCCAGTGGAGCACCTCAACTCACGGGAGACTCAGCAGCGTCATCCCACAGACTTCTTTCCAAGGCTTTCTCGGCAGTAAACCGATCATACCGCCACTCGTCCAGAGCTCTCAACCTCGTGTCCAGCTGGACCCACGTTCGAATACGCTCACCCAAAGTCGTAAAGTCCTCTATAGGAATTTTCGAGAGGAGCGCCTCCTGGTCACCAGACGAGAGGTAGAAGTCGGCCAGTGTCAGGCCAGGTGGAAGAACATCAGGATCGGGGGGTCGAACGGGACGACGGCGTCGTCCTGATCCTTCACTGGTAGCTTGCGAGGCATTCAGAGTGGGAGATGGGGCAGCATTGACTTTTGGCACGCTGTCGCCGTCAGTTCGTTCGCCCGAGCTTGATCGCCGGACGCCATCGACAACGAGATGTACCCCGTCCACCCCTTCAGTGCCCTTCTTTTTCACTACTTGAATATTGAGTAGTGTTTCATCCCTCGTTGAGTCGTTCGGCGAGCCAGACCCAATTGAAATCGTCCGGACAAATCCCCCACTCTGACCCGCCAACGATCCCGGATCCCTTCCTCCCAATCTCGCATACAACATCCATGCCACCAAGTTGGCGATTACGAGGAGTGAGACGACTGTCCGGTTCGCCATTGACACGCGAAAGGGTGCCCGCACGGAGGTGGTGTTCCCAAAGAGCCCACCACCGTTCACGTAGCCGAAGCGATGTTGCCGCCGTTCTTTTGAATAGTCGTCGTCAGGGTCCGGAAGCGACATATACGTCGCCGGCGATTGCGGGATTGGCAGGCAGTGGGTGAATTCCCCAAATGCTTGCCTTCGGTCACCGTCAAACTGGCAAAGGTTGAATCAATGAAATTTTATTCAGCACATGGAGCACCATGGCATTAAGTAAAGTGATACTAAATTCGGGTTCGGGATCTCTCTGAGTCACACCGCTAGCTACCAAAAAATAATAAAAGCACCAGCTTTACCTACGCGTTCTGTTACTGGCTCGGAAAAGAATACCTTCAGCCTGGGGTTTTGGTTGTCGGGTTTACCGCTTGGGGGAGCTCCTTACTACATATTTGATCATGGCTATGATTCGCCCGCGCTGCGTCCAAGGGGCACTGTTTTCCGTTCCGAAGCCACTAGCTCAGGCGTCACGTGGTGCCGCTGCTCTCCCGATCCTCCGATTTGGGTCACAACCAGTTCATTTCCCAAACTCGATCACAATACGCGGGCGAGAACTAGTCAGTGGATTGCTACAACAATGGCAGAGCGCCTACTTAATGCGAGCCGTTTTCGACTCAATCCGGCTCCTTTCGAGGTCCATTACTACAGAATTACAGGAAGACGAATAGACGGCCGAAGAGTGAGTTGAGCCGAAGCTCCCCCGAACCACGAGAGTAACCACGCGTGATTTTGGTGCTTTCCACAAGATGCATGCCTTATCTCTTGCCGAGACAGCGCTCTTCCTTTCCATTTTAGTCGTCATCACCGCTCGCGTTGAAATGTCACCATTCACGGGGCGCATCAGATTCGCGGAAACAAGTCGCAAGGAAGAATAAAAGGCAGCTGGGCAGGGATAAAGGTATGTTGAATTCAATTTCATATCAAAGTCCAAATTACGTAATCGGATTGTTTCGTCCAGGAATCACAGCGCTTTTTCACCTTTCTCCCGGCGGACGACACCCGTGCCGAACTCGTCTCTGGTGTAGCAGAACGCCTTTTGAAAGGTGAGGCGTCTATGAGATTCAATCAAATGACCCAGCTCTCACACCGTTATGTCCCTCGAAGTTGTGAAATCCACACGGGGAGCGGTCCCGTGGAACTGGCATATTTCTATTGTGGACGATGACTCAACTCAGTCGATTGTTCATTTGGGTGGAGGGAAGATTCTGGTCTTCACCGGAATTCTGGAGTGGGTCCAGCACGACGAGGTTATTACGCTTTTCCTCCTCTGGCATCGATGTCAGCTCATTATCCTCTGCTCGTTTAGAACCACCTCGCTGCTCTGCTTGCCCATGAAATCGCCCACGCTAGTGCCAGACATTTCGCAAGTAGGTCTACTGGGCAGAAGACTTCGACGTTGACCGTTGCATCACTCATACCCCTTTACAACAGAGGCCAAATGGCGACGACACACATTTTCATCAACCCCGCGCTATTGTTTTTACCTCAGCCCTCGTGAATCCCAGACCGACATGATTGACGAAGGTACTACCGATTTCGGGTTCGAACTTCCGTATTGGAAAGAGCAGGAAGAAGAAGTTGACGTGAGTGATCCATAGCGGTGTTGTGTGTTGCTTTTTTCAACGCCTCCCGCGCCAGCTCATTTCTCTTCGAATACTTCGTCTCGCTGGATACGAGACGGACACTTACTGCGCCGTTTTGGAGAGGTTTTTGGAAGAGAAGTCGCGGATCAGATATTCCCAGGACGACTTCGCTGACCGGTTACTTGGCCCAACATCCCGTCGACGAGAGAAGAGTTGCAAACCTTAAGTTATGGGTGAAGGAATGAGTGCTCTTTATGCACCAGGCGATCAACCGCATACGTGGATAGGTCACTTCGTGTTTGTGCGATCTCAACTGAGGGTTTCCGGTTTCTACACCTCATGTCTTATCTGAACTTCTGATTGCAGTTCCAAACTGTGGCAGTGCAAGGAAAGAATGTAGATATTCTCGCTGTTGTATGCCCGGCGAATACATATTTTGTACGAAAATACTAAATCAATGTCAGACTTCAGTGTGTGAAAGTCATTCAGTGGGGCAGGGCAGACTTCGGTGTGCAGAGGTCAGACTGATTTCATGGTACTGGGTCAGACTTCAATGTACGTAGGTCAGTCTTCAATACAAGGGTGAGAGTACAGTACAATAAGGTCAACTTCAGTATCTTTCTTTATCTTGCTTTCTTCTCAAAACTTTAAATTTAGGCACTTGCGTAAGGCTCCACGTTACATAAATTAGAAAAGTCTATTTTGATTTTTGCTTTGCGAAATTATTCCAGTGAATTCTGTCAGGAACTTGGCTACCGGGTGCGATACCTCCAAGACGACGTTCCGTGAAGAACCGCCATTACGGTCAACAGAAGGTAGCGTCCTTGGACTCCAAAATGCAGTGATTTTGAGATGCGTTTTAACGTAGATACTGGCATAAGCTGGATGCGAGTTTTTTTTGGCAAATACTGTGATGAAGTTGGGCATCGAATAATTTCGGACCACCACAGGAACTGAACATCTGTACTCACGTCGCAACCTCTTGACCTGTTGCAAAATCGTATATCTCCCAGTCGCTGAGAGCTTTTGAGCAGCTAGATGACAGTGTACACCACATTCGGACAGTTTGAACAGGACCAGAAGTATTGAAACCTCACCATCGTCCCAAAGCCTTCACTGATACCAAGAAGCGCCTATAACTTTTATCGTCGCGCTCGAACCCTTGTGGGAGTTTAGTCGTCATGATGCTCGCTCCAGTTCGTCGCGAAACCTCAAAATCGAAGCCAAGTAGAGAAGGGAAGTATCCGACAGCGTTCAGGAAACCCGCAAGGTTGTACGCTGCTGGGGTGAGACTTTCTGCTTCCTTTTGAAGTAGAACATCGTGATCTGAGTGAGCTCCACTTGAGATGTTTGAATAAAAGGACTTCCTTTGTCGAAATGTTTGCGGGAGAGTGCTCGACCTTCGGTCGGGTGCTGGCGGTGGCAAAATAATGTCCACTCTTTCGTGGACAATTACACGAGAGAGACTCAAATGAGGAGATGCAACAAAGTCCAGATCTGAAAATCAAGTGGAAGTGGAAGCTATCCCAGCTCTGTACGCAAACATGCACTACAAATATGTTCCAACATGCACTTGAATACGTACTGAGAACTTCTTTATCATTATTCACAGTACTTTTAAGTTCTTCAACTTGTTAAACGACTGGTGAATGGGGGATGAAGAGATTCTTCAGATGGGTCAAGGCATTGATCAAACATTCGCTTGAAAGTACTCACACTGTCGCCAAAGTACGTAACCTTATACAACATCTGATGAAGCAAACAAAGTAAAAGAAATGCACACGAGCTCTTTGATTGCGTCTTCATAGGACATTCACGTATTGTAATAGATGCTTCGACGCCAGTCCCATCGCGTTCGGCAACGTAAGTTGGGTTGTCAATCCAGGAATACACGACGTCAGGTGTAGATAAGCGTGAGTCACTCAAAGCAATTGCCATGAAATCAATCCCCTTGACCTTCGTGAGAGTCTCCCCTGCGCCAGGACTCCCAATTGGAGCTTCCGAGACATCTTTCGTCGCTGGTGCTGGAAGTGACCTCGGAGGCTCTGGCTGAATAAATTCCTTTGGTTGAATCACAGTCATCTTCGTGATCTGTTCTGATGATTCTTCTTTTGCTTGCTCGCTCTGTACTGTAGGCTGCACCGAGGGAGATAGATGTTCATTCGTCTCTCGCTCCGCTCCACTATTCCTGGAGGGGCTGTCCGGCTTAGGTGGCTTGGGTGTGATGGTGGGAACTCCGAAGATCCAGTGAAGGAAGAATGCATAGTCCCATCGCGGAGAGTTTGACCTAGAGATGTGGGTCGTTTCAGAGCCATATCTCCTGAGTCGGCTTGTCTCCGTTTCGATTTGCGATGCCGATTCTTATTAGTACGTTCATGGTGCTTCTTGAAACTCCGTTGTCTGCTTTTGGAATGAAGTGCGGGAGAGCTCTGGGAAGACTTGATACTGTTGTCTGATTCACCGGAGAGGCAGTCGTTCCAGTTATAACACTTGTTGTTAGAAGCCAAGCGTCCTTGTCGCCCCATTCAGACCGATCCTCAACACTTTGCAATGTCACTGTAAATGAAATGGGAGGTGAGCATAAAGTATAAACTCTGAACACGGAGCGATGATGAAATCCCAAACACGGGATTTCAACACTGCCCTGTCCCAAATGCTCCAACCATGGAACACCGACAGAACAGTGCACCCCACACGCTCGAATTACGACACTGGACCACGCTTCTCACTATGCAATATGAATTTTGCACAGATCGATACGATTCACGTCCGCAGTCCACGCGTTACAATGTGAATGCACAGGGCTCCATAATCGAGAGATGAGACATTCACACCGTCACAACGATTTACGACCCCGTTCAACGTCACGTGCTGAATGTCACCACTGCACTGATGACAAGCGACATGCGCCCATAGATATCTCCATGCAAAGTCACGCACGCGCACATCCGCCAGGTCACCGTGCTGGTAAGTCCAAATGCTGGACTCCATTCTCCACCTTCCTTGCTCACCTTTATGGGCCTCCTTGGAAGATGCATGAAGCCCACATTCACGTTTACGTTGGATTCGAGAGAATCCTTGTTGTTGTTCATCCTTCTGATGCTCGTTCTTCCCCTTTTTCACAAAAAATGCATGAGAAAGATTAGTAGATGGTAATGAAATGAACTGATACGATGGTCGCTCACCTATTTTTGTGATTCTTGGAACTTCCGCTTCACTCTTGGATGGTGAACCAGAGCCAGAATGTATGCCTCGCTTCTTTGATTGTTTCTACAAAGCAAGATACGACATAAAAACAACCAAAGAAGCAAGAAAAAGTTGACTCGAGGTATGAAGACATCACATTGCGTTGATGTCCTGGACCTCTCTTCAGGGAGACAACATACATTCCGATCCGCCATATCTTGGGTCGTGAACAGTAGCAGAGGGGGTTCAGATCCCGGAGGAGTGGGGACTGTTTGGCAGGTGAACGCGCCAAGTCAGCAGAGCAAACTGCCCAAACTGTTAAGTAAGTCCAGAGAAGAGCGTTCCGGAACGATTCCGTCAAGGTCTGGGATGGATGCCGAGATGTTCGATTCAGCCGAGCGAGTGCGGCGCGTGACCACCGACACGCAAACTACCCCTCCTTCAAGAGACTGCGGGCAGAGGACTTGGTCTTAAGAGCGTGACTACTTGACTGCTTGTGGCTGTGTCAAACTTTACACCACACATTTGTGAAGTGGGTTCAATAAGACGTGCAGATGTTTTTTTATGGTTCAGTGAATAGCACTAAACTATGTCAGTGGATACTCGATGGATTCGTGGATATGTCGGGGCAGGCATCGTAACCAACCCCAGCTAGTCGAACGAACGAAACATCGAATGAATCTGGACAGCATGAGGGTGGAAACCAATCTGTTTCTGGACAAGATACCTACGCTGTCTATCTCCCTCTGGATCCACCTGATTCCCTGGAAACACTTCTCGGAAGACAGTACATCCCAATCAACCCAACGGTCTAACTTCATCAGTCACAAGCTGGAGATAATGATTTGGCCTAACATCGACTGCATTATATTTCTCGCGTTTTCGCAGAACCATTGTCAAACGAGTCCTAGGTATGGTTGAAACAGCTTTTACGGTTTTTTAGAGTTCGCTCTCCTCGGAGAAATTTCACTTCTTCCGACCACAGGTTTGCTGCGACCACTTTCCAAAAATAAAAGCGACCTACTCTGGATTCGGAACATCACTAAACTACTCTAAGTATCGCATTCGACTCTTTCTGGAACGGGAGTCTTGAAAGTCCCTTTCATCCACAACACCGTGGATGATGGGATTACGTCACACTCTTTTCCCATCCTCCCCGCCCAAGTAAAGCCCCTCCGTTCCACGCATTGTCATTCCAAACGATCGCATCATCACTTCCCAAAACCATCCATGTCGTCCACCAACCCGACATCAACTCCAACAACCTGGTCCTCGAATCTGGCCCACTCCCAACACCCTAATGCCCATCCGACCATCTCGTCAAAGTCCACGCCACCGTGCCCTGTCTTGGTGAACTCTCGTGGGCCAAAAATTTCCCCTCCATGTTCTCAGACCCCACGCGAACCCGTTCTCTGCTCCGACCTCGCCGGAACGGTTGTGTTGGCCCCGCACGACAGCCCGTTCAAAGCCGGCGACGAGGTGTTTGCGCGAATGGCACCCACGAGGGCGGGGACAGCGCGGGACTACACGATCGCGAGTATGAGCGAGTTGGCATTGAAGTCGAGGCGGTTCGACTGGATCTAGACGGCTGCGACGCCATTGAGCGCGCTTACGGCGTGACAGGCACTATTTCTACATGGAGGGTTGGACAGCGCGGCGTTATGGAGACAGAGCGGCCATGGAACTGAACGCTCAGAAGCGGGTCTTGGTGACTGCCGTGGGCGGGAGTGTGGGCAGTTGAGCGGTCCAGTTTGCGGCTGCAAGTGGGCGTAGAGACTGTCGTCGCTGTGTGCTCCTGAGTAAAGTCTGCCGTCGTCAAGTCTTTGGGAGCCACCGACGTCATCGACTACACCAAGCAGTCCATTTCCACCTGGGTGAAGCAGGACCCCGCACAGCGTGAAGTAGACCTCATTCTAGACTACATCGGCGGCGACACCCTCGTGTCGGCGTGGGTCGCTATCAAAAACGGGGGTACATTTCTGGGCATCGTGGCCGATCCAACGTCAGTGAAGCCCCGCGAGTGCATTAAGTTCCCGGCGGTGCCGAAGTGGTTTCTCATAAAGCCGCTTGGGAGCAACCTGAAGGAGATCGCGGAGCTCATCGATAAGGTACTCCAGTTGGAGGATATTTCCAAGGCGTTTGAGATTGTGGAGGGCAGGCATGCGAAGGGGAAAGTTGTCATCACGGTTTCGGTGTGATTGGTATTTTGGGCGTCAGTCGAGCTGTGGATTTGGTTGAAGGGATGGTTGGGACAAGCGGTGTGGAGAATAGTGGAGACCACCGAGCTGATTCATCATTGGTTCACTGCGAACTGGAACCTCCGCCATGTGGTCCACGGGAGCGCAGAAATATCAATTTGGTCAAAAAAAGGGGGACTAGTCGAGTTGGAATTAATTGTATCGCATAATTGGTGAGCGCAGACGATCGTTGAAACCAAGTCACCCATTTCCAATCTTTCCATGAAGATGCTGGTGCGCAAGCTGACCTCACGCAAAAGAATGCTCTCCCTGAATCATCGCTGATCCCCTCTCTTCCCTCGGAAAACGCCTGCATGGAATGAACACGAACCACCATCGACGACTTGGAATCTTCCCCACACCAGACCCGCCAGCTCACCTCCGCCACGAAAAACTCACGCACTGCTTTTACGGCAGGACAATTCGTGTCTCGACGCGGCCTGGCTATCGCACGAGCGTCTTCTGGGACACCACGCACGTCCATCGCAAATCACCTCACCTCCTCCCCTCTTGGGCCGTCCCGCGCCCCATCAGCCTTCTCTGCGCCGTCGATACTTGCACCGCAGCGACGATGGATGTCAGACGAAATCAAAAAATGGCTCGACGATGTGAGTTTCGACCTTGCTTTCATTCTTCTCCCCTTTCATGCCGTCTAACCACACCAACAGGAAACAAAATCCACCCCGCTTCTTCTGTTTATGAAGGGCACCCCACAACGACCCCAATGCGGCTTCTCTCGCGCCGTTGTGCAGGTCCTGCAGGCCGAGAACGTCAGGTCGGACAGAGTTCGCGCGTACAATGTGCTCGAGGACCAGGAATTGAGGGAGGCGGTTAAAGAATACAGGTGGGTACACTTGGTGGGAGCACGCGCTGGGTGACAGGTCGATATGACATAGGCCAATGGTGGAGGGACTTCACTCCGTGGAAACGATCCCACGGGATCGAGCGGTAGAGCCTGGACGAGCGAGCGGTCCGGATTTATTTCCAATAAGAAAACCGGCTGGACGAATTCATGCTATTTTCTTGAGGCGTCTCGTCTCAAAGAGTATTCCATTCAGGTAGAAGTCTACGGAGCCCGAGGAAGAGCTCTGACAAAGCTTCGACGTGGAAATGGTTGAGCTCAAGCGATTGTAGCGTTGCTTTGTAGCCAGCCCAAGTTGAACCCCCGGAAGCGCGTGTCCACTTCCTACTCTGCTAACCCGTCCCAAACCTTCCACAGCAACTGGCCCACCATCCCCCAACTATACCTCCAGGGTGAGTTTGTAGGTGGTGCCGACATTGTCGTGAACATGCACAAAAGTGGGGAGTTGGCCGAGATGCTCAGGAGCGCGGAGTTGGTTGAGGCGGAGGCGAAAGAAGAGGGAAAGGAGTAGCTGTTGGTCTTAGTGAGAAGGCACACATAATGTAAATGAACGGTTAGTAATGGAATGCGTCGCAGGTCATTTCGAAAATATGTGCGAGATCTTCGAACATTAGGCTTATAATTCCTTGCTCAAGAGCTTCTGCAGGTGAGATTGCGATTGGAGTGTAGCATAACTTACGAATCAAAGCGATTTCGTGAAACTTCTCATTGCAACGTTGGCTTCGTAGCCATTCGACTTTATTGAACCCTTGAGCTCCTTTGGTCGATCGATGAGCTTGTACACGACTTCAAGATGCATCGCGATTGAGGACTGTAGGTGGCATCGTCATCAAAGAAGCCTTGACGGAAGTTTGAGAGACTCCTTTGTGCTGTCATGATTCGGTAGCAGCCGCTTCTTGGAAACTTTACTTGACTCCAGCATCAAATGCTTCACTTCGGAGATAGCACTACGTACTGATTGCAAAGTCAGACGACAAAGTCCCCGGTTAAGCCTAGACGTCTTTGTGAGCTGCTATCGTTGAAGGCCGCTTCTTGGACATTTATACTGGTCAACGACGACCGACGTTAGCGGACCTGTTTGGCAACCCTCGCCGGAGGCTCCGAGATAGTGACAATGGGTGAGTAGAATCGAGTTGATCCACCCCTTCGCGTTTAGCAGTTCTGTAAAATACCGGCGCGATGAGAGATGAAGTCGACGTGGCCTCCTTCCCCCATCCTCGCCCACAGAATAAATACCTAGGAGAAGTTTGTGATATTGATCCAGCAGAGACAAATGAAGCTCGTTAAGACCCATGCATGGGAGACCAAGAAAGGTTCGTGCTTCAAATCTCGAGCAAACACCGGATTGCTTCACACTAAAATTTACTTACGCTTTATCTTCTATCGGCAGGTGGACGGTCTCCTCGTGGCGTCTTCTGGGCAACGCCTCGACGGGAGGACAAGGGTTGCTGGGTCGGACGGCAAACGGTCCACCGTTACATGTACTGGGTTATTGTGTAATGGGACGGTGTCTGTACAAGTTAACTGTTTTGACTGATGTGGCAGGAAGTGAAAGAACATCGTTCTTGATACCGAAAAAAGTAACGGAGGTTATAGTCTCAGCGGTAAGACACGAGTGACACACTAACCCCTTGAGTTGTGTCTTAGAAAGCACTCTTCTTTCAATCTGCCAGAGACCGTTCTGTTCAAAGGGTTTGGAAGAAGAAAGGTGCCCAAGGTCTAACCCTGCCTCGGTCAGATCGATGAACCCCGACTTTTCCACGCGCTCTCCATGAAATCGCGTTGATTGGCCGTAAGTGTCTCAGCAAGCACTGTAGCATTGAGACAGTATGGGGTTCTAATGCAATGTTTGGTGGCAGCCTCACTGGTCAAGGCTAGTCATCAGTTCCAGCTGCTATCGTAAAAGCCTGTACTTGGACACATTTATTACGACAATGGTTCGACGGACCCGATGGCTCCGAGACGTCACGGGTTGAGTAGAAACGCATTAATGGACTCTTCGTGCATAGTCATTCATTCAGAACGATGTTGCTGCTGACTGAGATGGTTGGAGCTGGCTTCAGTCCGCGTATGGAAGACCAAGAAAGGTGAGTTGCTCGAAGCTCGCGATTTGGAGAACGGAACCCGACAAGCGCTCTCATCGCCAGGTGGACGGCCTCCTCGTCGCGTCTTCTGGGCAACGTCCTGACTCGCCAAAAGCGCAGTCAGACGACAAACGGTCCACCGTTGATCACTCGTGATTAGGACGAAGCACGACGAACCTCTTCTGTAATCACAACTCTTGATACCATTTGATTAAATCTAATGAGACTCTGTCAAATACATTCCTTTAGTAACAATAGTAGTTTCCAACCGCCCTATCACACGGTTTCGTAGCTCCGCATTCGACAAGTCCATGAAACTTCGATCGGGTTCGTCTTCCAGACTAACATCTTCGTCCACAAAGTCGTCTCCTCAATCGCATAATTCTGAGCGACGTAGTTGAGTTGCAGTGGATACACATGTCAAGCAAAGAACGGCAGAGAAGAGTGTCGACCTGCAAGCGTCAAGCAAACCAACAATGAGGTGAGGGATAGAACGCGCAAGCTGGGTATCCTCTGTTGGCGGAATTTTCGAGACAGAAGAAAATGATATTCCGTTCGGAGTTTATCACGTTGCAAAGCCGTATGACGACAGAAGTAGTCGGTGACCAATGAAGAAGCTCTCCATGTCCCTGGGGAGCGGGTCAAAGTACGTTCAAACCCACATCAAATTTATAAAGAGAAATGTGCTACACCCACCTGAGACTTTGAGCACACTTGAAAATAATAATACCAAAGGCTTCGACTGACGTCACCCAATATCTCGACACTCCCAACCACTGCAGTTCATATCACAAGATACATCGTTCTGAAGCGTATCCAATATCGCTTAAGCATTTTGCAAGTTGCCACTCGGCGAGCTCATCATTTTACATTCAACACGCTAGAGCGCCAGTCAGGAAACAGGTTCGGCAATCTGCGATGTCGACCTTGAAAGCTCCACTTGCCGCCAGCAGGCATCTCTGACCTGCAAGTACCAACAAAGCTCGGGTTCCAAGTCAGTACCATTCCAATCATATGTCAAGAGAGACTTCGGTGCACAAAGCGCACAGTTACTTCCCATCACCACATACTGCCACAGAAGCTTTGGCAAGCAAGGTGTCCACCTCAGCCTTCATCGTCCCCGCCACATAGTCGCCGATGTGCGTGCATACTGTCTTCCAAAAAACTGTCTGGCGGAAGGCACAACTTGGGTAAGCTGGCAAAGGCGGTCGGCGATGGTGGAGAAAAACGTCGCTGACGAAGGAAAGCATGCAAGCACCACAATAAGTCAACCACGACCCAGGATCGTGGAAGTCTGTGGGGTGGCGGGGAAGATCGAAACGGGGAAGGGTAAAAATGGGTCAGTACACAATCAAAGCACTCACCAGGTTGTTCTCGCACGTTGCGGGATTGGCGCAAGAAAGCGTTACAGGGGGGGAAGACTTTATTATGCTGCAAGAACAAGAGAATCGCTCCTCCGCATTTGTGCTCACCTCCTGACATATTTGAAAGTAAGCTGAACCGGGCGTGATCAAACTTTGTGAGCGGCATGCATGTTCTTGAGGGATTGGTGTTGCTGCTGGGAATGAAGCTGAAGCTGAAGCTGGAGCTGCAGGCGAATGCTGGGGTGCCGATGTGCTGACGGACTCGATGAGGATGTGCCTTTTGTCGTGTAAATAATTCGGTTATTCTGCGATGTCGTATTGTGAACGGTTAAAGGAACTCACCCACAGCCAGACCCACGCAGATGTTGAAGACGTTACGAGCACTTTCACAACAGTGACCAGCTTTGGAAATGACTTGCGCTGCAGTGGGGCCTGTCACCTCCGCTCCTGCTTAAGATAGTGAACGGTCAGTTTCACTGCTTCGCACTTTGCTTCCCACAGAACAGACTCGACTTCTGAAAGGTTTGGCCACCAACCCTTTCCCCTCACCTGCCGTACTTACACCCTCAAACATGCAACTATCTCAGATCGCCACGTCAAAGAATATTGGTTTCGCTGGCCTGACTCAAAGAAGCAGTAGATCATCTGCAAAAAATCAAATATGCAACAATGTTGGGTATGCTTACCTCCATTCAACTTCACCATTTTAATCCTCGGACATGGCAAGATTAAACGATTCTCGCCTCGGAACGTCCTCGATCGGCATTTCAGAGATGATAGCCGCCAAAGACGACGTGGCGGCGTCCGCTTCGGCTTGTGCTCTGTCTTTGTGGCCGCTCAAGCAGCAGCAGCAGCTGCGGTGTGCTTTAGATTATGATGTGTGAGTGTTCAACTGCCAGCTAATAGTCATAGGAATCCACCCACCTTACTCATCGCTACCGTCTCTGCTCTTCAACCCTACCCTTCTTGTCCTCCCGTCGGCGTTCCCTCTCCCTCTTCCTCGCTAGTTCACGCTCACGGTCATTCAGTGTGTGAGGAAACCGAGGACCGGCTCAAGCGGTTGTCGCCGTATGTCAGAAGAATCCATCAAAGACGGGCGAGTAGACGGGCGGGCGCGTTTAGTAGGTCGAAAGGAAAGAACAGTTTCCTCGGGGACAGAATTGTCCGTTGAGGAGTCGTCAAGGTTTTCCAGGTCAACAGGGAGATCCTTGAGAATAGGGAAGAAAGATCTCCGGCCCTTTCCTCCAACTTGAGCAGCCCAAGTACTCGCAAATCTCGTCCATTCGTACACAGTCGGCTCGGCAAGATCACTTGATATGTTGGATCCATCTGCACCAAAAACTCCCAACGACCGATGTCGCCATGCATACCAAGCCTCCCACGAGAGTAGACGCCGAAAGACCAGCTGCTGTGACCACCGCGGCGCCGATAGCTTCTATGGAAGCCGAGGAGGGTATCGCAGTTTCAAAAGATGCGTTTGCTGCCCCGTTCGCTGCGATAAATGCTGCGTTCTGGGAGGCAAGAATGCTGACAAAGGCAACCGCAAGCGCTGCGAGACGGCGGGCGTGGGGTCGAGGGTCGGCAGAAGCGGAGGGGGTCGGGTGGTGGTGTCGGGAAAGTGGGAAGAGTAAGAGTAGAGATGAAGTGGGTGGGGAGGTTGGTTGCACGAGGGGAAGGTTGTGTGAGGTTGGCAGTTGTGATACTTTCGATCAGTGTGATTGAGCGGATGGATTCCGGAGTCCCTAGTCCAGAACACAGAACTGGGTCCGATTTGAGCATAGGAAATAGCTGTCGAATGGGTGTGTAAACAGCCCTGCGGATAAGGACGAGACTGATTTGGGGAGAGGGAAAATCAGCATGTCGAGTGGTTCGGTGGCCGGAAGTGGAGAAGCACCTCCCGGGAAAAAGTCGAGCGGGGAGATTAAACCAGGTTCAACTTTGACAGCCACATCGTTCGAGGGAACACGTTTCGGAGTTGTCATCAGCATGGGGCAGAAGGACACGTCTGCTTAGTCCACCGTATCGAGTCGGCAGGCACCGTGATCGAGGGAATCGGAAAGCCGAAGAGTAACGTTGCGACTTTATCCTCTTGCTCCTCTGGGGATGCACCTCCGTGGACCTCCTCGCATTTTACACAAGATCATGTAGGGGCACCAGACTCGTCCGGCTCGGAGAAAGTCAAATCTGTAATGACAATGACCAATGAATCACTTTAGACAAAAAGCTAGGAGACACTCTACACACCATATTCCTCTCGATGAGCATTCCCTTCCGTGATCGTGCCACCGAACCCAGAGAGGGGCTTTTCATGGTGAATTTCAATGTCAACCCCGTCATTTGTGAGCTATCTTCCCATTGCAAAGGTGGTGTAAGGAACGCAACGTTTTCCGGTTTTGCAACTTTGAGCTTGAGTACGTCAGCTTCACTGTCGCTGTCTTGTGAGATAAGCCCACGGCGATTGTTTCTCTTGAGAAAATTGCCTATGGATGTGTGAACAGCTGATGTCGTCCTATGAAGCACGACGAGATACGACTTGGACAGTAAGCGTCGATTTAGGTGGATTGTGGTCAATTTCTGGGATCAGATCAACCATGGGCTCCCCAGGGAGCGGACCTTCTTCACATTCTGCGTCCGAATCTAAAAGGTCCGAAAGTTTGAGTGGCGGTGGGTTGAGCCTCTTACGCCTTTGCTCAAGCTCCATAGTTCTCCATGTCAGAAAAGTGGTTGACAGTTGGTCGTCTTCTACGCGCGGGTCACGTGCCACGTGTCCAAAATCGAACTCGCTTTCCAAAGATCCTAGCAGAGACAAAGACGAGCTGAATGTGAACTTGTCTGGCCAACAAATACTGCGGTATAAAGTTCTTTGCCAAATGCCGATAAAATAGGCAACTTGCGAAGAGGGAGTGATGGGTTCGACTGGAGTATAGGCAATCAAAAGGGATAATGCTGGGGGATTTTCGACTAGGGAATATAAAATGGGGGGATAATGCGTCCGGAGAAATGTGATCCGGGCAAGGTCTAAGGGGAAATCAAACGGGGGAAGGACGAGGAAGCGGGAAAGGGTATGTAGTGCTCGAGATTCCAGACAGGTTGGGGGACTTCAGGAGTGACGAATGAGGCATCGTAGTAATAGGGAAGAAGGCGAGAGAAGCACACCTGATGCCCACGGGGGGTTTAAATGTAGATGAATTCGTCCGGGTCGTTGGCGTAATCCCGGGTCTCTTCATCAATTGATGCGAACCATTGGTCGAAAGCGTCAAGTTGGCCAGTTGCTGCGACGAGGGGTAGGTTGTACGCCTGCGACTGGCGGAACATAGAAGAGGTGTATGTCAGCAACTTCGGTATTTGCAAAGTGAATTGGTACCTGAAACTTACCTCATCCACGTCACCAATTTGGCCAAATAAGCCATAGATGTGGTCCAGGACAGGACTGGGAACCTCGTTGACGACGAAGTTGCTGATTTTGGTGGCCATCCTTGTCCTCCTGACCATGTCGTCAGGAGGCGGGGCTGGAAGGTGTACACTCGTGCCTGCGTCTCTGGAAGAAACGGATACCTGGAGTGGACCGTGGGCTGGTCCTCTTGAAGGGCCTGCGCTGGCAGGAGGCGACAGACCAATACCACTCGAGGACGATGACGCAATGGCGCCCGAGGAAGAAGAGGCGACTGCACAGGAAACGGCAACCGTACGCGAGGTAGATGCGGCACCAGCCTGTAACGTGGACGAGCCCATGTGTCCCGACGAGGAGGAACCAATTGCACCGGAGGAGTGCGAGGAGCCGACGGCACCAGAAGAGGAGACAGCGGAGGGTCCTCCCAATGGACGGGGGAGGGCACTCGTGGATGCCGGACCGGCTCTCTGGTTTGCCATCTGCTTGGCCCTTGCTCGTCGGTTCCGCGGCACTGACGAGGTGGGCGCAGCTGCCGAAGTCATTCGGGGTGCGGCTGGTTGGTGAACGACCGCGGGTACTAATGGAGCGGGGAGAGGCGGGAGAACCGACGCATCCATCGATATGGTCATGGGAAGCGGCAAGGATGAGGCCGATGCCAGAATCTCGGGAACAGCAGGAGCAGAAAAAACTGCTGAGAAGGTCTGATGTGGTGGAACGACCGGCACCGGAGGTTGTTGGGGGGCTGCTCCACCGAGTCCAGCTTCGCCATCGAGTTGGTTGGCTGCAACGACTCCCACGACCTCGGCGTCAACCATTTCGCAATCGTCGGGTGTGCTTGCAACGACGGGAGCCTCCAATGGAACAAGAACAGGAGTCGACGTCGCCGCGGGTGCGCACTGCGCGGAAGTGCTAATGGACGAGGCAGCCGCCAGCTGGATTGTTGAAAGTCGTGAGATAGTTGCGACAGAAAAATCCAGATGTCTGAAACTTACGACTGCCAACTGATTCTCAAACCAGTACGCCCTCCCCCGCCAATATGTGACCTGGTCCTGCGTCGCCGATAGGGACTTTTCTTTGCTCTGCAGACCATCTTCGAGGCCGCCGCACCGGCGCTCAAGAGCACCCATACCCTTGACAAGTTTGTTGTACTCGTCGCACTTGCTGTGGAACAAGATTTTGAAGTGGTCGGCTTTTCCTTTAAGCTCCCAAGTTGTCTGTTCGGCAGCGGCCATGTCCTAAAGCGTCATACGTGAGCTCAAATCTCAGTCAAATATTGGCAGCCATAGCAAACTTACAGCTCGGAGCTTGTTCTCCAAGGATGCCTCCCGATTCGCGGACTCGCGCAAGGCATCGGAGAGAGACTTCTTGAGACCTTTGAGCTCCCTGAGCTCTTCCTCTCGGCGCTCAACCACAGGATCAAGGGCCACGATGATTGCGTGCTTTCCTCCACGAGCCTGATATGCATCAACGACCGTTCGGAGAGAAAATGGCGTCGCATAGTAGACATGCGTCCGGAGTGATTTGACAGTCGGTGCGACACAGTTCCGAAGGCGACCATACGTAAGCATGCTAAGTGCGACTGAAAGAAGAGGAAACCTAAGTTCGTCAATTACTTCGGTGTTGATCACGAGATGTACTCACCAATCGTATGATAGACGATCACCAAAACTGGTAGCACATAGTCCCAGAATACGTGCGAGGTGACCCGTCCGCTTCTCTCTGCAACCATGGCAATGACCGGACCGAGGGCAATGAGCTGAGACTGTGTCCAGCCTGCCGCGACTACCACATCTTGTTGGCGAATTTGTATGGGAAGCACCGAAAACGAAGTAAGAACGACTCCTACGCCGCGGAATGATGTTCAACTTGATGTATCAGTAACCTTGAGAAAAGATGAACTCACCGAACTTCGCAGCGCGTTCCACGGAGAACAAACCCGGTACAGCACCGTCGGTTCCCTCGCGGGTCCCTTCGAGCCGACCGTCCAAGTTACCATAAGCGAATTCCGCCGCAGTGTCACCATTCCAAGGTGCTTCGCAGCACCAAGGGCCTTGGGTTCCACTGACGGGGTTGGATAGGAGACCGATAAATGGGTAACCGACCTGCTCACCAACGTCCTGAGGAACGCTGGATTCGCAAGCCGGGTCAAAAACCAGAGGAAGGCAGTCCATTGCTTCGCCGAAGCCACAGGGGCAGTCAGACCCGCGAATGAGACCGTGACCAATATCCGCCGCAGCACCAGTGCTGAACGCAAAGGAGCCGCGAGCGGTGGTACCAAGAGGAGAGTTTCCTACAGCCTCGCCGACGCCACGAGAATCATGAACGTCGGCTCCACTGATAGGGCCGGTAAATAAGCCAGTGATGCAGGCCAAACCAAGAGTTCGCTTTAAAAGTGGCATGAAGATCCTTTCGAACGTGCAATAAAGAGCGAAAAGCATGTAGAGGGAGGCAAGAGTTCAAAGGAGAGAGGAGAGAGGTCAGAACGGGGCGATGGCAAGTGTCTTGTGGACTTCCACCACGAAAGACACCCTGTCCGGTTAAAACAGAGTTCCACGCAACGATTCTGATACACTTTTGATGTTTCCGACCATTCGTAGGCCGAAAATCCGCTTCGCTGCCGACGAATCCTCGCTGGCGTCATCGCATCCCAAGCAACGGCGTTTCTTCCCGTTGCGAAGCTCTCACGCAGCAGCGGAGTAATCCTGAGTCAAATACATTCCCGCGCAGCTGGAGATGGCCTCGCGCGGCCCTGGACTCCTCTGGCGACAGAGACTCACCGCATTGTGTAATTGTAGAGACTGTGGTCAGGTCTAACCTTATGTTCCAATCGCTTCAATTATGTCATAATGGCTTCATTTTCCAGCTTCTCTTTTGAAATCCACAGCTGGTTTTCAATTTCTGGTTTACACATTGGAGCTTCATCATTTTATACTTTCTTGACTCCTTGTCTCTGTTTGTGACAAGATCATTCCACCCTGGACGTTATCTCACACTGTTCCAAGCAACCGAGTTCATTCCTGATTGAACTTCCAGGGATACACGCTGTAGTAAGGCGGACGATAGGAACTGAAAAAGGTAACGGGAACTGGATTGCGTCGTATGTAAGCAAGTAGCGGATCAAAAGAATCTCGTGGTATGGCATGACGTGACAATGACGTGAATACGTACGCTCTATCTAAGCCCCTCCTCTGCCAGTCGTCCGCATCCAGGTCCGTCGCCATCTGTCTCACGGCACTTTCGGAGAGTAGGAGAGTAGCTCTGCTTCCTTTGAGTGTTGGTCGCTTTGGATGGCAGAGGCTTCAACATGAAAGCAGTGGAAGAAGAGGACTGGGTCCGCAGTAGCTTTCGCGAACAAGGAGTGGCGATTTGACCAAGTGAAGACAATAAGAAGGTGGGCATACGGCCGCCGAACTAAACATGAACAGGTTGGGAATGAGGATTCATGTTTTGGACGCTTGTACACGAAGCACAAGGCGACCAATCATTTCTCCACCGCGGAGGTAAGGCTGAAGCGACTCACTCTCGCGTGATCCTTCCTGCCGTGTCCATGTCTGCGTTCGCTTTTCCGCTTTGTCTCCTTTTTACGTAATTGAATTCTGCCGCCATCCTATTCTTGACAATTTCCCGGCTTGGGGTCCCCCAAAGAATCCTCCCTGGCACATCATCTCATTACGATGAGAACACGCACCCTTCACGTGCCGATCCCTAGCACCTTGCCGAACGCAGCAAGAACAAGACTGTCACGGTCCTCGCACTCGACATGCACAACCTTACGGACGCCATCCAGGCCACTGGCGTGGAGGGCGTCGATAAGGCTGTCCAAGATAGTAGTCCTAGTGGTCCTTGGACCGACCCGGCAGCCATGGTTGTTCCAACTCCAGGTAAAACGAGTTTGCCAAGCGACGAACGCAAAATCGTCCCTAGCGGCTTCATGCCCTGATCGGATGTTCAAACTGACCATGAGTCAGTTTCCATATGGTGAACGCTTCTTTGCACACCGACTCACCGGTGCATGGCATTACGCTGACCACACACGTGTACGCTGGATCTCTCCCGACATTTTAGTAAAGCAGTGTTTCACCATTGCGCTCAGCTTCACCGGTGGAGACCGCGGTGTGGAAACGTTCGGGATGAGTTCGGAGTTCGAATGCCAAGAAGAAGGGAACACCTTGGTGTAGGAGTGAGGATATACATGCATGCACACGTAGCACAGATTTGTCTGTCAGTCAAGACTTGCGGTGTGAGTGGCCTTGCCTACGACCGCACCACAGACTGGACCACCGCCGCACAAAAACAAGAAGTGAAAGTGTGAAGGTGTCCAAGTGCGCCCGACTCCACACGCAGATCAACATTCTCTCTGAGAAAATAAAGAATGTCGAGGCCACGTCTGTACGAACGCCGTCCAAATCGTAGGTACGACCGCCGAACAAAAATTGGAGGAGGAATGGCAAGAGATGCGTGCGCAAGGCGGTGGTCAAGCAGTAGGCCCCATTAAATAAGAAAGATCTTGTGGCGCCACTGTGGGCACATGACTGCTTTCCCCGGGTGCATCCAGACCACCTCCGATCAAATTCACTAGTTTGAATATATCCACGGGGATCATGTGCTCGGAGGTAAGCAGAGATTTCGGCGCGAGAGACCTTCACACCGGAGATGTGACTCGTGCACCGAACAAAGCGAGTATTCCGGGTGGCCAAATCCACTGTTCGATTGACACAGTGCTATCATATGACCGCTTGTCGCTTCTGGTACCGTGACCACGGTTGATCCTTCCACCAAGTTGTTGGCGATGGAGTCCATGACACCATGTGGCACGTTCATCTGCAAATGACGCGAGAAATAAATGGTCTTGCAAAGGGTTACACAACATTCCTCCGCCGCCAACGGCAGCCGAACCAACAACTCACCCTCACGCGATCCTTCCTCCGTTGTCCTTTTCTGCGTTTTCGCTCTTCCTCTTCCGTTCATTCTTCCTCGCATTCTTCGGTAATCGAATTTTGGGTGAGGGTTGTGGTCGCGACTTCACCATGAGGCCGTTGCAGGGGCAACTCCACTCTCCGTCAACAACTCCGCAACGTCGTCCCTTAAAACGGCCCGTGAGTCACTTAAACTTCGCCCCCATCCTCGATGGATGTCTAAAGCCTTCTTTAGCCGTTGCCAGAACTCGGTAGCAGCTGTGAAATGCCCTGTCAGTCGAAAGTCCGGCAGCACCGGATTGGTGTGCTCCTCCGTCCCGTGGAGGCAGTGCTAAGGCCTGGTATAACCGGCAGGGTACCAATACAGTCATAAAGAACGTTGATACGGTCCGCTATTATCGAGGAGGCTCCTATCTGGAGATTTTGTGATTCGACGTTCAGCAGCGGACCTGCGTGTTAGCAGGCTCCGAGACTCATTAGGTGAGTGAAAACTGTTTCAACCGCGGTAGCCGTGTGCTACTCGTCCGGACGGGGGATGCCAGTTCATTTTACAGGAAGCTCATGGAAGACCAGCTAAGGTGAGCACTTTTACATCCATAACACGTCGTTCGTGGCAGCTCTTCTGATGCCCATGTGCGGTTATTTCAGGTGGGCGGCCTCCGCGTGGCGTCTTCCGGGCAACATCTCGACTGCAGGGACGGCGAACGGTCTACCTTTACTTCAGTTGTTGGGGATGGAGGATTACCGCTGCGTGGAATACTATTCGACTCTCATTGTTTTTAAATGGAAGAATTAGAAATTGTTGTTCGAACACATGTCCTTTTTTACTGTGAACGTTGCGTGACAAGGTCTTTCATACTCTTTCTTGCACGTCACTCCCTTTACGCTTCATGTGGCAAGCATCAGAGCCGCGGCAATCATTTGCGACTTTGTGGTTGAGCTCTGATGCTGTTGCGTAGGCGTGCAGTGCCACTACTCAATTGACTATCACACTCTTTAAGTACATCTGTTTCACAGGCGTCTGCTTCAATTTGATAGAAAAGTGCAAATTTATTTTTCGCAAGATTTTCCGAAAGTCTCAGTAAAATGGGTTCCAATTTCATCATCATAAAAGTCATTCCTTCTTTTTTGGAAGATGCACGTCTCACTCTTCAACCTCAAACACCACCTTCCTACCCTCGAAATCCTCCTCAGAGGCATCGCCGACCAGCTCTGGATCCACCAAGTCCCGCACTTCTATCGGCACCATAAGTCTGACACGGCACCCGCGATACCCCGCTGGGGAAGACCCACTTCCAGGCGCCGGCAGCTCGCTGAGGTTTCGAAAACCTTTGAAGAAATCGGTCCACCATTGCTTATCTCTCGGTACCACATCGCCTTCATCGTTCAACTCTTCCTCCTCTTCGAGTTGGATGGCGACTTTGAGGCATGCAATCGAAGGCATTGCCGACTCGACGTGAGAAAGGAATCAGCAAATGCAGAGCGTTGCGCAACGTAGACTGGTGAGGGGATTGGCAGCGGCGTCCTCCCATTCAGACAAAGAAGAGGCCATGATTCCCATTCCCATGATGATTGCGAGGTTGGGGAGACGACCGACGAGGTCACCCAGTGCGACAAAGTTGTTGCGGTGGAGACGCTCTATTGTCGAGGGAAACAGAGACATGTCCTCGATAGCGCAATCCCCGACCTGGTGGCCGTGGATGTCTTTGAGGTGTGCGAGCTCGGGCAAAATGGGAAACCCAGTGACAGCAAAACTATGGTTGTTTAATTCGAATTCCACGTTGTCGATCACGTCTGAGTCCTCGCTCATTTCGCCATCATCGATGGTATCGAATTTTACCACTCCCACAATAGTGAGGGTTTGGAGTGAGGAGAGATTCGTTAACACTGAGGAGTCTTCAAATAACTTTCGCATGTTAGATCGATCCGTGAGGACAAGATTGAGGTGCTCAACATATGGGAATGTGTGAGGTCCCGCAATGGTGAGTTTTCTTGGGCAGTTTCCGTAGATGTCTATGCTGGAAGGTCCAAGCGCTCGAACCATTTCCCAAACTTGATTTCAAAGCGTTTGTCCATATTCCGTCCCCTCAATTCGTCACAGAAAGCCGTTATGTTCTTTCTCCCACTCATGTGTTGCAAAAACCTCGTCAGTTCTTCGCACCATATTCCACTATTGTTCATCATTTTGAGCCACGAAATCGACGCAGCAAGAGCGTCTGTGGTTACAAGGACGGTCGGAGTCAGATGAATCCATTGCCCAGAGGATGTTGAACAGACGTTGGTCAGTTGGACGAGGGGACGGCAGTGGCACAACGGAGAGTCCTTCATGCTGCGGCGAATAATTTCTACAGTTCCCTTGGTGGTCACAGATCGATGAAGTCCCTTGGTCGGGGAATAACTCCAACCGCAGCGTGAAATCAACGGGAATGTTTCGGTGCAAGCTCGCGACCAGACGATACATTGTGCGACAGGTCAGCGGTAATTTCAAATAGAATGTCTTGCTGTCAATCATGCCGAAAATGATCCTCCATAGCTCTGCTGGTAACTTGGAGATAAGCCATGTACATACAAAATTGGGAGGGCACGAAGCAGAAATGAGGAAGCGAAGCAAAGGAAACGCTGCGGGTAGTAGATCTCCCATCAAGCCCAGCTTTCGATTTTCGGGTGGGTTCTGCGTGATGTTGTGGCGGGATGATCGTTGCCTCGTGACGTGTCCGCAGGGATTTTGTACGTGGAGCACTTCTTCTTTCCTTCCACATCTCTTGACCCAATGGCTTCATTACAATTTCGACACCTGCCACTTGCGCCTCTCATACAGACTTTTGTTGCGGCTTCCTCATCGCACTTAGCGGCATCGTCTGTGGCTGCTGCCAGCGTATCTTTGGTGTCACGGGGAACTTCAGTTCGGAAGTTCCGGGGAACACCGCGGCCGCAAACGGCATCGGGCACCAGGAACCTATCAAATGGAACGCGCAGGAACAACGGGGCGCTGGGACAAGACCGGGACTCGTCTCGATGGGCAGTGAACGAAGAGGAGGGAAGCACTTTCCGGACAACCCACTTACGTCTCCCGAGTGAGACGGGAAGAATATTATTGGGCAAAAGCCCTCTGCTGGGAGCAGGACCGGTTGTTTCTAGCGGGGTAATGCGATGGAACTCCACACTGAGTGGTGCCTACCTTTTCACAGTTGGATCTTCTGGAATCCACACATTAGTGCGCTCGCCAGCATCACAGTATCTCCTTTCAAAGTCTCTTTCCACCACCCCGTTCACTCCTTCCTCTCTCGCGACTCCTGTTGTTGCCCTCCCTACTTCCCTCGGGTCATCCCCTGTCGGTAGCGTCCGACACCAATCCCAAGTGTCTTTCGTTCAGAAATTCAGAGAATCGATCAGTCGACAAGTTCAGGAGAACAAAGAGTTTCAGGAAGGAGTGAAGCAGCTCAACGAGGGCACAAATCAACTGGCGGAGTCCGATGCTTTTCAACGCGCGAAACAGGCTGCGCAGGTGACGGGCCAGGCCGCCGGGAAGGTCGTAGAAGCCGTTGAAAAGGTGCTGGAAAGCGACGCAGCGAAGAAGGCGGCTGAAGTCACAGGCAAGGCGGCTGAAGTCGTCATAAAGGTGAGCGATAAGAATCAGTCGTGACTTCAACCTGCCGACTTCACCTTGCCTCACACACGCAGGTCGCGGAGCCCATTGTCGACAACCCCGCCACCCGCGCGGCCGCCTCGGCAGCTCAAGCGATCCACCAATCCGTCCAAGACCCTAACTCCACCTCCACCCTTCGCTACACCGAGCTCAAATCCGCCCAAGAGCGCGAAAGCGACTTCCTTGCGGGTCGAGTCGTACCCCTCGAGCAAATGCGACCCGCCGTGAAACCCAACGAAGAGGCCACGGGTGTCGTTGTGGACCAGAAGAGCCGGGCGCAACAGCAGTGGGAAGAGTGGAAGGAGTCCAACCCGTTGGCGAAGGCGTGGCTCGGTGTTACGCGTTCAGTGGAGGAGAGTGACCATCCGCTAGTCGAGAGGCTGAGGGACTTTGCCGGGTCGGTGGGACGTGTGTTTGGGGAGAGCGAGACCGCCCGGGTTGTCAAGAGGTTCAGACAGGTGGACCCAAACTTCCGCACAGATCGATGGCTCGTTCAAGCGCAGAAATGGATCATTCCGGAGATCATGGAGGCGTATTTGAAGGGTAACGATGCCAAGCTGAAGGAGTGGTGCGGCGAAGTGGTGAGCTGAAGCATCTACGATTACCCCAATTCGATCTCTGAACTCTCTTCGCCGATCTCTTTAGACATACAACGTTCTGACCGCCGGCCTGAAAGCGCAACGGGAACAAGGTCTCGTCTCCGACTGCCGCCTGCTCGACCTTCGCAACGTGGACCTCCTCTCTGCCAAACTCATCGACTCCACGGCAGCTTCGGCCGGGGAGCTCCCTGTTCTCGTCGTGTCGTTCCAAACTCAGGAGGTGCTTGTGTTCAGGAACCGGAAGGGCGAAATCAAGGTTGGAAGAGAGGACCACATCGAACATTGCATGTACGCGGCCGTGTTCACCAAGGATCAGGCGATTGATCCCATGACACCGCTGAATGACCGGACTCTGGGTTGGAGGATGATTGACCTTGCGAAGCACTCGGCGCGGGCGGGAGTTTGAAGTGGTGACTGGACTGTGTCTGGAGGTAGAAAAAGGATTCATTGTAACGTATATTCCGCATTGTATAGAAGCGCAAGATTTCATATAATTGGCAACGTCAAGTGAGACTGACTCAACCGAGAGCATCATATTATTGACGACGTGAAGCTCGTGAATCTTGCTATCAAGGTTTTCTTTTACTAAAGTCACCAAACGATCGGTGAACGCTCTGTTTTGCCGAAACAAGGTGCAACCGTGTATAGCGAATTCGGTGATGTCCTTCGCTTCCCTGATCTTATAGTCAATTTCATTTTTCAAAACTTCCCCACATCAATGAGTTCCTCCACCTTAGCGTCTGTTAGCACTTTTACCCTAACTACCGCTCCCAGCATGAGATCGCAGGTCCTTTTCTCCACAAATGTAAGCCGTCTGAACAAGTGGTTGAATCATCTTTACATCATCTCTCCCAAGGCTGCCCAAGTTCGTCTCTTTGCTTTGCCGGCCTCTCAGTCGAGTGGTTCTTCTTGGAGCTCGGGGAGCTCGGGGAGCTCGGGCCACAGTAGTATTTCCAAACATCTCGCTCTCCTAAAGATGCTCAGCGAGACCAGCACCGACTCCAGCTCCAGCGATTTTAGCACCACTGACTCGGAGAAGAGTGGAACTAGTGTTTTAATGGGTTCGTGCAATTGTTTTTGGATTGTCGCACCATATCGAACATATAGCAAAGGGCGAGTGATTGAACAAGAAGTCCCCGCAGATGCCGAGCTTGAGGCAATGCGACGCGAATTGGATGTGCTCTGTATGCTCGCGCGTGAGGCGATCTTGTTGTTCAGATCAGGTTGATCGCTCTTGCCAAAAAGCCAAAAAGGTTTTGAATTTTCCAGGGAGTTTAAGGAAAAATGGTCGCAGAGTCGAAGATAGACTGAAGCGCTTGGGTGGCATGGAGGGCTTGGTAGGGACAGATCTACAAGAGTCGGTGTGAAGTGAGGATTGGACAATGTCTCCAGGTGGAAAATGGATTCATTGTAATGCACATTCTGCATTGTATAGAAGCGCTAATTTACACATAAATGGCAACATCATCTGAGACTGAACTTGTAATCTGAAAATTGTGAAGCAGTGGTGACATGTTACGCCAAATTGCAGCAATTGGTGACGCAACGGATTCATTCAGCAACGTGGAGCTTGTGAATCTTGCCATCAAGGCTTGGTCACAAGTTTCACATACCCCCAGCCAGGGGAGTACCCCCACCTCTTAATCTTCTACTTTTGAATAACAGGTTTGATACTTTAAATATTTTTGTATGGATTTTGGTGATTGAATTTTTAAATACCCTACTTATATTTGTTAAACCAGTAACAAGCCCAACATGTTTTCATATTTCAGATTGGTCCGAACTTGCATCAGGAGAGAGGGTTGCATTTGGCACAAGTTCAGTCCAAACTTGTGTCAAATGAGTGGTTCTAAAAGGTGCTCATCTGACACAAGTTTGGACCAAACTTGGTCCAAACTTGTGTCAAGGTGACAATGCACTCCTGTAGGAAGTTTGGTCTGAACTTCCTACAGGAGTCCATGGTTGTTCCGGCACAAGTTTGGTCCAAGTGCCAAATGCAATCCTCTCTCCTGATACAAGTTCAGACCAAACTTCCTACAGGAGTGCATGGTTGTATTGGCAAAAATTTGGTTGGAAATGAGCACCTATTGCACCATGATACCCACACAAGTTCACATTGATATTGCTGTGATGTTTAAAGTTTCACAAGTGCATTTTAATGGAACTGGTTTTACATGCAGATACAGCTTGGGGTGGTCAAAGTCTCTACCAAGGCAAAGGAACTGGAGAATTTTGCCAGAGGTGCAACTATTTTGAAGACTGGGGATGTGATTCAGTTCCTTGTTGCTGTGAAAGGTAACCAACCAGGGCAGTTCTCTTGGCCAAGTGCCCACTATTGGAGGGTTCTTTTGGCTTCCAGTATGTTTGGACCTTCAAAATTGCACAAGTCAGAACATCTGGCAAGTCCTGCTTATGACTTAATGTGGAATCCTATTAACTTATTATCTTCTAGAAAATCCAACCCCAGGGTGAAAAGGGGCCCTCCATGTACTTCACTACTCAGATTTCAATTGCTGTGTGGACTGAAATCCTCCTTCTCTGTACCAACACTGGTGACTCTGTTTTGGCACCAACCGCAGGGAGTAGATCCCTTGCAATTGCTTCTGCTTCTCTTGGGCATCAATTCTATGGCATGTCTTTAAGTGATGATTTACATAGTAGAGTTGACAGTCTTATTGCAAAGCAAAAGGATGCCTTTTCAAAGAATGCTGCATTGGCATTCTCCCAGTTTGTATCTTTGGTTTTGGTTGATGTGGGCTCAGACTAAATGTCTTGAATCTTACAGGTTGTATTGGAGCAACTGGAAGTTGTACCAATATGTTGCTCATAAATTCTGTTCCTTTGTGCCAGAAAAGTTCCCTTCAGAGAGGAGAGGAGGTGAAGGTGACCAAGAAAAGGAGGAGGAAGATGACCAACAGGATCTCTTCAAGCTGCCACAGGTTCCTAAAGATGGTATGTGCCCTGTGATTCCCTTTAAGGTTTTCATGTTCTGATTTGACATGTAGTGAAACAATTTATATTTGATGAGGCACTGGAGGTTGGTGGAGATGATGGAGGGGAGGAGGAGGACACCAGCAATGCAAGTGATGATGAACATGAAGGTGAAGAGGTTTGTCACACTGCCATCCACTAATGTGGAATATATAGAGTAGTATGAGTGTTGGGTATTAGCTGCTGTGCCACTACTGTAGCCGCGGTTTCAGATGTGCACACCTGCAGGATGTGCCCTAAGTTTGGCATCACGTTCCTGCCAGTGAGTTCCATGCACATTATGACTTGCTATGTATATTTGATCACACATACATGTTCCTGGAGATTACAGGCTCGTGCAGCTCACCTAGGTTGTGTAGCAAGGTTGTTGGTAAGTCTAATTGATATTTCCTGGATGTTTACAATCAACTGAACTTTGTTCTCATTTAAGTGGCAACCCCCCAAGGCCCAAGGCCAAGGGACACAGTATTGCTGTCACAGGCAGTACTTCAGGTGTAATNACACGTTCTGGTGCTGGAGGAGGTACTGTCACTGGACAGAAGAGAACAGATGATGAGGGAGCAGGATTAAGACCTTGTTGCTCTAGAAAGTAGACTAGTAAGACTGTAAAACTCAATGAAGAAACCCAAGCCTTGTGTAATTTTTCTGCAAGTACAAGTTAATAATTTGAGTTCTTGGAAGTGGGGGTACCTCCCCATATGGTGAGGCTATCTCTCTGGGGTGGGGGTATGTTAGCCGTGGAACAGCAAAAACTCCAGCATGGTGAAGTTTGGCCAGTACATGCGCCATCTTGTCAGATTGTACCAGACAGTGGACAGGACACCTTTAGCAGAGTTTGAGTCCAAGCTTCCATCCAAGTGGACTTTGTCATTAGAGGCATTTTGCTACACAACCTAGGTGAGCTGCACGAGCCTGTAAACTGCAGGAATGTGTATATATGATCAGATGTACATAGCAAGACATAATGTGCACAGAACTCACGGAATGTGATGCCAAACTTAGGGCACGTCCTGCAGGTGTGCACATCTAAACCCGCGGCCACAGTAGTGGCACAGCAGCTAATACACAACACTCATACTACACTATATACTCCATGTTAGTGGATGTCAGTGTGACACATTTGATCTGTACTTGCAGTCTCTTGGACGCATCTTTGTGGAGCTCCTTGGATTCTACGACCAACCCTATTTCCATACTCTCAAATTGCAGTCATATGGCAGTGTGCAGTGGGGACAAATGGGAATTATTTGAAAAATGTTTGCGCAATCTATTGTTGCTGATGCCATGAAGATTAGACCTTGATTCCAGGGCATTATTGTCCATTTTAAAACGCAATGTTCTGTGTGTCAACACTTGGTCATGGTGCGAGTGCCCAAATATTTTTTGGGACCTTATGTTGGACATGACAACGATAAACATGGACCTCCCTTTGGGCGATCAGGTTGATGAACGGTCAAAGCAGCAGCAGAAGAAAGGTCACTTCTCCTGACAAATTCCCTTCAAGTGTGATTTGGTGACGAGCACCACTCCTCTGCACTGTGTTCGTCTTGTCACAGGTATTTGCAGCCAAAATTTGTGACCAACTATGTGCGCCGCAACACCGCAAAGCGGCGAACCTGATCTTGGGCGTTAAAGTGGTGCGCATTCAAGCAAATCACTTGGAATTGCAACACCAATGCGATTCAAAATATCCTGTACATTTACGCTCACACAGTTGTCACAGGAAATCGCCCCCCCTGGTTACCACCCTCCACCAAAAGGTCTCAGGTCGTGGTAATGACTGTCAGATTTTTTTTTCCCACCCCAGTTATATCTCCCCCCCCCACAAATAAGAATTCTTGGAGGAATGTTAAAGTGAACAGAAATATTGTATTCGAAATCATTGTTGGGCCTTCATGCGACAGAAAGCATAGAGCTCTTCTCGGTATCTACGAACATCCACCTGAGTCATTTGCGGGAGTGCAACATGCTCACCATTTGCTATCCGATCAAAATGTCCACCGTCCATGTGATTCTTACACACAAAAGATGCA
>KQ965775.1:5204-111542 GCA_001574975.1 Gonapodya prolifera JEL478
CCGGGTACACGCTGGAGATTGAAGATATCCTGACCGTTCGGAAGGATAATCCCTTCGACGACAAACTCCACAATGTTCAGTTGCTGTGGCACGGGTCCCGTCTGACCAACTTTGTCGGAATTCTTTCGCAGGGGCTTCGAATTGCTCCACCAGAAGCGCCCGTTACGGGCTACATGGTGAGTCTTCTGTCAGTGCTTTAGAGGAAGAGAAAGCCAGACGCTCAAAGACTCTCTAGTTTGGGAAGGGAGTGTACTTCGCAGATGCAGTCTCGAAATCCGCGAACTACTGTTTTGGTAAGTCCGTCCTTTAGTCTTACAGTGTTGTCGGAGAATTGAGCATCACATGATTGATCTTACAGCCTCCCGTACAAACCCAACGGGTCTTCTCCTGCTTTGCGAGGTTGCGCTCGGTGATCAATTTGAACTTCTTCAATCAGACTACTACGCGGATCAACATTCGAAGGAAAAGAACAAACATTCGACCAAAGGCATGGGACAGTTTGCACCGGATGATGGAGAGAAAATCGTGCATGAAAACATGGATGTGAGTAAATCCAAATCATTGACAAGCCAACAATGGATGTGCTCTCATTGTTGTGCTTTCCTCTAGGTACCTCTCGGCAAGCTGAAGAAAACCTCCGACGGCAAAGCAGGATCTCTATTGTACAACGAGTACATTGTGTACGACACAAAGCAAATTCGCATTCGGTACATTTTGTTGTGATGTGGCACATGACGGCAGCTATTGACATATTCCACCTTTCAAACAGATACATTATTCGCGTGAAGTTCAACTACAAGCAGGGCACGTTCTGGTAGACGTTATGTAGTTCTGCTAATGTACATAAAAGTGCTCGCCCTTGAGGGCCCGACCAAAGTGGCAACAGAATCGTTCATATTTGCAAACATGAGCGCCGCTACGGAGGACGCGCCATCTGGTCCTACAACAAGAGTGCTGAAGAGCATTCTCTACTGTTCCAGTGGGTCGGAGAGGGGATGGTCGATGAAGATTTCGAATCAAACCNTGAATTTCCTCACGACAGTATGCTCGTATCCGCCGGAGCTCTGCGAATGGGGAGGATCGCTCGAAAAATGCAAAGCGTGGCTTCGTGATTCTCATCCGGACACCTTCGAAAAACTCTACGGGGAAGGTGAAATATAGCCCTTGCTGTCGAAAACATGCTGGCTTGTTCTGACCGATGGAATCTCCACCTGGGCTCGACAGTCCCAAGCGTTACCGAAAAGCTCGCTTCGGCAAGCATATCTCCGCCTGAAGCCGGAGCCGCCGGCTCTTCGTCCAGCGATCCCGCGCCGGAGGCGAAGCTGTCCAAGTCTCAACGAAAGAAGCAGCAATCCCAGCGTGTGGTCATTGAGCTGAGTGCGAGGAGCAAGAGGAAGCACGTGACTTCAATCACGGGATTGGAAAACTATGGTGAGTGGTTGGGAGTGCTGCCAAAACCCTTGGCCCTCTTTGAGCAACACACACTTCGCGACGCTGTCGGTCGAACCAGATGTCGATCTGAAAAAGGCGGCCAAGATGTTTGCCACGAAGTTCGCTTGTGGTGCGTCCGTCACCAAAACCCCAGACGGCCGTGACGAGATCGTCGTCCAGGGGGAGTTCGCGGACGAAATCTCGGAGCTGATCCAAACGACGTGGCCCCAAGTGGACGATGATAAGATTACAATGAAGGAAAAGAAGACGAAGGGAGGAGGCGGCGGGGGAGGCGACTAACAGCGGACACTATGTAGCGTGGCTCTATCATTGCAGTGTGCAGATGCGGCGGTACATTATTTAAGAAGGTGGTTTGGACTGTGATCCTGGCCTTGAGTGACGTGTGACCCTCGTGCAGCTGGGATCAAATGCATACGCCTTTTCGCTTGCTAAAACTTCGGCTCCTCTTCTGCTCATATACCCACGACCAAGTCCATTACGTATGTACTATTTAGAAAGCATGCGGAGAAGAGGGTGATGTGTGCTCCCTTTCGCAAGATGCTATAAGCCCACCTGATGTCACAAAACGTGCCATAACACGATGCTCTTCGACAGTCCCGATATACAACTTAATCTACGTTCGCTAATTCATGACGTATCATTGATATCCATTGTCCCGTGAAGATGCTGCAGGCGGCAGGGCCTGTCGCCTCTTTCCAACTTCACCAAGTATCAGCGTAGACGTAATCCAAAAGCGAACGTTACCCTCCCATGAATCAGTCTTCGATCCGCCTTCAAGGAACAAAACTATGCAACTCCAGAGATGAACGCTCCATTATTTGGTCACCTCTACGATCCTTGCTCCTCCTCCAAAAACTGTGACGCCAAAGGAGCCACCCGATTTTCAGATGATAACGAAATTCACGTGGCGAAATTCAAACCCGTAATCCGGCAGTTCCGATGGGGGGATGATGCTGAATCGTGGTTGGTTCTTCAATTTGGGTACATATGCTCCTTCCCGCCACCATTGGAACAGACATTGCTCGTTAAGGATAAATCATCGTTCATAGAGTGAAAAACGGGTAGCCTGTTGATGTCGGTGTTCAAAGTTCGCATTATCCAGACAATCACCCCGTCCTGCAAGCCGAACGAGACAACGCCTCAGCGGGAGCGAAGATACCCCAACGAGGACGTAGTTGGATGGATCGACTTCCAATCCAAATTTACCACGATGTGAGACGGTTCGGAAGGGCGTGCGGTGTAGCGAGGCCGTGCGTGCTCGCGGTTCCCAACCGACGATCCACAGTAGAATGGATTGCATGTTCTCGATAGAGTTTTGATCTATCGAGCTCCAGACGCAGTAAATGAAAGCGTGTATCGAATCGCCCACGCTTCCATGGTGCCCAGACACGGCGGTGGGCAGCAGAGCGCCACTTGTCATTTTCAAAACGGATTGAATCCTGCACACGGTGGGGGCGAAGGACTGACCGATGGTTCGAGGAACATAGGTGGCGAAGTGTGGTGCGGACGAAAGAATGGAACCGGGAGGAGGGCGTACGGGGGTCGAGAGCCCGGTGCAAAGCCGTGGAACGAGGGCTCCTCAATATGTGGAAGAGCGCTGGGATAGACAGGGGCAAAAGCAGCGCCCGGATTGTTCAGACGACGCGAGCCGATCCAGGGAGGGAGAGGGTTGACCTCTGTACATCGGGTACAACTTTCAGTATGCCTCCCACCTTCCCCCACGCTGGATGGAATAACCCACCCGCAGCATCGACATAGCTCATAGCCTCGTACCTTCCATCTATACCTGCCCGTGGTGGTGCTGGGGTTCTCGGTGGGGTTGTCACGTTGGATGAAAACGATGGGGGGTCCAGAACCTCAGCGGGCAGGGGTTCCGCTTCACCACGGACTTCAACGTTGGTATCGGCGACGACATTCAGCGGTGGACGACATGTCTTTCGCGTCGTATGTCGCTTCATGACGTCTGCGGTTCGGGAAGGTCGCGTAATATCAATATTGCGATGAAGGTAACCTTGAAGGAGCAACACACGGAAGGATTCACCTTTCCTCGTGAAGTTCTTTCCACATCGAGGGCAAGTGATAGTTTTCACCATCCGGACGCTCGGCGGGCGGCTTGTCACGGGATTGAACATTGGCGAAGTGGGCGAGGCTGTCCATTGAAAGGTAGTCCGCAGACGTCAATGAGCGCACGCTAGATGAAGAATGTGCGAATAGAGACACATACCGATAGTAAGACGCGTCAGATTGGTGCTGGTTTCGGACCTTGGCGGGAGAGAAGGAGGGTCCGTGCAACATCCCTCCCCTCACCCCGGATATTATGTACATGACCATCGGGTCTCCCCGTCCGCCGATTTGTGAGACAGCGACACGTAGCGTCCCAAAAGAATGCTCCAGGGTGTTGCGGCAAACTAAGCAAGGTATTAACGAAGGAGACGACTTTTTCAATTCTGACTCAGGTCATTGGATAAGAACAAGTCGACTCACGTGCTTGCCTACCCAGAACAGACTCATCTCGCCCACGATACAAATCTACGACAGATCCCCGCAGGGAGGCCTGTGTGGAAGTGTCTATTTCAGACAGATCCTGACTCTCGGGTTGACAAAGGAGTATCATTTCTACAGACGGTCCAGGAGATCCCAGAACCCCTTCATAGCAACGCTCAATAGCATGTATTTCGTCTTCAGTAGCTCCAGAGGCGCATTCATCTCATGCCTTTCTCATGCCGGCAGTAACACTGACCTGTGTACTCTGCGCTTCTTTGACCGAGCTTCTGGCAGACGTGATCTGGCGAGGGCTTGATTACTCCTTGATAGTGTCTCGACATAATGAAAGAGTGTGTACTGCTCACTTGGTCCATCCCTCCGTCCAGTCGACGCTGATGGTTGGAACCCAGTTCGGACACGATAGCCACTCCCATCGACACCGGCTGTGTTTTCCTTCCAAAGAGACGCACTCTCTGTTCCCGACGTATCATCGATACTCCCACATTTCGACGTTTGATGTTCGTCATGCTCCGCTCCGTGCAGGAGGTTGGCTGTGTGCCTCGATCAAAACTTTTTGTCTGGTCCCTGGAGGTTCCAGTCATCTACCATCCGACATAGCATGCCAAACTTCTCCATCGCTGCGAATACCAGATTCGTACTAAGTCTCGAACTGGTGTACTCTCAACGGTTTTGGCGGAGGTGGATTGGGTGACGGATTTACCTGTTGCACCTGAGTTCCTGCACTTCAGATAAAGTTTCAACTTTCTGAAAATGCCAGGCAGAAGAAGTTTCGAGAAGAAAGTGGACCAACAGATGTGTTGGAGAAGGACTTCGCCAACATTTCAGCTCAACGAAAACAAACAGTTGCAATGCACTCGTTCAAGCCGGATCCAGACCGTTCAAAAATGCGTGCTCATCTATTCGTTACACTTCTCACTTTAACCGCTCTGACCAAGTTGATCCGCCACAACACAACCGGTCGGACTGCACTTCGCCAATTCAAGTCGATCACGAAAGCAAGATAGTCTTTCGTTAAGGTTATCTCGTACATTCTGTTTCTTAATACATCGTTGGAGCTCAGAAGAAGCGTCCCGGTACAACAGGGTGAGACGCTAAGTGATCATGATCGACATATCAGAGACAACCAACCTTCCATTCCATCACAAAGCACACTCACCACTCAGTCCTCCACACACAGGCAAGTTCTGTCCATTAACGTAACTTGCATCATCACTTGCAAGAAAGACAACAGCGGCGGCGATCTCTTCCGGGATCGCGTATCGGCCGGTCGGGTTGAGTTGCCCGACTTTGTTGATGCTGCCGCGGCCGCGGGCGTAGTCGAAGGTGCCGATGGTCATTCCTGGTGGGGTGTTGGTTAGATCATTGTGAGTGTCGAAAATTGGAGGTCTGAACTGGCTCACCTGTTTCGGTTAGTCCTGGGTTGCTAAAGAGATGGCGTCGAGGGTTTGTATTCTTTCGAATAGCAGGTATTGCATATCGCGACTCACACTGCGTTGACTCGGACTCCCGTCCTGGACAGCTGCCAAGCCGCCGATGCAACGAGGTTGATGACACTGTCACGGAAACATGAGGCCTCACCGATCCGGTACTAGTCGCGATCTCCCACTCACGCTGCTTTTGACATGGAGTACTCAACACTTCCGGCTCCAGATCTCATACCGGCTTCAAGGTTAAAACCATAACTCGAATGAAGAAACACGAAGCGATACTTAACAGCAAGGAAATCGACTCACCAACACTCGCAGTGCAGACGATAGAGCCACCAGGTTCAGCTTTTCCTTTCGAAGTCACTTGCATCACCTGAGACGCATGCTTGCACGCAAGGAACGGTCCCAACTATCCACCCCAGTCAAAACCATCAGCACAAATACCCCCCCCTCCCCCGCACCCCCTGCATCCCCAAACATACCGCATTCACCCTCATGACCCTATTAAACGTCTCCACGCTCGTCTTGGCCAACACATCACCCGCGCCGACTCCCGCGTTTGCAAAAAACACATCGAGCCTTCCGAATTCCGTCAGGGCGCGTTGGCAGATCGCCTTGACGTCGCGTTCGTCCGCGGCATCGAGTTGTTGCGGGATGGCCCGGGTGCCGGGGTAGGTGGTCTCGATGTGGGCGACGAGCGAGGAGAGGTTGGTTTGGTCGAAGTCGGTGACGTACTATTCGAGTGGCGATGAGGAGCAAAGTAGACTCGTTAGTGATTTCCCGCGTTCCTACATGCCGATGGCGACGAAGTTCAACAACTCACAACAGCAGCCGCCCCATTCTGGGCAAACGCGATACACGACGCCCTTCCAATCCCCTTCAGCGAGCTCGCTCCCGTAACGATGCACACCTAAATCAACCACCAAAACCGCCCATCAGTCTCCGCGCTCCCATCACAACCGGAACTCGGGAACCGGAACCGACGGGCTCACTTTTCCCTCCAACCGCGGCTTCCCGACGCGAGATTCCAGTTTCTCCCGCACGCCCTCGGCGGGGTCGACGCCTTTACTGTCGCCGGCGACGTGGGAGGCGATTTGGGTCGTGCGGGCGGTGGAAGACATTTGGTGTGGTGTGGTTGTCGGGGATATTTGAGGCCGGCTTGCCGGCGACGGCTAAGCTAGCAACTCCGAGTCAATATTATTGTATTCTGTAGATATTTGAAAGAATAAGCAAGAACCCTATAAACTAAATCAAGGCAAGTCATTCCAATCAATCGGCGCTCTGCCCCTCTCCTTCAAGAACTTATTGGCCGAGGAAAAGTGCTTACACCCAAAGAACCCGCGGTGGGCAGAGAGTGGGCTTGGGTGAGCGGATTTGAGGACGAGGTGTTTCTTCTGTTGGGCGCGGGGAAGGAGAAGGCGACATGAGACTTCTTTGACACGGCACCAGTAACAACGACGAACAATCCCCACCTTATCAATCATCCCCCCCTTCTTCTGCGCATTCCCACCCCATAAAATAAACACCACACCCTCGCTCTTGCGATCCACGGTCCGAATCACCGCGTCCGTGAAGGTCTCCCACCCGCACGCAGAGTGCGAGTTTGGGTGGGCGGCGCGGACGGTGAGGGTTGTGTTGAGGAGGAGGACTCCTGAAGAATGTTGAGTGGGTTTGGTTGAGTTGAAGGTGTGGAACGGGTGCAGATGGCGCGCGTACCTTGTTTGGCCCATCCGTCGAGGTACCCGTGCTTTGGCTTCTTGAACCCGGATTTGCCCTCGCCAGTGTCGGTCCCGAGGTCGCTCTCGAGCTCTTTGTAGATGTTCACGAGCGAGGGTGGAGGCGTGACGCCCTTTTGGACGGAGAAGCAGAGTCCGTGTGCTTGGTTCGGGCCATGGTAGGGGTCTGCGACGGGCAGGTCAGGGGGTGCAAAGAGAGAAGAGGAGACGGTGGAAGCTTACCTTGTCCCAAGATGACAACCTTGACCTGTTTCAATGGATACGCCGACCAGGAATACATGCTGCGCTCGGGAGGGTAGACGGTGGCCTTGGCAGCGTATTCCTTGGCCAAGAACGACTTGATCTGAGGCGATAAATTTTCTACGTTAACCACAGATGGGGTAATACGAATATGAGCTTCACTGTACCTGCTTGAAATACGGCTTCTTCATTTCCGACACCAACGCATCGAACCAATCCGCGCCCATCGTATTAATCTCAAGCGTGAGCAGAGCCATGAGCTCACCCCCGAGTTCAGTTTTGAGCTTGTCCTCCCGACGTGCGATTTTTGCGATTTCATCGTCTTCGGGAAACTCTGGATCTTCGTCGGCTTTCTCCCCCGTCGACCCCGATTCGGGCTTCCGCTCAGTAGACTCAGAGCTCTTCTCAACTGCAGTCTTCTCGCCCCCCTCGGACTCCCCGTCCTTCCGGGCCCGTTTCGCCGACTCAGATTCGTCAACTTCCTTGCCTGATTCGGCATCGTTCGTCCCATCCGCCTCGCGAGATCGCTTCTTATTCCCGTTCTCCATCGGCGACCGAATCAGAAACTTTTCCATCGCTGCCGACTTTTGGTTTTGAATTGCGATGTGTGGGCCTTGGCACAGGTGAGCCGTGCACGATTGTTGGGTGCGGATGCCAGTTTCTGTTTTTTCGTTTTTGTTCCAAGTGAAAGACGATGGGTCGTCAATCGCGTTCACGCTCCTTGTCACGACGATGATGATCAATTTTCTCTTCCTGCGACACCCACGCGCCCTCATCTCCGCCCTCATCCTCTGGTGAGTCCCCCCCCCCCCCCCCTTACCTCAGCGCTCAAACAACCAATCGAATGGAGAGACGAAGATGCACTCAAATAAAGCATGTATTACCTGAATGCCACCCCGTTTGGGGTCACCGTGTGGTACCAATTCACTGAAAATCCTGAGTCTTTCTATTCGGACGTGTGGCTTGCCATCCCATCGGAGATGGAAACGATTGTTGCGCTTTCTAACAGTTCAATTACATTTCGTAGGTACTTGCAAAGAAACCTTTGTTCCGACACTCACGATTTCAATCCCGCGGTCGGGTGACTCCATTACCCTTCTTGGTGAGTACAGCATTGCTTGTTTCCGGAAAACGACCCGTCGAACCGTCGAGGAACGACCCCGCAACCCGCGAATGATGACGAAACCAAAAAGTATGCATGGCTTATCGTGAAGCGTCACCCCGGATACTCGTCCGGCGCGGAGACGCCATGTTGAATCAACCAACAGGTACTGAATGTTAGCGGGATCGGCCGGGATCGACGGCGACAGTGATGGTTGTGGATGAGGGAGTGGGAATGTGGTCGTTTTTTGTGAACTTGTCTGACCTGTATCACTATTTTTGTTTCGTCAGGCGGTCCTCTATTATGAAAACCAGTCCCTTCTCGTGCCTTTCACCATGTCGTAATTCCGATCTCCACCACGTATCAACTCACCTTTCTTGCCGGCGAACGACACGTCGGTGAGGTTATACGGAGTGAAATCGGACCCAAGCCGTTGTGGCACGGATGCCAGCAAGGATACTTTCACCAATCAAAACACGGGACACGTCGGTGAGTTGGTGAGTTGGCGCGTGATGAAACTCGGATCAAGACGGATGCAGCAAAGATGCTTTACCAACAAAAGTCATGTATTAGCTTCCGAATGCTTCGTGTGGATCCTCGTTCTTTTTTGGTGCTGAGCTGCTTTGCGTTGGTGATGCGATGGCGTCATGTGCTGGTTGGAGTTGGTTTGCTGATCGTCTTCATTTTTCTTGCAGACCAGAAATCTCCGTCAGAAGTCTCCGTCGGAGGGATACGTTAAGGTGCCTTGTGCAACTCTCAGGCGGTGCCGATTCGAATACAAGGTCAAGACACTTTCTCTGTACACCAAAACTCGCCAATCAACGCCACATAATTTATCCTTGTTCATAGCTCCGTAACTATTCAGCGTACGTTCCGTCCAAGAACGGTCTTGCCGCGGCATGTACCCTGAGTATTGACTGAATCTCGAAGGAATCGACAAATCAAATCCGAATATTCGAAGAGATCACTCTGTTTTTGGTTCTGAGCTGTTAGCGGTTGATGATGCGATGACACCGCATATCGATCGGAATTCACTAACGGATCTTGTCCATTTTCCTTCGAGACCATGAACTCTTATTGATCGCGGGCAATGGGTAAAGAGAACCCAATTGCCGAGCTCTATGTTTATTTTTTCTTGCGACTCCGGAGCTTATCAGTCGGCAGCCTCCGGCTAGGATTCGCACTTTTCGGACCTTGCTTTCTGGTTTAGTAGTTTTCCGCTGCATGGGCTGCACGACAACCTTTCTGCAGTTCATATGCTGGAGAATTCCTAATCCATGGAAATTCGGTCACTTCAGATTCGAAATCTTTGCGATCGCAACGGTTATGAGAAGTGACCGTTTCTCGTGTGACATTCAACGTGTCGTACTTCCGTATTGTACCGAGCGTTAACTCGCCCCCCTTGCTGGCTGAAACACGACACGTCGGTGAGTTGACGCGTGATGAAACTCGGACCAAGCGATCGGATGCAGCAAATATGCTTTACAAATATTGTTAGCCTCCGAATATCCGTGTGGATCAACTTTCTATCGTGCTGAGGTGTTCTTTGTTGCTGATGCAATGTTATCTTACGTTGGTTGTCATAATTTTACTGATCGTGTCTTTTCCTTGCAGACCATGATTTCAGAGACAGAGATCTAGTGGGTGCGTTGGGTGACGGGAGCCAATTCGGGTACTCTGCATCTGCGTTTCTCATGATTCCGGAGCTTATCAGTCAGCAGTCTCCAGCGAGGATTCGCAATTCTTGCCATTTCTTTCATGGTTTATTAATTCCCCAGCGTATGGACTGTAATAACCTATCTGCAGTATATATGCTCGGCAGTTCCTAACCCGTGAAAGTTTGGGCACTTCAGATTCGAAATCTTAGCGATCGCAATGTAACAGAGTACACATGATGATTCGGGGCTGCGTGATGATGCACTGAACTCGTCGTACAAAGACTTATCAATTATGACGGGTGCACCTTCTCATTGGGTCTCGGTCTCACTCAGTTCTTTATACACCAAACTATCCAAATATCACAATGGCGCAAACTACCAAACCACTAAACACCCCCAAAGTCCAAGCACAGTTTTATTTTTCAAATCACCGCCAAGATCCACGCCCCCACAACACCCGCCGCCACAACCTTCCCCGCCACCGTTGACATCTCGGCCCTCCTCCTGCCCGCCGCTCCCGGCTTCCCCGACGACGAGGGTGGCGGGGCCGACGCGGGCCCTGATGAGGGTGATCCTGTTCCGCCCGTAGATGACCCCGCGCCGCTGCACGTGGACACCCCGGCTTGGGCGATGCGGCATTGCACGGGAACAGCGGATAACGCGGTGGCGCACGCGCCCGTGCCCGAGAGGTAGCAGGTCGTGAGCGCGGCGGGGAGAAGGTTGTCGAGCGTGCCGGAGATGGAGGGGTTGGATGCGAGGTTGCTGGGGGTGGTTGTGGGGCGGTCGAGTCTTGGTTTAATGGGAGGTCCTTAGAGTCGGAAGGGGAATCAAACTCACATGTACCGCAAATTGGCCAACCCCGACAAATTGGGCACATCGCCCGAAAAGCCGTTACCCGCAAGCGACAACTGTATGAGGTACGTGTTCTTCGCGAGCGACGCCGGGACGGGGCCCGTGAAACCGTTGTTGTCCGCTTGCAGGGCCGTCAGGTACGGCATGTTGGAGGTGTCCGGGAAGGTGCCCGTGAACTTGTTGTCGCGGACCACGAGGGCTTGCAGGTTGGTGAAGCCGGAGATGAAGGACGTTGAGCCGGTGAATTGGTTGTATTGGAGGACGCTATGAAGGCGGTGGGAAGGGTGAGCGCGGCGTGAGGGGCACGAGATGATGGGGAGAGTGTGAGGCAGAACAGAACGTACAGGAAGCGCAAGCCGCGGAGGTTGGCGAGGGATGTGGGGAGCGGGCCCGAGAAGGCGTTCCGCCCCACCCAAAGCTCTTGCAGGGCAGTCATGCCGGTGACCCAGGAGAAGAGGTTGCCGGAGAAGCTGTTCGATCCAATGTCACTTTGCGGTGTTGTAGGGCAGGTGCGTTCTGTCAGGAAGTGCAGAGCAGTGGATCCGACGTGATGTAGCACTCACAGAATCGTCAGAGTGGAGGCCAGGGGAGACAGGTCTGGCATACCCGTCAGCTGGTTGTTGGTCAAGTAGAGCTGCGAGAGCTTCGAGAGGGAGGTAATCCACGACGCTGTCCAGGATATTCAAGGTTACATTTATAAAGGCCTGCCATGGAGGCTGTGCCCCGACTACAACTCACGTGCGGTACCAGTCAGAGTATTGTTCACGAGCGAGAGGACACGGAGCTCAGTGAGTCCCGCGAGCGTCGACAGCGAGGTTCCAGCTGCCGAAAGGGCATTCGTCCCGCTGGCGGCTTCGGCAGCAGTTGGGCCCCACGACCTGGACGAAACCGGATCAACAACGAGAAAACGTAAGGTGTAGTAGATGTAAAAGAGTTCTCACAGGCTGATAACCCTTCCCGTGGCATCGCACGTGACGTTCCTCTTTCCCTGCACGAACCCGCAACACTCGGTCCCAGAAGTCCAGGGCACCGTCCCGCGCGCACCTGTGACGAAAGTTTCGATCTGTGTGATTACGATTTGTGGAGAGAGCGGGTCGCCGGGGGAGAAGGGATGGCAGCGGGTGTTTGCTTAGTGGTCGCATCAGGGCGAACTCAGTGAGTGAAAGACACGCACCAGTCGACAGTCCGCGAGGCTAGCGTCGGCGGGCGATAGGAAAGCGCCGATGAGGGAGAGAAGGGCCAGCAGCAGAACGCGGGGAATCGTGCCCATTGGAGGTTTTATTGGTGCACACCGTCACGATTTGCCGATATGAAATATCGCTGAGGGGAAATTCATGAGTTTGTCAATGTTTTGGCACATCAAAGAACTTCATATTCATCTTCACTCTCCCATACAAAGAGAAGTACTCGACCCGATGACAGAAAGAAACTAAGCAGGTATCATTACGTCTTACGCCAATCAAAACTTCTGGGGGTGGGGGTGGGGTGGGGGAAATTGCGAGATGGACCGTATACTGCATCCATATTCCATGACCGAACGAAACAGCTGAAACTGAAGAAAAGATCCGTGGGGGGAAAACGTCCAAGTACTTGTGGAAGGGGNGGGGGGGGTTACCAGAACCCCGTTCCACACTCTCATCTCACCAGCTCTCCCTTTTTGGCTCTATGACGGGGAGCCTACGCCATCACGCCGCCCTCCGTTGCCTGCAGGGTCTGGACCTCGACCTTGGCTCCGACATCCTCTCCGTCCACGTCTGTCACAACCATGGCAGCGACCTTCTTCCCCGCGCGCTTTCCCATCGCAAACCCCTTGGTCTTAGCACCGGCGCCCTTTTCGCGTGAGTTACGTGCCGGGAGCTGCACGTCGGGGGTGAGGACGTCGAACCAGGACTGGGGATGTGCCGGGGTGGCGGGCAAGGCGGGGACGGACTCCACTGAGGCACGCGGCGAGGAAGCGCGCGAGGTGCCGGGCGAGGGTGTCCATTCGCCGTGCGGGCTGGTCGTCGCCTTGCTGGGGGCCTCGTCCATCCCGAACTCATCCTCTGTGCCCTCCGCGACGGCAAGTGCAGCAGCCTTAGCAGGCGGGTGATCCGCCGAGCTTCCCGCTCCGTGCACGGGCGCTCCCGGAGCGCTGCCTCCGAACGCGGCACGGGCCGAGTCGGCGAACCCTGAGAGCGTGGACCCGACAGAGTCGAACGCGGATGTCCAGGATGATGAGGCGCCGGAAGAGGCGCTTTGGGCGCTGCCGTCGCCGTCGGGACGGGGAGTGAATGTGTATGTGAGGGCCGGTTTGAATACCTTTTGTAGGGGGTGGGGTGTTCGGCCAGGTCAGAGGAGGTAAAGGCGAGAAGGGAGAGGGAAAAGAAGACTCACAGAATCCGCAAGCGCGGCTCTAGCTTTGGTCTTGTACCCCGTGGCGAGGAGGGTGAGGAGCTTGAAGAAGTGCCACCAGTTCGGGGCGGGTCGCTTGGTAGTGTCGAAGAAGGGGTCGAGGAACTGTGTGGAGGGGTGGGGTGGAGGGGAGGACAATTCAGCTATGCGATTGGAGCGGGGAAGGTTTCTTGCCATCTCGGTGGTGTCAAACTCACGGTGAATCCTCCAAACAACACCCAATAAGCGAGCAGCCCCGTCTTGACCTTTTCAATCTCTTGCCTCCTCTTCGCGACGTCGATCCCTGTACCCGACGCATCTTCGCGGTCCAGTTCTGCTTCCTTGCCAACAACCCTTGCGGTGGCGACAAGGGGACCCGCCAACCCGACGATCAGAAGTGTTGGTTTGGGGTATCGCTTCCACAGTCTACGCGCGAGAGCGCCGGTGGCGATAATAACGAGTGTCACAGCTGCGGTGGATGTTGCGAGCGGGGAGAGACGCGTCTTCTCGATGAGTTGCTGGACATGGGGCGAGCGGAGGAGAAGCTTCTCGTAGGGCGCTAGACGTCCCACAGTTCTTTTCGTGGGCGGGATCACGTTCTGCGATACAGTTCGTGAGACGGTTTTGTGGACCTGAGCGGGAACGTCGCGGAAGGTGCGTGGAGTGTCTAGGTCGCGCGGCTCGTCAGGAACGTGGGCGGGCGTCGCAGCAGCAACAAAATTAAGCAGAACTGTTGTGAGGGGCGTCTTTTTGCGTGGATGTGTGGTGGGAGTGCGACCAAGCAAAGTCCGGCGAAATTCAGAACAACGTGGAAGGGATCAGCAAACAATGGAGCAGTCAGTGTCAGCAACCATCACGCCAGCGCAAATCCGCTCATCGGGAGTCGAACTCTCCCCCGTCCGCGTGTCAGTGCAAAGCGCCTTTGTCCCCTCGCCCACCACGCACCTCAGCGCCGTCTCCGTGCGCCTCCTGGTCGTGGTGCGTCGTCATCGCGTCGCTGGAAGTTCGGGTGTGTCACGTGGTGGAGTCGCCCGAGGCTGCGACGCGGATTCGCAACGCGATCGATGATGGCGGATGGGGGAATGTCAGCTGACAGGTCCCTTGCTTTGCCACAGTGCGGCAGAAAGGAGCCCCCGGTTTCATTTTCCTTTTTCTTTCGACCCTTGGTTTTTGAAACAGAATGCCGACGTACTATTGCAACGTGCACGATTAATTTGTTAGGCAGTGTTCATGACATCTTTGGGAGACCAAGGAGAGACTGTCGAACAACCTTTAAAATAAAAACATAATCTTTGTTACATTAATTTAGAATTTGATAAAAAACACTGCTACAGTCATAACAGGGACCACCTTGTCGGTTTCTGATCCGAACTACTAGCCTTGATCTCATCACCCTTCTGACCATCTTGATTCCCCTGACTCGCAACTTTCCTGCTCCCACTGGGAACATTAATGTACTTTTTCAGCCCATGCCCAAAATTCTGCGCACATACAATACTTGTGGTCGTGCAGAGGATCACCAATAAAAATTCCATGGTGGCGTAATATGAGGCGAGGGTGCGCACAAGAAAGTCCTTGTCCTTGGAGAAATCGGGGTCGATGCGCCAGAGCTGCGTGTACATTGCATTGGCGTGTGTCAGTACAAGTATGGTTTTGTTTTGTTTGGTTTGGTTCACTCGGAACAAAAGGCAAGCTCACCGAAGACAACTGATTCGTCAACACTCCCACAAACGCCATCGCCACCACCACAAAAAAGATGACGCCCTCAATGACTTCCCTTGTCACGGACCACACCAGAACGCCCAGTCCGATAACGAGCATGACGTAGCAGACGGCCGTCAATACGGTGAACAAGATGGAGCCGTACCCCTCAAACGCGACCTTGACGTTGTGAACGGTTAAGTTGAGCGCGCAGAAGATGTGGAAGTAGAGACAGAGTTGGATTAGGAGCATGAGGAGGTTAAATGACCTGCGAAAGATATTACAATGGTGGAATGGTCAATACTCAGGAACGTCTGGATCGACTCACCTGTATCGCCTCTTCATGGCCCTATCGGCGCCCATTTTTCTGAACACTTTCCACCCAATCTCACTGTACACGCCCCCTGCCAATGCGCACTGCACCACCAGCTGGACACCAGCCATGACTACTGTAGCGACATCAACACCACGTACAGAGTCGATCCAGGTGTCCAAGTAGGGCGAGAGCGCTCTGATGGCGAAAGGAGTGTACCAGCAGTCCGTTCCGTTGGTGATTTGGCTGTACGAAGTGATGTTGAGAAGACGCAGTTCGTCGCGGATTTCAACGAGGTCGGCAGGAGTGATGCATGTTAGGCAGGTGAAGACGAACGTCCCGAGCGAGAAACCCATCGCACCGAGAACCTGCAAGGTTGGGAGAGTGAACTTTACGATTGGACGTGAGTACCTATGCATTGGGGCACGTAGCGTACCTCATAAAAGTTTTCGTTTCGAATTGCGCTGAAACATAGATGAATGCTGAACAAAGTGGACACGATCAGTTCGATTGAGGTCACTGGCCATAGGTAATTGGGGACTAGTCGGTCGGACGTGTCGTGACATTTGGTAAGAGCGTCGATGACACTCACCTGTCTCGTATATTGTATAGTCTACCCAACGGCGAAGAACGACGATGGATACATCGATGTGTGGCATACGGGAACCTCGACGGTCACTCACAATCACGAGACCTCCGCCACGTCTCTCCCACCAAGCACACGACCACCGACCCGGCCGCTACAGCCCACCCCACAAACGCCACCGACCACCTTCCCCGGCTCAGAACGGCCTTACGCAGCTGACGGATCCAGTCTTCGATGGTTCTCAGGTCGATTGGTCCCGAGGAGGCCGATGTGCTTGGTGCAGTAGTGAGCGTTGTGGAGGCGAGGAGGTTGGCGGTCGTGGATGTAGAGAGGAAGGTCGAGGAGGAGAGCGGGGGGTTGGCGGTGCCGGGTGAAGTGCTGGTCGAAGTGACGATGTCGACTCGGAGGGCTTGCCCGTTGGACTCGGGCGGATTGCGATCTTCGAGCGGCATCTTGTTTGCGCAAGAGTTTGAAATGCCAGAGAGAGCGCCGCCTGCAGTGAAGCCATCTTCGCAGGTTCATCTGCATCTTCGCCGATCGCGCGGTCGTCAAAGTTCGCCGGGAATACGAAAGCCCGCCACACGAACTCACGAAGCGCTCGTTGTTGTTATCCGACGAACAATTGGCGCTCTTCTGTGAGCGGCATAACATGCATCCCAACGAGACGTATTTACAATTTATATCTTTGACAGAAATAGGTGCCTTTCCCCCTCGGGACTCTATTTATACAAGTTTCGATGCAAAACTTGGACAATAAAACACACAATCGAATAGAGAATCACCGCCTTCCGCGGCGGCCCGCCTCCCCTCGAACAGTGTAGACTAGGGTTAGGAGAGCGTATTTCCAGACAGCAACGGAGAGAGCCGGTGAGTGAAATTGAAACATTGCCCCATCCCCCGTGCGAAACTCACATCCGGACGAAAGCACCCACTGCCCCGCCACGAGTCCCAGAATCACCACTCCCGTCACCATCGTCCACCCAACAAAGGCGTTCGACCACCAGCCCCTCCTCGTGACCAGCTTCCGCGTCCACCTCAGCCAGTCTCGCGGGTCTTTCACGTCGTATGCCGCGGACGGGGAGTGCGCCCCGGAGCCGAGCAGTTCGGTCGAGTGCGCGGAGAGATACTGCTGCTGCCCATTGAATCGCAGCGATGAATATTGCGTCACGGAATACTCTGGAAATAGCAGTTGGAGGCTGCTCACGTCAGTCAAATTCAAATGATAGGGTTTCATGGAGGGGAAGCAGAGGAAATGGGGTCGCATTATATTCGCAACAATACCTGCTCAGTATTTATTGCGTTGAAAAGCTTAACATCTCTAACGTTGATTATTCCTCGCAGATAAAGGGGCATTCACTCGAGTCCTTGTAAATTTGATGATGTGCCACGTGCAGCCAGATGCACCTTCCGTGAGCACTGTTCCTGATCGCTGGCCACGAGAGCCACAGCCATACTGAGGTCTCGATGAGTATCATCATGCACTTGGCGTCTCAACGACTACCACGGCCCCACCGGACTGTGACTGTGCCGACAGCTCACCGTCCAGGATGCCAAGTGAGCGAGCGGGGCCGAATCACGTCTTGGCGTACCTACCACCCTCTCTCACGCTCGAAAACGCATTTCAAATTGACTCGGGTCTCTTGGAGCCGCTGTGGACTCAGTGTGATGACTGTCTGCAGCGCCGAACTCGCCGAACCGCCCTCCACTGCCTCAACCATCGGGTACTAGAGATCAATGCATACAGAGCCGTGAGGCTTCTCCAACGCTATCGCCAGCGCCGCACTGGAGTGCGGGGTAGCAGCGTCATATCGAGGGGAAGGGTTGATCACCCGGCCGGCCTGGCTGTCTCCCGCCTTTGAAGGGCTTTACTCAAATCGCCCCAAACCCCCCCGCAATCATTGCCCATCTCCTGCTCTATCGCACTCGATTCCTCCTACTTTCACCCAATCTTCTCTTTCACATCATGACTGGATCCATCTACACCTCCAGCCGACCCGCCCCCACGACACTCGTCAAACTGCCGCCCTTCCGGCACGAGCACGTGGGGTCGTTCTTGCGCCCAAAGGAGGTTCTCGAGGCCCGCGCCAAGAACGCCGCGGGGACGCTGGACGCTGCTGGGTTGAGGGCCGTCGAGGATGTCGCCATTCGCGAGCACGTCGCTCAGTTGCTCAAGGCCGGTGTCAAGGACATCACAGACGGTGAATTCCGAAGGTTGGTAGGTGATTGACGAGCGGGGATGACGCATCGACAAAGATTGTGATGAATGGAGCGGAAACAATCGCCTTTCTCGGTTCTTGTGGAAGCATCGCGCCACCCGATCAGTTTTGACACGTCTTCACCTCACTTCCCAGACAATACTTCCACTTCGACTTCCTGAAACAACTCGACGGCGTCTCGATCGTCAACAGCAAAGTCTCGCACGAAGAAGCCCAAAAGGGCCTCCCGCCCATCAAACTCACCGTCCCCGCCAAGGTCAAACACTCCAAGAACATCGAAGTCGACAACTTCCTGTTCCTCAAATCGCTCGTCCCCGCCGACCGCGTTGCGGACATCAAGATCACCATCCCCTCGCCGACCATGATCCACTTCCGCGCCGGGCGGGGCGACATCAGCAAGGAGGCCTACCCCAACGACGACCTGCACGCCTTCTTCGAGGACGTCGTTCAGGCGTACAGGGAGGAGATCTCGGCGCTGTACGAGGCCGGGTGCAGGTACATCCAGCTCGATGATACCAACCTGGCGTACCTCACGGACGAGACCATGCGCGCGAACTTCCAGAAGCAGAGGGGGGAGGACCCCGAAGCTGTCGTGAAGGGTGAGATTGGCGGTTCTTCGCGAGGGAGAAGGCGCGATAATAATGTTCGATTTGCGCCCGAATTACAGGCTACGCCGACCTGATCAACGCTTCCATCTCCACTGCCCCTGCTGACATGGTTGTCGGAATCCACCTGTGCAAAGGTGAGTCGCCCCTCCTAAACGATAATCATTCCTATGAGATGTCAAGACGCATATCCCGTCCGTGGTCTCAGGCAACTACCAATCCACCTACTTTGCCAAGGGCTCCTCCGCCGGGTACGAACCCATCGCGGCCACCCTGTTCGGCCAAGTCAACGTCAACGCCTTCTTCCTCGAATGGGAGGACGGCGAGCGCTCCGGCAAGGACTTCTCTGCCCTTCGCCACCTCCCCCCGACCAAGGTCGTCGTTCTGGGCCTGGTGTCCTCCAAGTACGCCGACATGGAGAGCAAGGACGCCATCAGGGCAAGATTGGAGGAGGCCGAGAAGGTCGTGCCCAAGGCGCAGCTTTCGTTGAGTCCCCAGTGCGGGTTCTCGAGCACGGTCGAGGGGAACGCCATCACCCCGGCGGACCAGTACAAGAAGCTGCAGCTGTGCGCCGAGATTGCGGATGAGTTCTGGGGATCGGAGTAATCTAGTGTAACCTTTTGCGATATCCGAAAAAAACGGAGTTTGTATGACGTGGCGTGACATTTGATTTATTGTGCCGACCTCAGACGATGATCGAAGGACGCATTCCGAGAACGAAGCCAAGGCACCGGCGAAGACCAGGGAGAGCCGCCACCCGTAACCGCGAACTGGCGCTCTGGAAAGAGTCGCACGGGGTTTATGAATTTGACCGTCACCCGCCTTTCTCCAGCTCTCTTCGCGTTCTGACTTCTGAACTTCATTGTCACTTGGGTTTCTTTCCAGTCAATCTCAAAACCGCCGATCCTCTATAAAACTGTTCGGTGGGCAATACGGAACAACAAATCAGGTGAGCTCTTCTGCAATACAGCACTCCGCAGGCTCCAACGACTCCATCATTAACATGTTCCGTCAGTTTGGGTTTAGACTAACTGCCGCGGTATGGCACCGAGAACCGCTCAATTCTTCACTCACGTATGATCCTGGTGAGCTTTTTGATTCTTGTGAGACGTGGTTCCGTGTAGCTCACTCCGCAAATCTCATAGGTCGCAAGTGACGCGAAAAGGCCCACATGGGTCATGTCAATGCCCTACTGCGACTATCATGTGAGTACCAACTGATTTGGAGCTTGAAGTCCGATGGAAACGCTGACAGCATGATATTGTGATTTCACAGCGACCAACTTTCACCCATCGGCACCGATGTGGACACAAAAACCCGGAGGCGTCTTCTGAGAGGACATGAGAATACGGATGAAGGTAAGGAGCAATGGAATTGGTAAATCGGGGGGAGCTTTCTGAGCGGTTGGCAGGGACTCTGCAACAGAGCTTCGTGCGACGCAAGCAGAGCAGGGACGAGAGCATCTGGTGTGTGTGTGCGCTTGTGCAGCACTTATAAAGGTTTAATACGACGTATTTCTGCAATTTTCCAATGGTGGTCACGGCAACCGGAAAAAGAAAAGAAATAAGAGAACGACCATTCGGCCAAAAAAGGAAAGCAATCCGACTAGGTCCAGGTGGGTGTGTTCCAGCTGGCACTAGGTGTTAGATTTGGCCGGTCCCATGCCTGTCCTCTGAAATCAGGTGGATTGTTCACCTGGGACCAGCCGATCTCACCACCTAGGATCAGACTAGGAATTTAGCTGGAGCCAGGTGGAAAATTCCCGGGCGTGGGGTGTGGAGGTCAAGGCGTCACGTGACAAGCGCCACCCGGCTCTTTCCGAGGCCGAAGAGTCACCCAAACCCACCTGTCACCGTCAACCCATCCGCAACCTTCTCGCCGTCTCCATCTCCACCCACGCTCTCTGAAAACGCACAAATGTCGTCCCCGCCAGCCCCGTCCGTCCAGCCTTTCCGCGTCTCCAACCTCACCGCCAAACTCCAAGGTGCTCCGGCAGCCGAAGGCGTGACAAGCGACGCTCAGGCGCAGAAACCGAAGGCAATTGCGATTCCTCCCAAGGCGAGCGGTGGAAGGTGCGTTCGATGGCGACTCAGCCGGACCCGCAGATCGGCAGGGTGTCCGCGTGACAGTTGAGGGGACCTGGCTGTCCACCGTTTCGGAGCAAATTGGGCGCTTCTTCAGGAGTTACTTTGTGCTTTCGACGACGTTGCATCGTCGCTGCACGCTCGGGCCTCGACGAAAGCGGCACGGGGAATCAATCGATGCGGAAGCTCCAACAACTGACATGCCGCCCACTCCATCTCTCCCTCGACCCGGGTCTCCACAGTCTTTCGAAATCCCCAACGGCCACGGCCATGTACGGCCTCCCTCCCTCGCCGCCCGGAAAGTCGGTTCTTCCCGTCGTCGGAAGTCCCACACGCGAGCGGGTCATGGACACGTACAAGGTGAGTCCGCTGAACGAGGCCAGGCGTGAAACTGTTAGCTGATGGATTTTTATATGTTTGCGCCCCCTGGGAACCACGCGGATTTCGGCCTGCTCAGCTCCAGAACAGCTCCGTTATGAACCACCACGCGGACTTGTTCCACTAAGCTCCAACTTCGAAACTGCTCTGGATTCGAACGTTCGCTTGAAGGAACTTTGGGCACGGGGGCGTGTGGGGAATATAAAGATTAAACTTTGTGTCGACTTTCAATTGGAGGATGGACGGTCCCTTTTCGGCAATGCGTGCTTGTTGGATATCTTTTCTTTATGTTTGCAGATGTTTTCAGACGGGATTTCTTTGCTTTCAGTGTTGTAAATGGCGTGTGTATATACCTATCTTTTTCAATGTTCTTCAACAAGATATCAACCCCTTCCTGTGTGGTTTCCCCTGTGACTTCAAAAGTCTTTGTGCATGATGTAACTTGCAGGCGTTCCCATGTCTAATTATTGTCTCTGTGTTGGGGAGCATAAAGTATCGCAGCGTCCCACTTGTTCTAATATCACTCCTGTTACAACATATATTATACAGTAGTGGCAAGTTGTTTGTACATTCAACAATGCCCACCTCCTATCAAGTCAGATTTCAAAACTTTTGCTGGAACCTCAATGACAGCTGGTTCATCAAGTTGAGAGTGGACGGTAGGGATCCCGGTGTCGTTGCCCGGCTCGAGCTCAATGTGAACCGCCTCTGCGCCGCCCTCCACATCCCCGATATCGTCACAACCACCAATCGCCTCAAGATTCCCGGAACAACAGCATTGTGCATGCTCCTCATGCGCCTATCGTACCCCGGGCGTCTTGGCCACACCAGCTTGGCCTAATACCAACTCTGATTCTGCTCAGTACACATGTAGACTAGTAAAGGCTTTATTGCACCAATAATCCCTTAGTCCCTTGCCACGAGCTCATGAGTCCCAAAGAGGAATCATATTATAGTGGATTGATTACAATGTCAGTTCCACTACAGTCTACACTGTGAGAACTGAGATGGCTGACGTTGGTGAGGAAATATGCAGAACAGAACTAGTAGAGCACTGTTCTCCACGAGGCCCAGTCCACGCCCACGAGACCGCTCTAGGACACGGACGAGAGCAGCATGTTATCCACCAAAGACAAGTACGTCCTCCCGCCCGTTCTGTTGATTTCAGGTCCAGACTGCACGCAATCCGCCGTGAGCTGCTTGAGTCTGATTCCTACTGCTGCGCGGCATCGTGATGGCGACATCCTCACCCAGGTCGCAGGGACACTCTTGTGATGGTGCGGACGGTGAGGTTGTCAGAGTCTAGACAACCGTGACCAGGGAGGAGGGTGTTGCTGTCGGTGTGAGGGCACGGGTCTGTGGGGTCTTAGTCAAGAATGGAGCATTCTGGATGGGAAGACCTTCCAGTGAGACACTCCGGTTCCTCTGGCGTGGGCGACATTCTTCAACTTACTGGGAGGTTCACTGGCGGCATATCACTGGGTGGCATGTCACTCCCAGTCCCATTGTAAGGCGTGGTCATGCCACCTCCGTCGCCAGCTTCCAAAATCAAGGTCGTCCAGCCTTCGCGGCGCAGAGCGATGGCGGCGGCGAGGTCCCCCAGACCAGCACCAATGATTAGAGCTGTTGGCATATTCGTTTTCGTTGGTGGATGAGTGCATGAGTGGGAGGGTGGGTTTTGTAAGTCGGGATCATTGTTTATCCCCTACCTTCCAGAGCAGCTACCCCTCCGAGACGGACGCTTAGCCGATGACTCAGAAGCTTTTGAAATTTCCTATTTCCTGTCCCTTGGTTTGCTTGGCGGTTCACCTAACTGATGCCCTTGGCAGATAGACAACAGGAAGATCTGAGTTGGTCCGCCAATTCAAAGTTAATATTTCCTAGCATCGTCCAACTCCTGTACAGCAATAGAATAGAAATAGTGGATTAATCTCTCACTAAGTCGTCTCCTATTGAATCACACCTGTCCCGGACGAGGACGTGATGACTCACAGATTCATGTTGAGTCTACAAGAATGCTGGGAATCCCACACCCTCACTCGAGTCCATAACCACACAGCGTTGAACGGATGATGATGTCGTTCACGGCAGCCATATCGAACTTGACCCTCTCCATATCGGTCGCGCACGTCATATGGTGAAACATCGTCTTGTACTCGGACCGATTCCGAGACAGGAAGCGGTGGACAATGTACTCGCATGCAAAACAGCAGGGGGAAACGGAGGGTTTCGTGTCATTTGATGGTGGTTGCCGGTTGCGGGAGCACAGATTCTCACGACTCACCTTCAAAGTCCAGGAAGTACGTCTTCAAGGGCGACGTGGGCAGTTTCTTCCTGAACAGGTCCATCTTGTTAAAGAATATAACGATGCAGGGTCTGACGAACCACAGGCTGTTGCACACATAGTCGAACAATGTGAGAGCCTCGTGCAAGCGGTCCTACGCAAGAGGGTGGGATAAGTCATTCCGTGTTCTGACAACAAATACCGGAACTCATCAAGCACGTGCCCCTCCTGGAAAAGGGGGGGACTGCGAAACACACACCACTGTTTTGTCCTCGGCCACAATTTGGTCTTACTCGCTGATCGCGACCACGAACATGACGGCATTCACGCTGTCAAAGCAGTGGTGCCACTTGTCGCGTTTGGAGGAGCGTTGCCCGCTAACGTCAACCATGCTGTGCGGGGGAGTTCGGGAGCACCCATGGTCATTTGTTTAGTTGGCCGCATCCGGCGGGGAAGATACGAGCACGAGTTTTGGAGATCAGCCCACCGGTATGTCAGGTCAGCAACGTGGAAGACGAGCTCCGTGAAGGCAGTTGTCGGCACGTGCGTCCTTTTTTGTTGAAAACACCAGCAAAGTTAGAAAACGAAAAAAGCAAAACCAAGGGGGGGGGGGGGGGGGGGGGGGGGGGGGGGGGGGAATGGGGAAAGTAGTTAACTTCATCATATCCTGGTCGGTTGGCACATAGTCTTCTGCGGTAATCCGATCAATAGCATCAAAGTAGCTGGTTGGGCATTCCCCAATAAAATGACGGCGATACCTTAAGAGACCCAAACGTACGGCGAAAACGTAGAGACAGGCACCCGCCGCAACTCACTGCTGCGCCGAATCGCTCAGCCCGTATTCTTAAGCCCTCTCAAAGCATACGCGCCCCCCTGCGTCCTCTCACAGCGCCTTGACGGCCTCCCCCGCATCGGCAGGGAACACCTCAGCCTCAATCCTCGCTGACATCCTCTTGATCTCATCACAATGCCTCGCGTTGCTTTCCCTGTCCAGTGAGATTCTGAGCCTGTCCATGGCGTCGAGAATAGCTCGCATGGAATGTTTGAAAATATGACACGCTTGAAAGATTCTCGCTCGGCTTCACTGTAGCCGGCTCCGTGGATCAGCTTCATTCGTTTGAGTATTGTAGATTTACCAGAATTTTCGGTGTCTGCGAGATAACGGAAGGAGCACATGTGGTGCGAGAGGGTTTTAATATGATCCCCGGCAGCCTGATGTTCCGTGACGCGTTCGATTTCGCATCCACAGCGATGCCACAGACATCTGTCGCAACAATTGCTCGCCCCATGCTTCAACATCGCATCGTCCAACATTTATCCCCCTCAACGATACTTCACCCACCGAGCGGTAGCACCTTGACCTTACTCCGCAATCGGAGCTTCTCCTTCCTCAGTTCGCAATCAATCTCGTCGTTCCTCAGCTTTGCTTCCTTTTCTTGGGCCCCGCGGACGCGGCCCATCGCGTTGATTTGCGTTTTTGATGAGCTGCGATTTGGTGAGCCCATCAGGCCGGCGTCCGTGCAGATATTTTACCTACAGAAGCATCTTACAGACACTGTGCTCTCTTGGTCCCTCTTATTAATTACCGCGATTAGTTCGGCTTCGTTCACTACGCTATCCAGCTTCTGTGGTCGGACTTCACACTGTCACTCTTGACACTTTTGCCGCAAGCGCATCACCACCTTTTCATTTCTCAAATCGCATATCTCAAAATGAGCGAAATCTCTAGCGACTTTTGAGACTTCCACATCAGGTGCTCAAGCATTATTCTTGTTTGAGCGAAGTTGATCGAGTCTCCCACTACCGCACCGTCGTCGTCTTCCGTAACAGGTGGAGACGACGAGCTCCAGGGAGATAAAATAACTTCATAAGAGATGTTCCGAAGGTGGCGAATGAATGTGGATACTTCAATTCCGAAAGAAACCGCACTGCGGTTTCTAACCTTCCCACTGCGACAGTGTGGGCCACATGCTCAATATGTGGGCTCGCGGGAACTTTCAAATTGTTCGAAGTCGACCAGCATTATGACCTTTGTGCAAAAAAAGGCGCGGAGGATTTGGGAGTTTGCAGTGCCAAATCTGCGATTCTGTTAGATGAGTTTTAATCTGTACACAACATAGCTACTTGATCCTTCTCTCATTGGAGCGCTTCTAAGTTCGCATTTAGTTTACTGCTTTACTGTCACCACGTGATTTGCCGCAGCTCGCACGTCACCAACTTTTCCATTCTGAAATCACGTCTACATTACCTCACAATGAGCGGACTCACCAACGACTCTCGGCAGGTCAGCCGATGGAGAACTCCCCCGTAAGCGATGTCTGGGATTTGACGAAACAGCTGTTCACTCACTTTTCATCATGAGGTCGTAATCTTGATTAAAGAGGAGACCACCATTGCGCTGTTCTACAAATGGCTTCACGTAAGGAAAGAGAATATCTTCAATGGACAGAATGTGCAGCGATTGCTTGCTTTCGCTGACAAGTATGACATTCCGGGGCTATCAAGGGACGCATGCCTTTATTTGGAAGCAAAAAGGCCGCTTTCAAATATGCAGCTTCTGGGGATAGCAGATCGGTACAATCTCGTTGATCTCAAGGTGTCTGTCTACGGAGATGCGATTGGAGAGATCTGGAAAGCCCTGGCAGGAGCACCTCAGCCAGCTGATAAAAGGCGGCTGGCGGCAGACTTTGGGAACTTTAGCCCAGAAATGTTTGTGAACATTCTCTCCGACATGACACAAACAATCTCCAAGTTTACTGCGGATGTTTTGCCCATCGCCAATACTGCTGGATACTACAGTGGAGCATATGCACACGCTTCGCAAAACTCGCGTTGTGACCTGCTGGCAGGTTTTCCTGTGCAATGCCCGATATGTCACTTCATGAACAAGCTCTTGGTTCATCAATCTCGCAGCATTACACCAAGTGCGCGGAAAAGAGAGCTGCAGAACTGGGAGCTAAACCTCCAAGCTTGAAGTACATGTAGAAGGTGTATAATTACATGTCGTTCGGTGACTAATTCGGCGATATCGCCAATGAACGACCCGGGCTTTGGTCGGATGTGCCACAATTTGTGACCCGCCAGGTCCCAACGACCCACACTGCACTGGCAATGGATTCGCCCAAACGGCCCGGATCCACTCTTGGAAAACCCAAGTCCCGCTCTCCCTCCCCTCACGCCCCCTTGACCAACGGCAAACCAGCCCACGCACCAAGCCACTTCCACCGCCCCTCTCTCGAAACCATCCTCGCACTTCTCGTCGCAGCATCGCTCGCTCTTCATGTACCGACATACTACAAACTCGTTTCCGACCCGGGCAGTTTACTTGCCATCTCCCGGGCACCGGCAGCGTTCGGCATCCCGTTCCTTTCGGGATCGCGACCCACCACACCCGCCAAGGCGACCGTTGCCAAACGGTTCGGTGACCCCGATGACGACTTGCTGGGCGAGCCCTTCGATGGCCCAGCGGACTACGTGTGCGACACTTCCTTCTCTGGGGTGCACATTCTCAACCGGGACCCGTTAATGATGGCTATTGACGGCTTCTTGCGGAAGGGAGAGGCTGAATGGATCGTCGACAAGGCGTAAGTGTTCCAACCGCGCACTGTCCTCCTGACCTGTCACTCCAACAGTGCCATCTGCCATCCACGTTAGGAAACCACTCATGGCCCGGTCCTCCGTCGTGGACGTGGACGACCAACCCCGCGAGAAGCGCAACGACAGCTCCGAGTACCGCACGTCTACATCGGCCTTCTTCGACCGCCGCGTCGACCCCATTCTCCACTGTATCGAGAAACGCGCCGTTGCCTTCTCGGGAGTTCCCCTCGAGAACACCGAGGGATTGCAGGTCGTCCATTACCAGCCGGGACAGTATTACAAGCCCCACTGGGATTATTTCCCGAGAGAGTTCGCAAGCATGCAGGAGCAGCTTCGACGGGGTGGTCAGGTCAGCTCCTCCTATTCGACATCTGCCAATACCACTCTACTAACCCCTCACCACGTACCCACCACCACCACCACCACCCCCCCCCAGCGCGTGACCACCTTCTTCGTCTACCTCAACGACGTGGCCCTCCCACCCGGCGTCGCCCGAGATGCTCTTCCCAAACCGATGTCCCCGACAAAAGAACCCCTCATCGGCGCCGGGTCGACACAGTTCCCTAATGTGGGGATCGAGGTCATGCCAAGGAAGGGAAGGGCGGCGTTTTGGTGGGATGTGACGATTGATGGGAAGGATGATGAGAGGTGGGTCGGCCGCGCTCCCTCTTGGAGTAGTTATAAAATAGTGTGATTCGAACCTCGGGGTCCGCTGAACAGGACTCTCCATGCTGGCACTCCTCCGACACATGGTGAGAAGTGGGGTCTTAACGTGAGTTATCTTCTTCCCGAATCCGTCACGTCAGCTCACCCTCCGCGCGCTCCTTAACCCAACCCTTTCTCCAGATATGGCAGCGGGAAGAGTCGTTCTTTTAAAGGGAGCAAATACCCGTGGTTGACTGGTTACGAATGCGCTCGGTTTATTTGGACCCTCGCGAGTCTCTCCGAAGGGTAGGGCGATACGGCAGGTCCGTGCACGAGTATTGAATAAGAGTATCGGGAAACGTGCGAGACAAAAGGGTCGACGTTGCTCAGATTTCGGTCTGCTTCACTGCCCCCCCATCGTCCGGAGTGACGGGTGGTACGTTCCCTCGGTCTGTACTTTCGATCGCGAGATAGTAGACAGAGATGCTCAAGGCTCACACGACGACGAGCAGTGGAGACATGATCCATTAAAAATGCAGCTGATACAAAACCACGAGAAGTCTCAGTAGCTGTTCTACCAAAGTGGCGGGCGACGTCGCGGGCCTAAGAGTTCGAGAAGCACATCACAGCCCGGACTTCATCTTCTCCAGCCCATCCACCACACTCTGCCTCAAATCCTTGGTCTCTTCCATGCGCCCCAGAACGTACGCCCCTACACCAACAGCAACGCCCACACTTCCTCCCCTCCACATCCTGACCAGAATATTCCCCCCAGGTAGGGCAAAGTTCCCAACCAAAGACCCCACAAACGCCCCAAACCCAGCGTATCTGTCCACCTCAACCTGTCCCGCGTTGTTGACGATCCGGTACGCGCGGTCGTCCACCCCGTCCGCGTCCATTTGGTACGACCTCGCGGCGAACGCGGCGAGGCCGAGTGGGATACCCAGGAGAGTGCCCATGCCCGCTGGCCGTGTCAGGGCGACGAGAAGAGGACGGGGTGTTTTGGAACGGAGGCGGATGAGCGGAGCGAGTCCGAGTCCGAGGACGGATCCGGCCTGGATGGGCACGTCGGGGCGGGATCGCCAGGACCGCAAGGAAGGAACGAACATGCAATCCAAGCAGGGTGAAAATGGGGATCCGAAGGTGTCAGTCGTGCCCGTGTCGTCGTTGCTCTCGCGTGTCCCTCACCTGCACCGTTTTGAACACCACGTGGCCCGCGAGGACGGCACCCGTGTGCTTGGGCATCCCCTCGACTCCCTTTGCGTCCGATACGCGCAGAATGAGCTCAGGACCTGTGGTCGACATTGCGATGGGTGGATAAGACTCTGCAGGCGGCAGAAGGTCAGCATATTTTACCCGAGGCAAAGGCTTGCTGCACAATCGAGAAAAGTGGCTGGTTTTCAGACGGCAGTTGTCGGCTTCCGTGCAAGATTTGGATCCTCGCGTTGGTTCCATCTCGGGCTTTCAGAGGGAGATCTTGCATCGCTTGCCCACCTATGATGAAGCCTGGCGTCGATTTTGGTTGGAGCCGGTGTTGAATCTCAACCGAGAGGGGCTCGAAACGGTATCGGCAACGAACGCAGCAGACATCGTGACAGATTGCTTGAGGTGTTCGCTTCCATTTGGGCAATTCAAAATCTATCATTTTGGTATCACAGTTGACGGCAAGGTACCCATCTCGTGGATTGCGGAAATGGCAAACAGCCTGGACGTTCACCATTTGTCAGTAGAAGTGGACTTTCCTAGAAGATTATTTTCGAGACAAGGTGGCGTGTTTTTATACTTTGCAAAGCAACTTAGGATCCTTTTCTCAAAAGAAATACGTGGGGTTTGATATTGGCAGTCTACGAAATCACTTCGCGCCTCAAAACTTACTGTCCGGAGCTTACCCCCATCTCTACTGTATTCCTTCCCCAACGTGCAAAGCTACGAATGGCTTTCATATGAAACATTGGATTCGGTGGCGTTTCGTACTCCAGATGGGAGGGGAAGGCACCACGAGCACTTGGAAACACTAATTTTGGGACAACTAGAGGGTATCAGTGCAGAAGCAATGGACGCTTTATCAGGAGCAATCCAAGATGGCGCATTTCCTCGCTTGCGAACTCTTGAATTTCGTTACACACTCAGCCTGCAGTTGGATGACGTTGTTGCCTGGGAGAACTTTGATCCCAACGTGGATCACTTTGTCAATTCTGTATCAGCACTTAAGCGGCTCCTTGAGTTTTGCCCTGGGATCTCTGCCAACGTTTTCATATCTGAAGATGGTGGCCCAGATTCATATGAAATTTTCAATCGTCTTCACATTAAGAATGATCCTTCAAGTTGTGCTCGCCGTCTGAACACTTTCCACGACCATGGTAATCCCACAATTACTTTGCAGTGCGCATTGGGTGCAGGCTACAATGTGACCGATATGTCAGTTGATCTTTCAGACTCGGGCGATGTAGAAGAATGAAGAATTATAGGATGGATAAGATAAGGACGTTAGCACACCTGAGCAAGGATGCAAAAATATACTGAGTCATGTAAATACACATCGCGTTGAGCTTCCGTCCTATTCAGGTGGATGTGGTCGTAATTAAAGTGTGTGGTGGCCAACGCGGTCTTTGCCGGCAGCGCCCGGTTCCAAGTCCGGTGCTTCCTGTGACGGGAACCAGCAAACCGAACGCTTTGCTTCACGGTTTGCAGGAGAAATGCGAAAAGAGGGCATGCTTGGGGGTGAAGGAACGGTCCACGCGGAAGATAGCTTCGTCTTGGACAGAGTGATTCTTATGTGTACATTAAAACTTCCGTGGTGCGAAATCCATTCAGCCCTGTATAGATGGGATGGAAGGTCTAGTGATATGTAGACCTAGGAGTGAGGGGAGAATTTTCGACTGAAATACGGACAACAAGGACACGACGCTCATTATTTTTGCTCTAACGGCGTGGGCATTTCAGGAACTACATAGTCGTGGTGTCGAACTCTCGTCGAACTTCTCCAAACCGATCGCCATGCCGGTTGGCCTATTCCAGCGTTGGTCGTCCCCGTCTTGCATGCTTTGTCTCGCCCATAGACTGTGCGATGTTTGCCAGACGTCTAGTCTCACCATCAACACATGACCTTCCAGAGCCAAGACGTGTCGCAGTTTCAAGAATGACGACCGATAAACCACACTCTGCGGGAAGATTGGATACTGGACAACCGCAGAGAAGGTTCGAAGCGGAGCTGGACGAGGCTGCTGGAAAAATAGAGAGCAAGATTGGAGTGTTCCAGAATGAATAGCAGGGCATTCGAGACACCGAGGTGAGTTTTAGGCAAATTCTTTCCGGCTTATAAAAGTAAACGTCCTTATGTATTGATATTGCTGGGCTGCTTCCTCACGCAGTCGGCTGTCGATGTGGACGTAGACGCAAAGGTTGACGTTCAACTTGCCAAAAGCGACGGCGACGATGCTCCCCAGATCGGCGAGGTTGGCGCCGGGATTCAAATCCCACCAAACTCGGGTCGGATTCTCGTGCGGTGGGGGCTGAAAGAGAAGATCGAGAAGGTCGCTTGCAGGTGCGTGGCGTGGGCCGTGTTCGCGTCTGCTGAGAGCGGGGAGGTTGATGCGCCCGTCCTGTGGCCCCACATCGGCAGACCACTCAACGCTCGCGTCTGGCGATACGACAATGTCGCGCCGCTCGCAAACTGGCCATTCCCATCGGAGCAGGCTATGGGGTGAGTTTCTCTTCCGGGCTCTCGCTTCTGACGAGTGGCGAACTTTCCCTTACCCTGGTTGTCCCGCCCCGGCCCTGGGTATCGCCATATTCCCCCAGCGTCCCCTACTGGCACATCCACCGCGCCGACCACCACAAAATCCTCCTCGACGAAGCCGTCGCTCCCACCCTCTCCTACCCGGCACGCAACCCCGGCCCCCCCCGTCAAAATCATCATCAACACCGTCGTCAAGTCCGTAGACTGCGAGGCTGCATCTATCAGGACGGAAGACGGCCGATCTTACTCGGGCGACGTGTTGGTCGGGGCTGACGGTGTGCGGAGCGATGTGAAAGTGGCGGTGACCCAGGATAAGGAGAATGCGAAACCGAGCGGGGACCAGGCGTACCGGTTCTTGATTCCCGTTGAGGAAGTTAAGAAGTACCCGGAATTGGCGTTTACCCTCGAGTACGTGTTTGTTGGCGTTTCCTTCAATTTCTGAACTGACAAACAAGTCTCTTTCCTCACAGCCGTGCCATGAACCACCACGTTGGACCCAACGCTCACATCGTCCACGTAAGCGATGCCGGTGACTCCACTTGCTCTGAAACTCTTGCTGACGCGTAATCTCCATAGTACCCAATCAGCGATTACAAATACGTCAACGTCGTGACGTGCTCGTTGGGCGAAGGCAGAACCGACGAGAGCTGGAACCAACAAGGTGGTCGTGATGAGCTGTTGAAACAGTTTGAAGGATGGAGGTGAGTGCGATACGTTTGGAGGTTCGGCCACAGTTCAACACTCTCCCTGACTCCACCTCCTTCCAGCCCGGAAATCATCAAACTCATGTCCATGTCCGACAAGTATCTCAAATGGCAACTCATCAAACGCGGCGAACTTCGCACCTGGGTCCGCGGAAAAACGACCCTTCTCGGAGACGCCTGCCACGCCATGGTACCTTACCTGGCCCAAGGCGCCGCGCAAGCCGTTGAAGACGGTGCTGCTCTCGCACACGCGCTCAGCTCTGGGGGTTGCCCATCAACGCGGCCCTGCAGGCGTACGAGAAGGTGCGCAAGCGCCGCACGACGGCGATCGTGAATGGGGCAGATGGGGCCAGGGCGACATTCCATATGCATGATGGGCAGCTGAAGAAGGATAGAGATGACGCGTTCAAGAGGCAGTGGGGGAAGTCGTCGAGGTGAGTCTCGCTCTTTCATAACTACATCGAGGGACACTCCTGACTACGATTGCAACCCCTGTCAACCAGCGTTTTCTCGCCGCACTGGACATACGACGCCGAATACGAGATGATCAAGTATCTGAACCAGCTCGGTCCACGCGGTCGCGCGGCCGCCCCCGAATCGGCGTCCACCAGTGCTCCTGCCACTCAAGCGCGTCTGTAGACTGTTAAATATTTTCACGCAGTTTTCTTTTTTGTATTGCAAGACGTAGCTAATGATTGTATTTGATATGTATGTCTCTTGCAAATGCCCGCTTTCAGTGGTGGATCGGAGCTGCGTGCGCCGTTGCGAAAAAACGATCCCGGCCGGTCATTGGATGAAGTGAATGGGAATGCCAAAGTCCACCCGTCCTTTAAACGATGGGGAAACCCAAACCAGTTGCACTCCCCTTCCCCATCGTCAATTCCAACTCAATCACATCAACCGATCCAGAGCCTTCCATCCGCGACGTCGACGAAGGCGCTGTACGGAAACTGCAGGAGATGCGCGATCGCGACGTCGGGAATTCAGAGTATTTCGACTGTGCTGATGGCGCTGTGTCTTATCAACAAGGGGAAGATATGGAATCTGTGAGTTCACTCCTCGTGCTCGTCAAGGGCGCACGAAAAATCGCATTCACGACCTGTCGCGCCTCGACCGCGCTCCGCTCAAACGATTGCAGTGTCTTCGGGGAGGAGAGCTACGCCTTCGCCAAGCAGACCTTCAAATACCACCAAGTCTTTTTCGGTCCCTTCACCCTGCACCCCATGGACGTATCCGACTCCGACGCCGTGCAGCGACTCTTTGACACCACACTCAAGGGGCAATGCAACACTCTGTTCGTTGAATCCTGCTCGAACCGCAACGGAAAGGTGTTTGATATGTCCATCATCAAAAACCTTTGCGCGAGCTCCAGTGAGCTGACCGTGTGTGTCGACAACACATGGTTGTGGCGTCATTTATAATCCGCTGCAATATGGGGCGGATGTGGTTGTGTCCTCGGTGACCAAGTACTATTCCGCCAGGCAGGTTATTGGCGGGTTCATCCTGTCCAACTTGGACTCGTTCATGCACGTAGCAGGAACATATCTCAACGCTCGCGGGGTGCACGTCTCTCCACGCACAGCTGGGATTGTCGTGGAGGCGTTAAAGTGGCAGGAGGAGCGGGTCACCGCGAGCTCCCGACACACTCTGCGGATCATGAACAAGCTCAAAGACATGCCCGGTGTGGGCAGGATCATCTATCCCGGTCGCCCAGAACACCCGTCTTATCGCCTCGCAAAAGCATGTTCCGACCCATTGGCGAAGAGACGTTGTACCCGAGCGTATTCACCTTTACTTTGGAGTGTGACACATACAGTGCGCTCAAAGCAATGAGCGACTGCTCACCGTGAGTACAAAACGTCGTTTGGGGGCCCTAACTCACGGACCGATCCATTCACCAAATCCAGCGGGGAAGGGGAGGCTCTTGGTCGCGTTTCAGTTGGATTTTTGGATGATGTGGATTCAGCCATCGAGAGTTTGCGAAAGATTATCGCTCAAGCGTTGTCAATGGGTGATGAGTCAGCTAAATCTCTTTTCGTCTGCCGCCGCGGTCCCCGCATTTCATGTTGGCTGGGGCATGTGCGCAGTATGGTCAGAAAACAGACTCTGTGATTCAGGAAGAAGCACCCCTGTCGCTTGTTGTGATAGATATTTTATCGCACTCAGGGAATTCGTGTGTTTAAGCTCAGAAACTCGCGTTTTTTTTTTGACCATATTGAGTTATTAGCACCGTATCCTGCAACGCGATCGTCATTTACTCTTCACTATATTCCATCCACTCCACATGACGTCTCCAACCACAACTCCGGGAACATATCCGACCTCGGTATCCGGTCCGACTATGATCTCAAGTGGTAGCTGCCTCATCTCCAAAATGTCGCGTAACATGTGTTCCTTTGCTTCGACCTCCGCTTCCATCGACTCTGGGAATAGGCCCAAAAGCCTCTACTTTGGGAGCGCTGTCGCCGGTCTGATTGGAACGAGATAATCGAGAAACTCCCCAAAGCATTCTTCCAAAACGAGGGCCCGGAGATTCGGGCACAGTGTGTTCATGTCGGGTTCAACACCATAGCCAAAGCCTCGGACGTATAGCTCTTTGAGTTATGACCGCACGTTTTCAAGGAGGGATACAAGATTTTCCACAAAAGCATCGGCCATAGGTAATTCCGCGTCATATATAGCAAGACTTTCTAGACCTTTCAAGCCGGAAAGCTTGATGAGCCTCTCCTTCGAAAATGCTTCACAACCGCCGAGTTTCAGCTACTTGAGATTGACCATCGCCTCAAGACTGTCGAAAATATCAACGACATGGGAGTCTCCACTCATGCCCTCGATGGTGAGTCCCCGAATAGACCCTAGTGTGGCAAGTCTGCGAAGTGATACTTCCACAGTTTCCACAACCTCGATAATTAAAAGCGTCTCCAGATTTGGGCATTGTCCAATCAATGTATTCACGCCCGCTGCACCCTCGCTGGTCCCACTTGCAAATTCAAAAGTCGAAGTTTCTCTCGGGGCGTGATGGAGAGCAAAGCGATAATTGTCTCGAGTCCACAAGATTCAATACGTAATTGCTGAATGGTTGGCGCGATTGGGAGAAAAAGCTCATGGAGTCCTTCAAAGCTTTCTTGGTCCGAAAGATCAACCAATACAGCGATGGGTTTCACAAGGGCGCGGATCCGGGGTGGAAGCTTCCGGAATCCAGCAATTATTTCGATTAGCGTGCGACCTCCAACATTAGTAATTGCAGGACCTGCCCCGATAAAGGGCTCCAAAGAACTTACCAGACAAGTGTTAACTTTCGTATTGGGTACCGGTCCGCGTGTGTCGGTGCGAAACGTAGGATTCGTGAAAGGATCTCTGGTGCGAAGGTACATTGCGCTGCAGGCGATAGTGTGCACTGCACCATCGGTTCTCCTCCCAGAAGGATATTTTCAACGCGAAGCGTAGTTTTCCGTGAGCGAGTTCCGAACGAGGCTTCAGCCGGAATGATTCCCTGAGATTCAGTGCTTGAGTCACTGTGTTTGAGGACGCCATTTTGGGAAACATTGATCTTAGCGTCCAAATTCAAATAAACGTTGTTGAAGACGATTTCCATCATTGTCAACATCTTACTTTCACCTAATTCTCTTCGGGGAGATTGTATAAACTGCCCCTACGCGTCCAATTAAACATATGCATTTCATCTATCCAAACTTACGCAACTATCCCTCCTCGGCATCCTCCTTCATCATCTGCTCGACCTCAGCCACCTCCTTCTCCATGATCTTCATCCGCTCCAGGGCGCGCTTGGCATAGTCCAACCGACCCGCACGTTTGAACTTGAGCGCAAGGGTTTTGCATGATGCAATCGCAGCCGTGAGCTGCTTGGAGTAGTCTAACAAAGAGTAGCGATTGGAGTACATGATAAGTAATACTGGCTTCATAACAACCAAACTTACCTGGCATCTCTAACTTGCCCGTCTGCACCAGCACCGCCAACACCTGCATCTTGAGTTCCACGCCCATCTTCCTACCCTCCAGTTCATCGACCTTGGTTCTATCCTTGGCCGCCTTCGCAGCGACAATCTCCTTCTCGAGCGCCGCAGTCTCGGCCATCATTACCTCGTTGGACACGATCGAGTCGGGACCGTCGAATGTCGCGATGAGCGTGTCGAGATCGTCATCGTCGCCACCGGTTGGTTGACTTGCAGGTGGCTTGACGGAGGGAGTGCGCTGGCTCTGACTTGGTGCCGGGGGTGTTGGCTTCAGGGCCAGTTGAGGAGAGACCACCGCTGGCCCAAGCTGACCAGACACTGGTCTTTGTTGTGGTGAAACCGGTCTCGGCTGTGGAGAAACTGGCCTTGGCTGCGGCGACACCGGCCTTCCCCCACCGCCTGACTGCACCGACTGCGTTCTCCCCGCTGCACCGACCTGGGGTGGCGTCGGCCTTCCAGATACTCCAACTGGCGCCGAGGCTGCTGATCCCGCCTGTCCCGCCCTGACGTGGCCCTGAACGGCGCTCGCGGGGCTCAGTTGGGGCATAGCATACTGAGGCGTACCCCACTCCAATGTTGTCCAGCGTTCCTCCTCCTGCACCATATCTGGTTTCGAAAGTGGGTTACGCAGTCTTAAGCGGATGGTGGCAACTGCGCCTGTGAGTCGGCGCGGGGAGGTGGGATCGGCCAGCTGTCGCAGCAAAAATTAAATGTCAGAAAAAACAGAACGATTAGAGATCTGCCGTGAAACTGCTCACCGGCACGCTCAACTCCAACTCGCATTTATTCAACAACTCCGTCACGGATCCACTCCCTTTGCCCAAACACGACTTCCCCCAGAAGAACCCCTGATTGAACCACACCTCCACTGTAACCCTCCTGCGCTCCGCCCACCGCGTGGCCGGACGCCCCCTCTCGAGCGCAATCTTCCTGCCCTCATTATACTGCGGGTCCTCACCCCGCACAGGCCGCGTCTCACCCCGACCATCGGGCTTTGTCTTCCCCTCGTCGTCAACAGGGTATCCCACATCCCACACCAACGTTGTCTCCAGCGCCTCTCCCTTAGCTTGAGTGTGCCTCAGGCCCTTGACGCCCACAACCACAACCTCAAGCTCGCTCAGCGCCAGGTCCTGATTCACCCTCGCGAATTCATACCGCACCGTCTCGAACCCTACCGTGGGATCCACGTACTTCCCCGGAGGCATGACCGATGCAGCCTCGAGGGCCTTCATGTCGGCAAGGTCTCTTTTCTTCCTCTGGTGGAAAAACAGCGCCCGTTGTTTATCACCCTGAGCGAGGTAATATGCCGCAGAGAGGTGGGCGAGTTGAGCTTGTCGGTGAAGCGCGACCACGAGGGGAGTGAAGTGGAGAGGCGCCGAACGGGGGAGGACGGGCGGGTCGGGCGGGATGCTCATGGGTGCCGGTGGGGGGTTGGAAGGAGCCACTCGAGGACGTGGTGGTTGCGGCTGAGCAGAAGACATCTGCCCTGGCACTCCCTGTGCAACAGGACGTGCCTGTCCAAGTTGCTGTTGCTGCCCCTGTCTCGCTCCTCCCGCCAGCTGCTGCGACTGGACCACCCCTTGCTGCTGCGCACTCTGGCTCCGGACCCATTCCTCCGGATCCCGCGGTGGAACGACCCACCCTTGTGGCACGCGTCCCTCCACGGCGGCCTCGATCTCCTTTGCCTTCATAAGGAGCATGCGGGCTCCGGGAACATCTGACGCCCGTTTGTGCGCAAGGGCGGCTGACTTGTAGGCCGACACGAGAGCGGGGAGGGAAAGTGGGTTGGTTGGTGGTGGTTGTGGTGGAGAAAAGGAAGCAGGTGATGGCGGCAGCTGTGCGGGACGAGGAAGTGGTGGAGACGGCATCCCTGGGAGGACCGCGACACCCCCTACAGGTGGCGGCCGCGCTGCCCCAGCCAGGGACCCACTGGCAGACCTAGGCGGTACAACAACGGGCAAGTGTGGTACGGGGGGCGGTGATTGGTAGGCGGGCTGCGTAGGTGGGGCAGGTTGGGGGTATTGTGGAACGGCCCCCGACCCCGTGATGTGGGATTCGAGCCAACCCGCTGCCGGGTCCTCGTCATCACTCGGCAAATCCTGCCTCGGCTCGTCCTCATGCTCCTGTTCCTGCCCCTGGTCAGGGAACACGGGGTCGGACGACACGACAAGCTGGACGGCCGTCGGAGAGGGAGGAAACGGTGAGGTGGGCGACGAAAAGAGTGATGACGCACGCGGCGGGGGAGCCGGGAGCGGGAGCGAAGGGGTGGAGGTTGATGGGGTTGACACGGTGGGAAGTTGGGTTGTCGTGGTGGGCGAGGTTGCTTGCGCAGGTACATCCTCGTCGTCATCGTCTGGTAAGTCCAGACGCATGGGGTCGTGTGGTGCTGGTTCGTACGCCGGCGTTGGCGCCGGCAAGGGTGTGATTGGCGCAGGTGCAGGTCCAGCGGAAGGAGGTGTGGTTGCAGGAACCGCAAAATGAGCGACAGACACGCCAGTCAGCGCCGCTAGCTCGTCCTGACGTAAGGTGGTGACCGCGCATTAGCGCGTCGTCCCAAGCACCGCGACTCCCTCCCCTAGCCCGGAACTCACAAGCAACGCCCCACCCTTCTCCTCCTCCTCCGTCAACTCGACTTCCACATCCACGTCGCCTTGTTGGTGCGCCGCAGACAATTCCGCGTGGATTACATCAATGTCGATGTCGGCGGGGTCGAGAGGTTGCGGCGTTGGGCGGGGTGCGGTGGTGGTTGGAGTACGTGTGACAGGAGGGGAAGGTGCGAGCCCCGGCCGTGGGGTTGAGGCGCCGCCAGGTGGAGGAGGAGGAAGGGGACGACCCCGGCCCGAGCGAGGGGGTGGTGGTGATGTGGCGGGTGGGGTTGACAGAGCGGAGGAACGGTGTGGTGGGGAGGTGGTGGGGGGTAGCGGCTGTTAGCGAGGAAAGGCGGGACAAGGGGTTAGGATAAGTTCTGTCAGTAGATGGCTAGGAGTAGCGTACCTTTTGTGGTGTTGGTTGTTTGGCGGGTGTGGAAGCCGGTGCGTACTTGGATGACGTGAGGGAGGTGACTTTGGAGAGTTCGGCCTTGGGGGCGATGGGGGGGGGGGGGGGGGGGGGGGGGGGGGAGTGGTAAGTAGAGCAGAGGCGAAAAAAGGTGGTCGAGGTGAATGCATTTCAATGTGGTATAAACACGGTGACACTCAAACATCCATGAAGCTGGGAGGTCTGCCAAAGTTGGGAACGCTCCGACTCGACTCCTCCGCAAAAAGTGAGCTGCATCGTCACGCCAGAGCGTCAACTCCGCGACAAATCAACCCGCGACCTCCGAAACCCAGTGACGCGAGGTGTCCAGAGACAAATGGGAGGTTCCGCCCACCGTTGGGAACCAACTATCCCGACGTAAACCTTCCGAAAGACATGCGCACCACTTCGCCACGGAGGCCGTGGAGGTTCCACTCCGTTGAAGTCGGGAATGACGCCACACGTGACCCCTCCCCAAAACAAAAGATGCCCTCTGGCACCAGAGCGCCAACATCATAAACAACCCCGCAGCTCCACGCTGTAGGTAGGAACGACGTCATCATGGAGGATCCCACAGAGGTTATAAAACCCGCCCCAACAAGACCCATCCCAAAACCCGCCACGCACTCTCACACCAGAGCGCGCACGGAAGAATAAACCATTCCAAGACATCAAGTCCCACGAGCGCAGATTCAAGCTCTTGGAAGTCCAGTTCCGCCCACGGAGGGAATGCTCCGCGTGCGGGAGACTGGGAGTTGGGACGCTCCCCAAAAACAAGGTGCACCCGTCATCTCTCGCGGCAGAGTGCCTATTGGGCGAACAGAGACAGGTCCGTGGCTCCACACTTGAAACGTTGCAAAGAATCGTGGCGGGTATGGGAAGTACCCTTGCAAGATCCCTCCCAAAATATGAAACCCAGCACACCAAGGCGGACACCAAGCAGTAAACCCTTCTCCGACTCGCCGCCATAGTGTGACGTTCAGACAATCTTGGAGGTTCCGTCCCACATGACCACATGTCGTGCACTCTCCCAAAGAAGAAGCTGCACTCTCGCGAGGCATGTCGAGACGCCGGGCACACAATTCATCAATCCACACCCAAGTGCCCTGATATCGCACTACATCCTTGGAGGATTTGCCCACGATGGGAAACGTCCCACCTGAAGTATCCTCCCAGACCCAAGGATCTGCTGTCGCACCGCGGCACAGATTCCCCATCGACTCCCCACCAAGGGACAGCGCCACGGTATCAGCTTAGTTCGGCACGGGCTCTGTCTTCCCCAGACCTCCCTCTCCCCCACCCCTCTCCGCCAACTCACCAGCAACTCCGGGTCATTCTCGTCCTCCTCCGTGAACTCGACCTCGACATCCTTGTGCGGGTCCTGCAGCTCCGCATGTACTTTATCGATATCGATTTCACCCAGCTGAGCGGCTTGGGTCGGCGGTGTTCGAGTCTGTGGTGGTGTCCGTACAGGTGGTCCTCCAGCACTAGAGGGGGACACGGGAGGCGTGCCGCGACCCGCTGAGTGGACCCGATCACCACGAGCGGGTGCGAGGGAGGACGTGGATGATTGAGGAGATCGTTGTTGGGGTTGTTGGTCTTGTTTCGCGCGAGGGGAGTCCGCGGCGAGGAGGGCGTTGAGTTCACGCTGGTGAGGAAGGGACCGAGAAACAATAAAGCAAAAGTCATGGAGAGATGGCCCAGTGTGACAAGAGAGAGGAATCGAACCAAAAATTTCAGAATACGAGTCACTCAAACAACTCCCTCACTGCAACCGTGGACATCACTCACCAAAAGCTTCGGATCGTCAATGTCATCCGCAGTCAGCCCATCGACATCACCCTCGTCGCCGCCGTCGTCGTCGCCCGCTATCTCAAACACGCTGGGGTCAACGCCGAGAGCCGCGTAGTCGATTCCGTCGTCGAATCCGAGTCCTCCACTCTTCCCGCCGCGCTTTCCGCCTCCGCTGCCGGATGCGTTTCCCTTCTTCAACCACCCGAACATCGTCCGTGCTGGGGGACGCTGGAGAGGAAAGGCTTGCACGAGTGGTGCTGAGGTTACTGGGTGAGTGAACTCTTATGCTTTTTTCTGTGCAGAAGACGATTTTACATGGTTGAAAAGTCTCTCCAATTTGAAAACATCAACCCCTCGGTGCAGATCAGTGCAAGGTGACAAGCCGCTTGGGGACCGGAGTGCTTTCCACTATTCCATTCTTTGCTTTGTCACCTTGGCACGATACAAATTCAATACGTTCACCACATCATAATCACCTCGTGCTGTCGCTGCTTCCATCGCACTATCTACATGAGCGTCCACATTTAGCCCCAATTTCAACAAAAACGCCACTGTCTCTGCTATACCAGACTCAGTTGCAAAAATGAGAGCATTATTGTTCGTATCGGTGATATCCACAAATGGTTTTCCCATGCCGCGCGGTAGTAGAAGCTTCTTGAGCACCCTCACACGACCAAACTTCCCCGCAATCGGCAAGAGGCGCTTGGCCGCAGTTTTGATCTCCGAGAAGTCGCCAAATTTAAGGAAGAAGAAGGCGAGGTGGGTGGTGAAGCCTTCCTTCACAGCGGACCAGAACTCTTCCAATTGGTATAGCGCACTGGCCTCGATAACGCCCCGCCACAGAATAGCTCGGACCACACCAGTATGACCCTTGCGCGCGGCAGCAAGGATCAACCTTTCCACGTCGAATGTGATGACCCTCTTGACACGGAGGTTCAGAAGGGCCTCCATGGTGCTCGTGTGTGCCCGGTACGTGGCCGCCTTCTGCACCCAAGGGTCAGACTCAACAAACGAGTCTGGAAACATCGTTATGACCAACTCAACGACGTCTGGCCGTCCCCACTGTGCTGAAGATTCCAAAAGTTGCGGTACGAGTCCGCAACTTGGCGGATGCCGGCGGAGCAAAAGTTTGATGAGTTCAAGATGGTTCCGTTGAGCTGCGGTGAGAACGGTTTGGTCATCTGGTGCTGGACCCCCGTGGTGCTCCCAAATTGTCAGTAAAAAGTCCACGACGTCAATGTGCCCCAGCTTCACTGGGTCCGTGAACATGAATGCCTCAATGGCAGCACCACGCTCCCAGAGATGTTGAACAGAGTCGATTGACCCTGTTGTACAAGCAGCGCTGAGGGCCTTGCTCAGGTTAGTTGGATCTAAAACGACTGACGGAGGACACCAAGCGTCCAGAAGCGCCTTCAACGGTCCAGCGTATCGTCTTTTTGCAGCGATCTGAACGATGGACGGGTTTATGATTGCATAGGAGTCTGGTCGTTCCTTCAGCAGTCTTTTGACGAGATACGTAGGTCCGTACTTTGCCGCCATCTCAAGGGAGAACATGTCTCTCCCCTCAGAGTCCTCTTTCATTTCTGAGATCGCGTCAAGAATCTCAATGTACCCTCTGGTTGCGGCAGCTTCGGCTGGCATCTCCCAATGAAACTTGTACTCAAGTTTTACTGACCGTCCCGGCACAGTCCTGCTGTCTTCTGCGAGCAAATTGACGACACCAATGTTGCCGCTTTGCGCTGCAGCGTTCAAGACTGTCAGAAATAATGCAGAGGATGGTGCGTGAACTTCGTACAAGGCCAGAAGCATGTCGCGTCCGGCGTGCGTGTTTCCTCCAGCGGCTCTGTAAACAGAGTACCACATATACGATGTCGATTCCGCGGGATCATCAATCTGGGACGCAACAAGCCGGAGAAGGTCAACGTGAGGTGATCGTGCTGCCGCGCACAGGAGTTCGAAATCGAACCGCGTTTGTCGATTTTTGAGGGTTGTCATGGTTGCGCCATGTGCGAGGAGAAGCTTCACAGCTTCGACGTGACCGCCCAGAACAGCTCTTGCGATCGCAGTGGGGTTGAAGTCGAGATTGTACTTTGATTCGGTGCGGAAATAGAAGGGTCGGTTGATACGCCTCACGTGCCGGATGATGATTTCAAGAACAGCAACGTCTCCCTTGACCGCCTCCGCTGCGAGGGCGAGCTCCGGGGAAGAGAAATTGCGGAGGGCTCTGTGGGCGATGGAATGCGGTTGGTGAAAGATCGCGCGGAGGATGTTGTTGAGTGCATCGCTGGGAAGTGCCAGTCTGTAGTCGATGCAGAAGAGTCCGATGTGGGAGACAATCTCTGTGGGAAGAGATAGCAGGGGAAACTGATGCGTGGGTGGCGACATGAAGTATCCTGAGCTGTGGTCTCACTATACTCAAGATCAACGAAGCGACAACTTCGAGCCGCCATGCATGACAAGCTCAGTGCATAAGCTATATTGAGACAAAATATGGATCTTTTTGTACCGCTAGCGCACGCAGGATGTGCTCACATCTCGTATCACCGCACGCAAATCATACAAGCCATCAGAGCATGAGACGGTGAGCTCGGGGCTGCAAGTGCAATTCATACTCTTCTCCATGTCCCATTGCGCATACAGAGTGATGATAATTGGGCTCCCAAAGGCAAGAAAAAAACTTATCTTCCAAATAAACTACAAACTATTTGACCACTGGTTCATGAGTGGTCTGTGAGGCGTGGAATGCCTCAGGTCAGTCAGTTCCTCTTGTGTTCTCTTCACTGCGTCAAGTAAAGCGTGTTAGACTGACACCCCCCGCCCCACTTCCTGTGCTGAAAGAAAGTGCAGTTGCAAAACAAAGGACGGAGTAAGTAGTGAGCCCACGTGCCATTGGGTATTGGCATTTGGTATTTGGCGTGTTGGTGGATGAATTAAAGGTGACGTCAATAATGACACCGAATGTGAGGCAGGACCCGAATGTGAGGCAGGACCCGAATGTGAGGCAGGACCACAAGGCGCGATTCAGAAAAACTCAGCGCACAGCATGTACAGAAAGCTCAACCGTGCAGCTTGACTATAAAGGGATTACTTGAATTTCCGCAATCTGCGTCATACCACCTCGTCACGAACATGTTCCAGGTTCCGAGTATTGTATACACCAAATGCAGCAAAGTGAGTCTCCCTCTGTCCTCATTACAAGTCAATAGCCGAGATGAGAGTGTTGAAAAGGTGAATTTGTGTTACAGAGGTGGTAAGGTGGTTTTCGGACTTGGGACACGGGAAAGAGAAAGCAGATTCATTCATCGCGACCGGTGACCTCGACAGCGAGTCCACAACCGAACTTAAGACAAAATATGAATCTTTTGTGTGCTTCGTCACTGCGAGTGAGAGTGTCCCACTGCTTGCATGTTGTTGGGGACGTAAACATCCCGACTCATGATTAGGTATTATCCCGACTTTCCTCAAACAAAAGGTCAAGACGCGTCGCAGAGAGACCGCCGCGGGTGAGATTGCAATGGAGGGCGAGGGGAATGCTCCTTTCACTCACCGTACAGTGCGCAATGTTGACGTGCTCGTAACCAACCAACAATTAGTGTAATGAGTGCCGATTACAATTGAATTAGGATACAACCTCCAGCGCTCCCAAACCAAAACCTCCATTAAAAATCCACACTATCTCACAGCACCACTTTCACCATCCTGGTCCTCCCATACTACACCACACCTTCACTCCATTTTCGCTTCTCACCGCCATCCTCCGCTCCCACGCGAGACTCGCGTACCCAAACAATACCACGCGCCCCACGCCCCTCGGACCATTTCATATGCACGAGGGAGATGACGACGGAGAGCCAGTAGAGGATGTATGATAGGATGGAGCCGACTGCATGAGGGTGGGGGTCGAGGAAGTGACGGTGAGGTGACGCGCACGTCACAATTATGTGCGAAGGTTGACGTAAGGGGAATCAATGCGCAAGAGAGACTTACTGGTAGCATTGTTGGTCCACCCAAGCACGCCATTGAAGACGGCCCACCCTTACGATCCCTTCTTGTTCTCAGGGTAAAAACAGTTCAAACTGTGGTTCAACGAAACATCAGATCACCAACCCACCCAGCCCCAGCCCCACCGTCCGAGACTCTACTCACTAACACACATTCCCATGCACACTGTACGACTCCGGCCCGTCATCCGCCTCGGCTACGTCGGCGCCGACCATGGCGCTGTACTTGTACCGTTCAAAGTCTCCGACGGCTTTGGAGAAGAGTCCGGCTCCGAGGAGGAGGAGAAAGGCGGTGGAGACGACGAGGAAAATTGAGAGGTCTGGATGCGGAGTGGAATGGAACGGCAGGGGTCAGAAGAAAGGGCTCTTGCGCACGATTTCGGAGTTTTCCTCACTCAGCCTCGACGACGACTTGCTAATAAAAGAACCCAATCAGCAGCCCATATACAGCACCCGCAATGGCCGCGATGGGGATGGAGCTCGCCGATTGGCCCAACGAACACGACGGCTTCCAGGCCCTCACGGAGCACGGTGGTGCAGGGCAGGAGGAACAGCGCGCACTTGCTGGACCGGGAGGATTTGATTGTGTCGGTGGTGGAACCTGCGTTGGCAGACGATCGGTGGCTTGTGTCAGCCTTGATATGTTGGGCGACGGCGGCCAGCAGTACATGAGGTGACAACGCGCCTTCGGTGAGGGCCTTCTGGGCAAAAGCTTTTCGGAGTTTGATCCGCCATTTGATTTTTGCGCGGTCCATGCTGAGCATCGCCAGGCCCATGACCCCTATGAATGAATGAAAGGTGGAGAAGGATTAATTGAGTGTCACACATGAGACGGCAAGCAATAAGAAGCAAAGCCACCCGTACGCATAAATGAAAATGCACGCCACGAGAGAGAAGATTCCCTCCCGGAGGTCTTCGGCGGCACCCCACAAGCTGTTGACTTTTTATGTAGGAAACGGCGAGGAAGGCAGCTCCTTTGGTGAAGTATGACAACCGAATGATAAACGTTGCGTTGTCGAGATTATTGGAAGGAAAGGAACACTCACATGGCGAATGCAAGAGACCAGTGAACTCTGGCAAAAATCTGAATCTTCAACCGCCTCAACAGAATCGCATCGGCTGCCGCCGCCATCTGACTGGACGTCTCTGCCAGCGCGGTCTTTGAGCCATCGTCCCCGCCTAGAGCCTCTGCCTCCGTATCCGGTGGACTTTCGAGTTTTACATCGGCGACGACTTTCGGGTCCAGCGCGGTCACCACATCCGACCCGACGAGCTGATTAGCAAGCGCGAGGAGGATTGATATGATGATGGACGCTTCGAGAGTTTCGCGGAAGACGACGAAGAAAACTGAGCAGGGAGACGGATCGATGTCAGCAGTCCACGATGCAGTCCTCAGGGACGCTACGCACTCGGCACAGAAAATAGGTTGCTCATGACTTTTTTCGTTTTTGGATGCAGACTCGCGCGCGCGTGGTTTCTTGAACTCCGCTGGCCATGAGGGATGCGACCGAATGTGATGACCAGTAATACTTGTACCTCTCGCGACCGTCTTCACCACCACCCCGGCGGCGTCTCCACCAATTAGACGGCGCGAGCGCGCCAAGAAGAGGCATCGCGGGACGGACCGCCAGGGCGAAGGGATGCGATGCGACCTGGACCTGAGACCACTGTTTCTTATTACAAACCCCGCAGGAAAGAACACATCCAATCACACGGCGTGCATTTGGACTCGCTAGTGAGTGTTGACACGCCTTGGATGCGACTTCGGGCTGACGTTGCGTGGGTTCATTGCTCCATGATCCTCATCGGCCCAGCTCCGACGCTCCGGTCCAATGATGCGACACATCGCCGCATCCGCTGCACTTCTCGCGTGTCTTGCAACTGCCACGCTCGCTGCGACCAAGGAGATCTGGTACAGCATCACTTACGCGCGCGCAAACCCGTCCGGTCTTTTTGAACGTCGGGTCATCGGAGTCAACGGGACGTGGCCTCCTCCAATAATCGAGATCAACGCGAACGACACACTAATTGTGCATGCGGTGAGTGAAGCAGATCGATGCGAACAGTTCAGGGCTGAGACGAGTTGCTTTTCGCTTTTCAGAAGAATGGCCTGGGTGACACCATCACCGCCGTACATCACCACGGCATGTTCTTCAACAGGACTTCGTGGTACGACGGTGCCGTGGGCGTGACCCAATGGTGAGTCCCTCCTACCGCGAATTCATATCCCCTTTATGAAATCTTTCATCCCTCCCACATCCCACGGCATCCCCCACCCCCCACCCCCACCAGCGGCGTCCCTCCCAACGCCACATTCGACTACATCATTGACACCAAGACGTCTGGCCAGACGGGCACGTACTGGTACCACGGGCACAGTCTCGGGCAGTATGTTGACGGCTTGCGCGCACCGCTCATCATCCACAACACGCCCGAGGTGTACAAGTACGACGACGAGTACATCGTTGCGCTGTACGACTGGTACCACGAACAGCATCGGGTGCTGATGGGGCGGTTCTTGAGCGAGGCGAATCCGAGTAAGTCTAATTTTTCTGTTTCGACACTTGTCAAATGAAAGGAAGTCCTCACACGTTCACTTCGGGTTGATTTCAGCGGGCGCCGAACCCGTTCCGAACACCGGCATCATCCAGATCGGGCACAACGGGAGCTACATCGGCGGGTTCAACGAAAACTCCACCATCCCTTTCACGGCGGGCAAGACGTACCGGCTGAGGATTATCAACATGTCAGCCCTCAGTGCGTATTCTTGTTTCTTTTAAACCGGCCCCGCCAAAACGCGATCACGGTGTTTTGACGCAGCAATGTTCCATCTGTGGCTCGACGGACACAACATAACCGTCATCGAGGGTGAGTTTCTTTCTCCAAACTCCCATTTCCCCGCTCCTGTTCCTCATGCCACATCTAACACGTACTACTTGACACTTCAGTTGACGGCACTGACACCGAACCCTTCCCCATCGAACAAGTGGCACTCTCGGCTGCGCAGCGCGTGTCGGTCCTCGTCACGGCGCTGAATAGCACCAAATCCAACTATCTTCTGCATGCAAATATGGTGCGTAGGCACTTTGGGGTTGCAAGGCGACCGAATGTACTGATTTGCTTTGATTTGATGGTACTGCAGAACCCAGCAATGTTCGACAAAGTCCCCAAAGACTTAGTCCTCAGTACGTCACCCCGTTACTCCTTGTTCTTCCCCTTGTCTCATCTCCCCCACCACCCTTACTTCAGACCTCACATCCACCATCCTCTACAACGTATCCTTCCCCACCGTCGACGAAACCACTGCCGACGACTACGATGAGTTCCCTGATGGCGACCTCGTGCCCATCGTCAAAGAGGCCGAAGCTACCGCTGACACGAGTATCACACTCGAGGCCGTGTTCGGGACGTCGGATGATGGGACCAACAGGGCGTTCTTTAATCTTGTGACATACATCCAGCCTATCACGCCGTCGCTCCTGACAGCGTCGTCGATGGGTGCTCTGGCTTCGTCCGTGGAGGTGTACGGTCAGACGAGCTCGTACGTGCTCGAAAGTGGCAAGAACATTGAGCTGTGAGTGCTACGACAAGATTACCCACGTCTCGTACTCGGCGAGTCTGACGCCACTGTCTCCCCCGCCCTCCCCCCTTCCCACAGCGTGGTCGTCAACACCGATAAGGGCTACCACCCCTTCCACCTTCACGGGCACAAGTTCCAGCTCGTCGGTCTCAGCCACAACGTATCCTCGGACGACCCCGCGGACAACCCGCCCATCAGTGAGAGCCTTGCCAACCCCATGCGCAGAGATACGGTGATGATCCCGCCGGGTGGGTCCAGGACTTTTCGGTTCAGAGCGGATAACCCGGGAGCGTGGTTGTGAGTATTGCCGTGTGCCTTGAAAAAGAACGAATCACTGTACTCAATGTTTTTATATGTGTCGTCAATCAGGTTCCACTGCCACATCGAGTGGCACCTCGAGTCCGGTCTTGCAGCGACCTTCATCGAAGCTCCCGACGCTATCCAAAAGCTGGCATCTGGCGCGCCCAAGGTCCTGAACGACCAGTGCGCCGCGCTGGGAATCTCTACCGAGGGCAATGCAGGAGGGAAGAACTCGACGACTGTGAGTGACACGTACCTGGTGACATGTGAAGACGGTGTGAAGATTGACGTGCTCGGTTCAGGACTTTGGAGCATATGGGTTCGGACCTTACGTCCAGTCGCTTGGGTTCAAACCAAAGGGCATCGCGAGTATTCTCCCCACCAGTCCCCGCTCCCACAATCACCTCACTCTTCCCCCGTCTTACCAGGTCGCGCTTGTCGCTTGCGTCATTTCGGCTATCATGGGTATTGCCGCCGTGGCATGGTACCCTCTCGGCGGTGGGCTGGACGAGGACGAGTTGGAGCTGGAAGTCGCCGCGGCGATGGCGCTCAAGGAGCAGAAGGGGTCGAAATGGCAGAGGCGAAGAAACTGTTTAATAAGGGACCTGTGGAAGAAATCGGGGTCAAGAACTAGGTTGGTATCAGTGTTGCTGGGCGTGGGATAGTTGGTGTCGATATATCGGTGTTGTGGTTGCTGTCCTGTAATTTTGCTTCAGTGTAATTATAATGATATCACCAAATGGAAGTTATACAGTCTAAACGAAGCGCCATGACTCCCAGCGCAAGACGCACCTGGGTTCCGCTTTAGTCTGTACAACTTCCATATGGTGAGAGTTCACGCGGATTGGTGGGCGTCCTTCTGATGCGCATTCGCCAATAAAAAAAAAGTTTTCTTTCTATTACTCTTGAGAAGTGTAGTTACACATTGAATCTTTGATTTGGTCCTGGGGTTGGTAATCCGAGATCGCAAACATACTTTTCTGGACTTTAGTTGGTGGTCGGCCTGCAGGTTTGGCAGGTTGAGCAGGTTGAGCAGGTTGAGTGAGCTGTGAGCGAAGAGACTCGACTTCATTCTGGAGGGCGGGGTAACACATTCCCGGAGAAGGGTAGCGTTCTCCCTACAAATGATGCAAGTTGTAAAAAGTTCATCAAACTCGGTTTGCACCGAGCGTCCCCAAAGTGTTGTCACGCAAGGTGCACTTACCGTTCCGCCGTCGTGGCCTTCTGCTCCGCAACTGAAGCACGGGCTTCAGCAGCTGCGGCGCGTCCAGACAGATCCTACAGTAAAGTGTCCCGACTTGCGTTTCCGCGTTCAACTGGGGATCTTCCAGAAGGCATTGAGAGAGGTGTGGAAGAACCGTTTCGGTGCGACTCTTGCGAGGAATTGGCCGTCCGGGTTCTCTCGTGCAGCATCACGCTCCGCGTCTCCAACATTTGTACCATGCCGGAGCAGGAGCTTAACAATGTCGATGCTTGGTTGGAGCACTGTCAGTGGGAGCGGGCGGGGGTTGCCGAGTGAGTCCGAAGGCACACGACCAGCGTGCAAGAGAGCCGATTACAAGCGAGAGAGAGCCGAGTACGAGTGTGAGAGAGAGCCGAGAGGGAGCCGAGAGGTCACGCCGAGTGACCTGAGAGCCGAGACGAGCGAGTGGGAACGAGTCAGACGAGTGAGATTCGAAGTCCAAAGGCTTGTTCTTAGCAGTTCTACAAGTGTTTATATAGCTCCAATTCTAGTTTACGCTTTTCTTATTCTGCTTATCAAATCGTGTCCGTTATTGCGCAAGCAGTTCCGATGAGTTCCAGCGTGTTCCGCTGACTTGGACCACAGCAACTGTGACGGGGTCCGCCCGAGCCCCTCACAGCGGGCCCATGTCGGTGGATGATTGAGCGTGACTGCTCCCCCCCTCATGTTAATTCCAACTTTCCCATTGCTGAAAATTCTGCCGACTCCATTAACTTTCCCTCCCCAAATGGCCAGGACCAGGGCACTCTCACAGTCAACCGTTTCCTTGCACCAATCGAAACCGCCACATTCGTTCGCCCCCTTGACTTTGAGCGTTACCGACTTCCGGGCATTGGGAGATGCGCCTGCCTCGATCAACGTGTTCACGTCTTCCTCCTGGCCTGCCTCTACCGCATCGATGTGCTGGGCATTCAGAATCAAGGACATGATGGATTTTCGCGGGGGGATGCAGCGCGTCCGCCTGGTGTGGTGATGTGGAAATGGGTAAATGAAAAGATTCGTTGTCAACAGAGTTCATTGATCCCAATAATTGATTTGATCCATTCATTGTCAACTCTTGAGACTTTATGCAAGGTAAAGCAGTCTAGCTCACAATGGGCTACTAATAAATCACTCAAGTGCTTTCAGCTAGCTGATTCCTGACTGTGAAATATCTAGTCAAATATGGGTGGCGAGCTCCCTTGTCACGACATCGATTCCGGTTGTAAACCACGCCGCGGCAAAATCCATCTATCGGATTATGGTCAGAATTCCGATTTTCACTTCTCACGGACTTCTCCTTCCAATCAACGCATCGAAAAATTGCCAAAACCGAAATTTTGGGTCATTTTGGGTGACAAGCTCACCATCCAGCCGCCCGTTCACCTTCTCAGCTCAATGATTGCACGCAGTATGTATGGCTTTATTATCAGAATTTCAGTCGCATTATGTGGAATCTTCTGCCTCAATCAATAAACGGTGAAAACATTAAAATTGGGCCCGATTTGGGTGACAAGCACCAGCTACAGCAATCTCTTGAGCTTCTAGCACTCTTAAACCCATCGCCGTATGCTGTTTTCCAATCGAATTCTTTACTGAATCCCGTGGGGACTTCTCGTTCGATTGGTAACCGTGAAAGTGTCAAAGTTGAGCCCCTGGAGCGGCCGGAAGAATTTAATTCTTCGGCTAAAGCCCTTGTTCAACAACAAGTTGGCTTCCAAGGGACATTTTCATTCTTTATACAAATTTCGAAGATAATTGAATGAGTGGAAATAATACTCATGTCCTTGACGTTGTTCCTGCAAGCCCAAGTCGATAATCTTTTGTCACAAACCCACTTTTCGATTAAGGAAAAGCTCGCAAGTTCAGCTTCTTGACTTACAGCAATTGATTCAGTGCTTCCGTGTTGACTTACCGGAAGAATAGTTAATCAACAATCTGCACTTCAACCCTTTCCTCATTCTCTTCCCCGATGAAGTTCCCTTGGAACGACAAGGACAAGGGCGACAAGTCCATCAAATCCGCTAACGCCGCGTCTCCCGACACTGGTGATGGACCCTCCAGCAAGACTCGCCGATCGCGCGACGCTATCGATGCGTCCGGCAAACCCGGCTCCGCGACGCGTCCCTCTATCACGCTCGTCGCCGGCTCTGTATCTCCTTTGGGCTCGACGTCCTTTGGATCCGCGGGCACGCTCGCGGCCTCAATCGGTGCGGCCGCGTCGTCGTCCCCCGTGGATGTACCGATGCCGTCCCGGGAAGAGGTGGACACGCTACTGGAGGATCACATGGAGAACTGGAATATTCCAGAGCCAAAGAAGGCTGACTTGCGGAAGCTCCCCATTGAGAGGAAGTGGATGATGGTGAAGGGGTTTCTCGTGTCGGCAGAGAACGAGGTGAGCTCCCATTGTTCGAGCTTCTTGCTCCCTCGTCGCCGAGACTAACACCGTCCGTTCACTACCGTGCTATCACTAGCCGACGTCGGGAATCCCGCCCCTTTTAGCTCGCCTTCGCACGGACCCTCTCGACATCTCGATCTTGTCCGACCTTGCCGTCACGCTCCGTTCCCGGGCCGTGTCATGGATCAGTGCCTTTGTCCAGCATGGCGGATTGACACTCCTTCTTGGTAACATGGAGAAAGGAGGTCGTGGGGAGCTCGTACGGGAAGTTGCGTCCCCTGCAGAATCGGGGAAGTCCCCCGCGTCTCCAGGAACACCGCAGCTTATGAGTCCCTCGAGCCCGACGCCTGCTGGAACTGTATCGTTGCGTGAGTGGATCGGGGGCGAGGGCGAGCAGCTTTACGTCAAGTGCATGAAGAGTTTGATGAACAACAAGGTATGTGGCATCCGGAATACCTCTCACGCGCGTGGCCTCACTACTCTTCTCCCTGTTTGCTTGTACAATCTCACTTCCCCCACTCCAGGTCGGCCTCTCCTCCGTCCTCTCCCACTCCCGCTCCCTTCCCACACTCAGTCTCCTGCTCCGCTCCCACTACCTAAACCCACGCACCGCCTCTCTCTCCCTCGAGCTCCTCGCCGCCGTCTGCCACATCCCCGGAGGCCACAAAGCCGTCCTTGCTGCCATGGAGGAAGCCCGCGCCGAGTGCGGGGAGACCACCCGGTTCGAGGCCGTCGCGAGATGCTTGGGCCTTGCGGCTGCGAGGGGGCGACACGGAAGGGCGCGAGGAGTGGACAGAGAGGTCGCGATCGCGGGGATGAGCTTCGTGAACTCAGTCGTGATGGCGGTCGGTGTGAGCGATAGGAAGAAGGTTGTGCCTCGTTCGAAAACCAGCTCGGGTAAGGTCGTCACGACAGGTGGCGAAAAGAATAGTGGAGGACAGGAGGACGCTGAGAGTGATAGCTCAGACGACTCGGATGAGGAAGATTCCGAGGAGGACGACGACGACGACGACGATGCGGAAGAGCAGCCTGATGATGGGACACTGGAACTTCGAATGCAGTTGCGCTCCGAGTTTTATCATCTTGGGATACAAGAGACCATAAAAGTGAGCTCATTTTCATGTGATCTGCGTCTGGTCCGTACTGTACCGAGTCTGACCCACCACCTCACGCAATCCTACAAGTACCTAACTGACCTCCCCTCTGACGACCTCCGGACCCAACTTGACCTGTTCCTCGACTCTGCTGAAAACGACGAAGAAACTCTTCGTGCACGTTGGAAAGTCCCGTGGCCCGAGTACGGCGACGATGCCGTGGATAGCGTCGTACTTGCGCCGGAAACAGCCGATGGTGGTATGATAGGTGAAAAGAAGCCTGACGCAAAGGACGCCTCGGCGGACCCAAAGGCCGCACTTGCCGCCATCATGGCCAGTTCCCGACCCAAAATACCCCTCGTGGACACTGGCGACGGCGGCGCGTCCCCTCACCTCCGAGTCCACAAAGGTCTTGGTCCATTGCATGCTCGGCTTGCCGTGGTGACGGGCGACGATCTGTGGAAACTCGTGAAGGGTGTTTTGAAGGATTCGGCGGGGTGGGAGCAGTTCGAGGAGGTACAGCGGGCGATTTTGGAGATGCCTGGTAGTCCTGTGGAGAGGTGAGATGGCTTTTGTCGGCGAGAGGTGTTCTCCAATGACGTTTCGATTATGATGTTAATCGTCATTTCCATCCCGCTCCATCCCAACCCTCCAGATCGGCATACCTATCTCTCCTAGTCCGTCTCTCCCACCAACTGATTCTGCAACACCACGATGGCTTGCCCTCCCCAGACCCCCTGGCGCACATACTATCGCTGGACACCAAGTCTCTGATGGTAGACATCGTGGATGCCAAGGGTCAGCAGGAGCAGGCTGCGAAGCTGAAGAAGACGGTGGACAGGGTCCGGGAACTGGAGAAGGAGTTGGAGGATGCGAGGAGGGAAGGTGAAGGGGGCCAAGGTATGTTTGAATGGCGGATTTGAGATGGTTTGGCTGGAAGTAATGTTTTGGTGAACATTTCTAAAGCAAAACTCCAGAAGGCGGTTGATGACAAGGCAAATGAACTTGCAGCTGCGGTGGAGATGCTTAACAAGATGAAGCTCGAATGTACTGAATTGGGGCGTCTCCTCACGACCAAGTTCGAGGGGTCAAACAACACAAGCGCGGTCGAAGCATTACAGCGGCTACAGCAACTTCTCGGAGGAGCAGGCGGACCAGACTTACCTCCGCCCCCGCCGCCTGGATTTGGTGGTCCCCCGCCTCCGCCTCCGCCCCCTGGAGGACCGCCACCTCCACCACCACCTCCAGGCGGAATGGGTGGGCCTCCTCCTCCGCCTCCCCCACCAGGTGGACCTCCACCCCCGCCACCACCAGGAGGCCCGCCGGGTCCACCACCACCTCCTGGCGGCCCGCCACCACCACCGCCACCAGGAGGAGGTCCGCCTCCCCCACCCGGACCGGGGATGCTCCGCACGATTCCAGCTGTCAAGAAGCTGCAGATCCCGACATCGACACGGCCCATGAAAGCGCTCAACTGGACCAAGCTGACTCCCGCGCAAGTATCCAACACGATCTGGTCCAACCTGACCGATGACGACACCAAGCTCGTTGATACGCTAGGGCTGGTGTGGAGGACTGAATTTGAGGATCTGTTCTCGGCCAAGGAGATTGCGCCAGTGCAGCCGAATGCGAGCAAGGCGGCGAATGCGGATAAGGTGGAGCAGAAGACGGTAATTAATGTGTTGGATCCGAAGAGGGCGCAGAATATAAGTGGGTTGACGTGCTTTTGATGTGGTTTGGAGTTTGCTGATCGCTTCTACTTTCGTGACAGATATTGCGCTGAGAAGTCTCAAGCTCAATTGGGAGCAAATCAAGACCGCGGTGATTGAAGCCGACGAGACGGTTCTTAGTAAAGACGCCGTGACTGCGTTAATTCCTACGATTCCAGTGGACGAAGATGTGAGCTATCTCTGCATTTTCCCACTCGAAAAACCCTAAGAACCACCATCCACACCGATCCAGATCGCCCTAGTGAAAGAAGTCGCCAACGAACGTCAAAACCTCGGATCCGCGGAACGGTACACGCTGGAAATGTCGGAAGTCCCCGGGTTCGGCGGGCGGCTCAAGGCGCTGGCGTTCAAGAACGGGTACGAGGAGCTTTCGGCCGATGTCAAGCGGCAGCTCGAGGCCCTGGATAGATCGTTGAGAGATTTGAAGGAGGGCAAGAAGTGGAGGGAGCTTCTCAAGGTGCGTTGAATTGTTTTCGGGGTGTGCCGCAGTGTGGTTTGCTGGGATTGCGCTGACCGAGTGTGGCCGTGCATTAAGATTATTCTAGCACTTGGAAACTACATGAACGGCGGAAACCGCGGTGGCGCGCACGGGTTCAAGATTGGTTCGATCTTGAAACTGGGCGACACCAAGTCCACGGTATCGAGCGGGCGGCGGTACACGCTGATGCATTACCTCGTGGACCAGCTCGAAAAGAATTTCGTGCAAGTGATGCCGTTCAAGGATGAGATCAGGTCGTCGGAGGAGGGGTCGAAAGGTGAGTCGGAAAATGACAAGGCGACGAGAGGTCATTGTGTAATATCGGCGCGGTCATCCAAAGTGAACATACCCAACGTGCGTCAGCAACTCACGGCGATCCGTGAAGGCATTCGCGTCGTCAATGAAGCCCTGGCATCACCTGGCCCAAAAGCTGCAGCAACCAAGAACGACCACTTTCGGGACATCATGACCTCGTTCAGCGGCCGTGCGCAGAACCGGTTCGAGGAAATGACAAAGAAGCTCGAGAACGCCGAAAAGACGTTCACGGACCTGTGCACTTTGTACGGGGAAGACGCTAAAACGACCACGACGGAAGAACTTCTGGGCACGGTGTGGAAGTTCCACCAGGCGTTCGAGAGCGCCAAGACGGACAACCAAGCGTGGCTGGAGCACCTGAAAGAAATGGAGCGCAAGGAGCGCGAGAAGCAGGAGATGGAGGAACGAAAGAAGGCCGCGCGGGAGAAGCGGCTCAAGGCCGAGTCTGCCGCGCTGGGCAAGGCTGCGCTCGGAATGAACGGGCCCGATGGCGCCATTGATGATATCATTAGTGCGATAAGGACGGGTAAGGCGTTCGGAGACAAGGACCACAGACTGTCGAGGCAAGTCACGCGAGGGCCTCACAGGAAGGATGTCAGTGCGAGGTCGCAGAAGAGGCGTGAGCAGAGTCCATTGAAGAGCGGACCGGGGGTAACGGTGGAAGGGAAGCCTGGGGTGTCGATGGCAGCGACGTCGGATGGGGCGTCGAGGTTGGCAGTACCATGAGAAATAGGTTTTTTTATTGGTACTTTCCTTTATTTGTGAGCAATGGTTTCTGAGTTAAAGCAGAGTGAATAATTGTGCAATAGTGCTTTGCTCGGATGTTTTAGATAGGGTAGAGGTATTGTCGGAGCTTGTGAAAAGGATCAAACGATATATACAGATTTTTTTCAAAATGCAATCGCATTTCTATGAAGAACAACGCGATTTTCACTCTCGATTGACCTTGTTTCATGCTAAGTGGCCGAAGGGTCTACCGCGAGCAGAGTCACTCTTTGGTGCGTCTCAACACCTTCTCCTCACAAACCAAGAAAATTCTAGAACTCTCAGATGGTGCATCCAGTGTTGGTCACTATCTATTCCTTCATACAAGTTCCCATGCCACAATTCTGTATTACATCACTTCTAATCAGACTTGTGCAGCTTTGTCCACTCTGTCAAAAACCATGTGCAGAATGCATAACTTGATTCATTCAATACCTTCCCATCATGTGTGACAAGTTTTTTCTGAGATCCAGAATGAGCCATGGCAAAATGCACACTCTAGGTCTCAACCAGAGTTGCATGTGGCACAGATGTAAATCAAACAAGCCCATTTATCAAGTTGGGCATGCAAAGTGCAATTGAGAATGTTGAGACTCATAATGGTTATTCACATGATCATGTCATGTTTCTACTCACATGGGCATTTCTCTAGTAAGTACCCATAACAGGTTTTTCAGTACCTTGAACATGACCCAATGTGACTGGTTTTTGGAGATGCAGGATGAGTTGTGACAAAATCAGACAGTCCAGGTCTCAAGCCAAAGTTTGATGGGGAGGCATTGGTGTGACACATTTACACATTTTCATCAAGTCTGGCAGGGTCATTGATAATGTTGTGACTTGTGATGGTTATTTCCATGATCACTTGATCACTGCATCTACTTGGATAAACTTTTCCCCTGTCACAATGCTTTGCTAGACTTGCTTTGACAAGGGAAAGGAAGTGGGGGTCTCCAGTATTGTTGACATTTCACAAACACACCTGAGGAAGATGGTTGTCATCATATTTACAAGAGAATGAACCATAACCATGAGGAGGAGGGTGTGCCATATGGAGAATGGAATGAGTTAGTTGGGGTGCTCCAATGGAGGCCCCAAGAGGTAGGTCAGGATGGCGCCAGTAGAGTAGATGAGGTGCATTCCAAAGTAAACCTTGTGGTCCAAGAATGAAGCTCACAAAGCTGAAATTTCCATTTCATTGATTTATTTGATTTGAAGTTCTAATGCCAATGCGGTATGGTTACTATGGGGTGAGATTTGGTTAGAGAAGGAATAGCTCTGTTGTCCTTCTAATACATGTGCTTATATATTTGTTGGGTCCAAGGGTGCTGTGGTCACGGCACCTTCCAGCGCCAACAACGCCAACCTGTCAGCCCTTACTCTGGCAGACTGTAGTAGTTCTGCCACACCAAGATGGTTCAATTAGAGTTTGCATGGAAGGAGTTGCTCAACATGGTTTGGACAGGTGTTCTCCACTTAATTGTCAAAGTGACACTTTCTGTGAGACAAGGAGTTGACTGGCACAGGGAATTGATCTGCTTGGGGTGACATCCCAGACTCTGTTTCAAATCATGAGCATTGATCCAAATTCAAGAGCCAAAAGGCAAAATCACACAATTGGTTCAATACACTCTAGTTGCAGCACTACTGCTTGTTGATTGATGTTGAGAAATGTAGTGGGTGATGAGCTTTTTGTTGATTTTCAGGCCAGACATTTCAATCAAGCTCGCGTCCACTTTCCAATCCCAAGCAAGGGGGAACAGCCTTGATTGCTTGGGCAGCACCACATATGATCTTAATGGTGCAAGTGATGTGAAAAAGTTGGAGTTTGATGGTGAATTGAAGAAGTTTTTTTTTGAACAGACAGATTTGGGGTCCCCACTTGAACTGGGCCCTTTTTCCTGTGCACAGGTTTTGAGCTTGCCACTGCTTGCTAATGCTTGCTACAGGTTTCACAATAATTTGATTCAAACCAATGGCACAGAGCAGAGGATGTAGAGGAAGTTGCTTGCCAAGCCTGCCATAACGTCATCACCAAGCTGAAAAGCCAAGAACAAATGCTTGATGTGACTTGCCCTGTAGGAAGTGGGAAACGCCCAAGCCTCAAGGGTTGCAAAATCAAACTGGGCTCTTGGGATGGACCTGAATTTGCTTATGCAAGCTTCCATCATACTGCAGGAACCACAACAGAAGTCTTCCAAGTAGGATTAAATTAGCCCTGTCTGTAAACTTTTACTCAATCACCTGCTCCGCATGCTTGATGTTTGTCATGCATGTATGGCGCACAAATGCCTCAACTTGTTTTGTGGCCAGTGTTGGGATACGTTTTTTGTTCCAGCTGATTTTGCCATAAAGTCAATCTGTGGAGGCTAACACAACATGGTAGGTAGTGTTATTAGCCAATCAAGCACCATTGTGTCTAGACAAACCATGACAAATTTTTGGACACTTGGTTTCAGTCATGGGAAGTTGCAGTGCAAGCCTTAATTCAGTTTCTTTTGGAGACTTGACATGTGCTATGGCAATGTGGCATACCCAGACCTCAAGAATTGTCTGTGGAACCTTTTGTAATTGTTATTGTGTCCAATTGATCCCAACAAGCTGCAGCACCCCAGCAAGATGACATATGACAAAATTTTAGAGACTGAGTGTTCATCATGAAAGTATGCCACACCTGAGCCACATAAGTGATTCTTTAGTTGCATCTTAAAGTCTCACACAGTTTTCCCCAACCATTTAATGGTGGAGTGTGCATGATCATGTGGGCAAAACCATTGCCCAAAAAGTTGATATGTGATGCAGACTAACTGTGATAATGTTTTGGAGACTTGGTGTGAGTTATGGCAGTGTGGCACACTCGCTCTGGCCTCCAGGACACTTCCTTGGTTCCAGTCTGCATCATCAAATCATTTTGTCAATATAAATTGGATTTCCCATTTGCGGCTATTAACTGCTTTATATACATATGGGGATTGCAAATTACATGGTGCACTGACAATTGCAAACAGTTGCAGTTTCAAATCTTGTACCCTTTTAGCACACACATACCTGTTTGAGTTAATCACGTTACTTGTGTCCTATGCACTTGTGAAAATCATCCATGTTTGCTGTCCTGTGGGTCAAATTTTATCCAAATGTCACTTGCATTTGAGATGCCTTCATGCCTTATTGCTCCTCCCATTGGCATGAACCTGGAGAACTCTGCAGTCTGCAGGCTAGAAATAATGATGCTGTTCCAAACAGGTTTCACATGCAAACAACAAAGCTTGATTCATTTACCACCTTGCTCATACATCTGATAAAATATTTTGAAACAAGGAGCATGGCACAGCAGCATGACCTCCTCCAGGTCTCAATCTGCAACTGAGGTGTTGATCTAAATTGTGTGCACTGATCAGTATTCAACAAGTTGGAAAAGGTTTCTCATAATGTTGTGGCTCATTGCATTTGTGGCTTCTGGTACAGAGCCCTTTTTATATGATTATACTTCAGCAAATTGCTGTGCTTCTCAAAAAGGACCCAAGCAGGTGTGTTATCACCCAATTAATTAACTTCCATCACTACATTTAGTTCTGCAAACAAAATTCCACCAAGAAACAAGACCAAATTTTTGGAGACTTGACTACTGTCCTGGTAACGTGACGCACCTGGGTCTCAGTGATTTGCTCCTTTGAGATTTTGTGGTATGCCAATTGAAGTTGAGCAATTGTGCTGGGCGCTGTCACAGCGCCCTCACCAGCAGTGCTTCACCACGACAAAAGGCGCCAATGTTTTGGAGACTGGGCATTTGCTAATAAAGTGCCATGTTCCTGGGTCCTATTTGTTATGCTGTTTTTGAGATTGGTTGCTTGCGCTGTATATGTTGTTAGAACGATCGAGACAAGCAAAGTCACTGCTCACTCAGCATTGCCCGCCGGCCTCACCAAGACAAAACCCGGCAATGTTTTGGAGACTCTGCATCCGCCACGAAATTGTTACGCACCAGAGACTCACATAGGTGAGAGGGTAGGTGGTAAAAGTACATAGAAATATAGAATCATTCGAACTGAGTGCTGGGTGACACCGGCTCAACCGTCGGAACTCTCCGGCTAAACTTATCACATGCCAGCCGTCCGATCTCCTTCCCCCCCTCTCCCCCTTCTCCACCCACGGCGGTCTCCCCCGTCCGATGCTGGACCATCTTGTCCTCGGTCGCCCGTCGCCCACGTTCCAGCGGATGCGCGTGGCTGCGGTCGCGCTGCTCGCGTGAGTCGGCGGTGATTGGGACGTGTCACGTGGCGCGGACGCGGGGGAGACTGGGCGGGGGACGGACGACGGAAGGAGACCCCTGCGTGCTGCTTTCTCACATCCCCATCCGCGTCTACCCGCCGCCAGCGTCCTGCTGCTCAACACGTTCGGTCACCGCGTTCCCGTCCCCTCGCGCACCCTGCAGAGACTCAACGACAGACTCGCGCGATTCCCGCCGTGGAAGATTGTGCTCGGATTCTTCACGGCGTACTATGTCTCGCGGAACGCCTTTCTCCTGCTCTTCCTCAACGGTGGGTTGGGTTCCCCTCTCTCCACCACCGACCCACACAATACCCACATCTGACACCTCAACCCTCCCTCACGCTTTCCAGCACCCGAACCAATGGCGCGCATGTACACGCGCAACTTCTTCCGCGCCACGTACATCCTGACTGCACTCGACGCAGGGTTCTGGACCGCGATGAACATCCGCCCCCTATGGCTGCGGGACGTACTGTCGGTGCTCTTCTCAGCGTACTACCTCTTAGTTCCCAACGAAGCGGAGAAGACGGTGCGTTTCTCGCCCAATTTTTCAGCGTACAGCGTTGAATTTTCCACACTCACTTATACCGACTGATATCACCACACAGTCCAAAGCCTTCCTCTCCCAAGCCACCGTCGAAATGATGCGCATCTCATGGGGAAAAGCCGAGAACCCTATCCTGCACTTGATCTCCTCCCTTTCTTACCCACGGATCCCGATCCGGCGGTGGATCTCGATCCCACGCCCCGAACCACCGAGTCCGAGCTCGTTTGAGAACGAGGGGGAGTTGGAGGGGACGAGGGCGTTGTTGTATTTTGATGGAACGGAGGAGGAACTGAGAAGGGCGGATGCGGTGGTGGTGCATTATCCGGGGGGTGGGTTTGTTGCGAGTGAGTGTCATGACGTTGGCCGCCTGAGGCTGAAGGCCGAAGGTGGCTGGTGGCCGGGTGAGTGGGGGCTGGGAAAGGCCAGGAGGGGCCTTGCGTGGTGTACGTGCATCCAATTGGTTGACGACATGCAAGACGTACCATTGCATCGTTGAACTTTTTACTTCATATCGTATGAGGTTTTCTCACCGTCCTACTCGCAATCCTACTTTTCTCGCCCCACGCACGTACACTCCTCCAGTGCCCCCGCAATGCCACGAAGACTACGTCACGATCTGGGCCACGCGTCTGCGGGTGCCGATTGTTAGCGTCGATTACGGGAAAGCACCCGTACGATCTCTTTGTTCTTCTGGTTCTCTTTCGCCCCCTCCACTCACTTGCCTTTGCCTGTCTCCATTTCTCTCCCCCCCTTTCCCTTCCACCCCTTCCACATCTCTCGGGCTTACACCAGGAATACCCATACCCCTACGCCTCCGAGCAATGCTTCGACGTGTACCGCTCCGTGGTCGAATCCAACGGCGCAGTCCTGGGTCTGGAAGGGTGGTACACGACGGACGATGTGGGGCGGAGGAGGCGGAAGATGCCGATTAGAGTGGTTGTGGCGGGGGATTCGGCGTGAGTGTGTCCGGTGTTCCTCTTTGCCTCTTCGTTCCTCTAATTGCTTTCTCCCGTCTCCACCCCCTCTCCCCACAACGCACCCACCACTCTCCCGAACAACCGACAACTACTCACCACCACCCAATACCCCCCAGCGGCGCTAACCTCTGCACAACCACCACGATCCGGATCCTCGAATACCAGCACCACCACCTCCCGCCCCCCTCCGCCGTCTTACTCGTGTATCCCGTGTTGTCATTCGACATGGCGGCCTGGATGCCCCCGGGCGATATTTCGATGCTGAGGAACGAGAGCGTGAGGAGTTTTAGTATCGGCGGGGGATCGCGGAGGAGTTCGGTTGCGGGAGGAGGAGCAGGAGCAGACCAGGCGCCCGTGTCGCCGCTGACGAAATTGACACCGGCGAGAGTTCCCCCCGCTACGGTCGTCGTGGAGCCCGAGACCGAGGCTGACCCGGCTGGCGGAGTACCGCAGGCGTCTCCGGGAAGGCATAGACGGCGGCGCACGTTGTCGTGGGATGGGAAGAAGTTACGGCCCATGACAGCTGTCGGTGGGGGAGCTTCGGGAGCAGGGGCAGGTGCGGCGGGGCAAGGCCAGGGAGGGAAGAGCAAGGCGGTGCTTCCAGTCCGCTCCGGGGCAGACTTGGACAAGCTCGTGCATTCGTCCCCGCTCGCTGTACCCCCCGCCCCGGTATCGTCAGGTCCCATCGACGCGGACGTGGACCCAGCTGCCGCACCCCTCTCGCCCATCGACCCCGACGAGGGCTCCACCACCTCTCCCGGGTTTCTCGAATCCCTCTGGTCCCGCCTCACTGCCTTCCGCCCCGCCCAGCCGACGCACAAATGGACGCCCACGACGGTGCACCCGAGCCTGAGCATGACCTCGCGGCTGAGCTACAGTTTCGATAGGATCCTCCCGCACGAGTTGATCAGGGGCCTGGCGTTGTTGTATTTGGGTTGTGCGCCGGGCGCGCCGGATTTTCAGGGGGATTATGTGAGTGATTGCGGGGGGCGCTGGGGGGAGAAAGGTGCATTGATGAACGGTGTTCGTAGATTTTGAATCCCGTGATTGCGCCCGACGATGTGCTGGCGAGGTTTCCGAGGACTTATATCTTGTGTGGCGAGAAAGAGTGCGTTTTTGTTTGTTGTCATACGCGACCCCTCCAGTACACATCTTGATCTCCCTTTCCTACTCACCACCTCTTTCAGCCCCTTCGTTGACGACTCAGTGATCTTCTCGGCGCGGCTCAAACGAGCCAAGCAGGCTGCTCACCGCGAATGGCTTCGCGTGCAGGAACGTCGGCGTGCCGAGATCCGGCGTGAGCGTGAGGAGTACGTCCGGCGCGGGCCCTCGCACCCGTCGAAAAAGCCCCGCGCTCCCCCGCCGCGACGGACTCCCGCAGAGGGTGACTCGAGCGAAGGGGACGATGCCGTGCCCGTCATGATCCGGATCAAGACACCCTCGAGCGAGCTGAAAGTCGCTCCCGTGCCCTCGTTGGAGCGAATGGGAACTATGTCTTCGGACGAGGATGCGTGGACCTCGGGCGACAAGATTTGGCCCCCCGGGACCGCCCCGCCCTGGACGGACACTGACCTGCAGCGACACAGCTGGGCGCGGCACCCGGAGGAGATGGTGCACACGCGGATTCTGGAAGGGTTCTCGCACGGGTTCCTCGCGATGCGGGCCTTCCTGCCCGAGGCCGACGATATCGTCAAGCTGTGCGCGCGGTGGTTGAGGGACGGTTTTGCCGAGGACGACGTCGTGGCGCGCCATCCACCGTTCCCGGGGTACGTCACGGCATCCCCGAATGAGATTTATGCGGCCGAGGCCTTGACTGCGTACATGGTGTCGGAGATGAGCAGGTTGGAGCGGCACGAAGACGAGGACGACCCTGCTGTGGCGCCGCATGCGGGGTACTACAACGCACATGGGGTCAAAACGGCGGCGAAGATGGTGCACCTCGATATCCCGTCCAAGCCGCGGTCGGCGGGTAGTGCGGTGCACGACACGGTGCTGCGAGAGGTTGAAAGGATGCACGCGGAACCGCAGGACGCTGGGTTTGAGCCCGGGTATGCCGAGGCATGGGGATGGGTTGGTGACTCAGGGTCCCCAATTGCGCCGAAGCCAATTTCGCCAGTGGTGAGCTCGACGCGAATTTCGGGGATGTTGGCCGACATGGCGAGGGGTCAGATGCTATCGAGGCGGACGGAGGAGGTTGGCTTTGCGCTCAAGGTGGCGACAGAGAGGGGGGGAACACCGGTGCAAGGGCGGAAGTCCGCGCAGGGGTCACATGCGCAGGGGTGAACGTATAGAGTACTTTGGTGTGTTGGGGTGGGAGTTCCAATTGTACACATCTCTTGCGAATGTGAGCTGCCTGGGAAACGAAAGTGAGAAATAAGCTGCTTAAATGAAAGTGCAGTGGACCTAAACCCAATTACTAGTGCTAAACTACAGTACAGCTGCGCACAAATCCCTCTCCATGTCGGTCCTCATCGAGACCTCCGTGGGCGACATCGTCATCGACCTTCTCGTGGACCAGTGTCCGCGCTCGTGTACAAACTTCCTCAAACTGTGCAAGGCGAAAGCATACAACTGGAGTCTGTTCCACACCGTGCAAAAGGACTTCATTGCCCAGGCGGGGGACCCGACGGGAACGGGAAAGGGAGGCCAGAGCGTATGGGGGTGAGCGACGCGTCGTGCGCGGTGTCGTTTGGGGCGGATTATTCATAGAAATTGGTTGTCAACGTCCGAATCGCCGAATGAAACCTGTCCCAGCCTCATCCACGGCGAATCCCGACGCCATTTCGTCCCCGAGCTTCTCCCAAAGCTNAAACACAAGAAACGCGGGACCGTGTCCTTCGCCTGTGTCACCCCGCCGGCTGCTGATGGCTCGACNCCGCAACCTGTCCCGCTCGCGGCGTCGCAGTTCTTCATCACGCTAGCACCACAAGTTCCTGACTTGGATGGACGGCATGCCCCATTTGGCGTCGTGGCGGAGGGTTTGGACGTTCTGGATAAGTTCAACGATGTGGGTCTCGCTCGACGTTATGGGAACAGCTGGGGGAGGTTCAAATGGGCCTTCGCGGCCTTCAAAATTTACTGACGATGCGAAATTTGCTGGTCTAGGCACTGGTGGACGATAACGGCCGGCCGTACCAAGATATTCGGATCCGTCACACCGTCATCATCGATGATCCCTTCCCCGACCCCGACGGCCTGCGTATCCCCGAAGGCAGCCCAGAGCCTACCGAAAAAATGCTCAAGGTACTATACCCCCCACTTTCGCTCGTGCCAGTGGTGTTCCTCACCCCCCCCCCCTTCCCCGGCTCTAAAGTCAACCCGCCTCGCCGACATTGACCTCCTTCAACCCACGTTACCACCCGAGGAAGAAGAGCGCGCGCACCGGCGAGAGGAAGCGAACGCGCGGGCTCTCACGCTGGAGATGCTGGGCGACCTGCCGTTTGCCGAGATCAAGCCACCGGAGAATGTGCTGTTCGTGTGTAAGCTGAATCCGGTGACGAGGGATGAGGATCTGGAACTTATTTTTTCGAGGTTTGGGACGATCCGGAGGTATGTGTGCTGTTCTGCTGTTGTTGAGGTGTCCTTGTAATTGATGAGGTGCCAATTTGGGACATTTAGTTGTGAAATCATCCGAGACAAGAAAACGGGGGACTCCCTCCAGTACGCATTCATCGAGTTTGACGAGAAGGATGCCTGCGAACGAGCGTTTTTCAAAATGGTGAGCTCTCCTTGCCTTATACGGAGACACCCGTGCAACGGCAAAGTAATCGTGTACGGTTCGCTCGTTCTGTCGACGACTAGGAAAACGTCCTGATCGACGACCGTCGAATACACGTCGACTTCTCCCAGTCGGTGGGCAAGTTGCACAAGGAGTGGATGTGTAAGTCTCGAAACCTCTCCGGTCCGCCATCGTGTGTCTGAATCCTCCAACAATTCACCCTCCACCTCACCCACCGTAGTTGCCCGCCAACAGAAACTGCGCGGTGGCTCAGAACTCCAAAAGAAAACGCAGTATCGAGACGACGACCCCGCTGCCGAGGCGCAGTACGACATGGTGTTTGAAGGGCAGGACGGGCAAGAGCAGGAGCGCGTCGCAGGGAGGAGTGGTGGTGGTAGCGGGAGAGAGAAGTCACAGCCGCAGTCGCACAGAGATGCGCGTGAACGAGATTCGGGGAAGGGGAGGGAGAGACCGGAACGGGAGAGGGACAGGGCGCAGGATGATGGACGGAGTGGGTACAGTCGGAAGGAAAAGTATCGAGGTGGCAGGGGTGACGGGAACGATGGGCGAAGGAGGAGAAGTCGAAGTAGGAGTGGTGATAGAGGGGCTTACAAGCGGAGGCGGAGTCGGAGTCGGTGACATCGTGGACATGTAATAAAGACATCATATGTTATGTGATTGGTATGCCAAAAGAGCTTGCAGACACCCATTGTATATGAGCGGACTTCTGATGGATTCTCGAATTATCAATTGAACTGATAAGGTCCCGCCATTTTCAATTGGCAGGGGTGCTGTGCCTCCACCAAATTTTTGCAATTCCGACCAACTCACGATCCTCAGGGAATTCCGAAAGCGCTCTACAGTCTTTACAGCAAGCGAGTGCTCCCGTTGAATGGGCGATGTGGATCCGACACCTCCCTTGGCAGTGTTGAGTGTCCGTTGGGGTGAAAACGTCGGAGGATCCCTGGCCGTATGGGACAGGCGACTGACTTGACTCGGAAATCCGCATTTTGGTTTGCAGGAGAGGCACGTGAACATAACCATTACGGTTGGGTTGTGCGCCACGCCGTGATATTGGATCTTGCAATGCACTTCGCTGGAACTCTGCGATATCCATTCGCCCCCGCATCGCCGATGTCTCCATGATACCCTATTTCTTTATCTTCTACCTCAAATTAGTTGCGACCATGGTTGTACTCCACCCGCATGTGACCGACGTAAATTGAGGAAAAGGTGCGAGATAATGTTTCTTTACCATCGTGCACCTCGCCCTTCTATTAATGGCGTCGCTAGCGTGAAACGAGGTCGCCATATGCGTGGATTGGACTTGTTGATGTGGATAGGTTGAAGCTCGGCCGATAGACGCCAACTCTCTCGTCTTCGGGGTAGCGTACGAACACGATTCTCTGCTCTTGATCTCACGCTTTGTTGATGGTGTTGCTAGTGTGATACACGGTGACAGTGCGTGGATTGAGCGATTGGAATTTGTGATCGTGGAGGAGTTGTTGCGGGGAGCGGAGTGGTGCGATGGAAAAGACGTACAGGAATGCATGTGAACGAGAGTCACGGGAGGGGAGGGAACAGGAGAGGGATAGAGACTAGCCGCGGGACGACTGACAAAATGGGAACAGCCGGGAGGAAAGGTATCGAGGAGGCAAGGGAGACGGGAACGATGGGAGGAGGAGGAGAAGTAGGAGTAGGAGCGTGGAGAGATGAGGGTATAAGAGGCGAAGGAGTCGGATTCGGAGACCTTGTATCCAATTAGACACTCGAAATTGAAAAGTACACGTTAAGAGCTTGCAGGCGTATGTTGCTACTTTATTTTGCTGGAGGGGTACCATTGCCAGAGCTGTCCTCTCGAGATATCAATGCAATTTTAAAGTCACGTCATTTCCTTTCAGGGTAGTTGTGGCAGAGCATTATAAGTCACCAAAATCCATGCGCGAGCACCGTTGCGTGTCCCGTGGCTGGCGATGGACAGCTCCAGCTCGGACTCCGGCTTTTTTATGTGTACTCAGCGGATCCAGCGATGGCTCTGTCCAACTCCTCCCAAGGCTGCTGCTACAGTATCGAACACCCGACTGCATCGGACGACATGGAGATGCTTGAACGGGCCGACGTTGTTTTTGGATACGGAATTCTTCTTGCTGAGGTTCTCGCCGTGGGTTACGGTGTTCGCAGGCCAGGTTCCGCTGAACGTCGCATTGGAGACGCGAAACGAAAGTGGAGAAATTCAGTTTCGTAATGAAAGTGTGCTTCTTCTTCCGGCTGTGATCACTTGCAAACAATGTCTCAAATTACTGGAGAGGTACAGACTCTGCATTCACATCGAATATGGAGACAAGCACCCAAGGAAAATTCGACCAATCTTGTCCCCGGTCGTTCTATTTTTCCAAGTGGCCCGACGCGTTGTTCGTCAAAGCATTCAAGCAAGGTGGTGAAACCCGGATCGAACTCAATTCGCCGAACTACCCGTCCCACATTCTCTTTATCGTATTTTTGCTCTGGAATCATCCGCGAGCGCTTTTCATTTCCAAAATTACGTTTCCAGCGCTGTCCCAGCGGTGTGGGATGTGGCAAAGACCTTACGTGGGGAGCCTTTCACGAGAGGCCACTTCTTTGAGGCACAACACCCGCTCGTCTCTACCCACGAGGAATCCGCTGCGCTCGTCTCGCTATCGCATCCGCAACGTACGGAGCATCGGACGCTCCCCTTCTCGTCGCCATGAACTCTCCCCCGTGGAACCCGTTTGAGAATTCCAAGGATGACCGGTCGTACTGGTGCCCGTTCTGTCAGAAACCTTTCACTCGCAGAGGTGTGCATTGCCAGATTCTTGCGATGGAGTGCGTCTGATGTTATCGTCGCGGCCGGATTGCGACCGCTTGGTCGTTGATTCAGATGTTCTCCAACGCCACATGAAACGAACCTCTTGTCGCTTGGCCCTAAGAACAGCTTCCCCCGATATCGTTGCGTTTGTCCTCCCTAATCGAGGGAGGAAAAGCGCGTCCTCTTTTCGTAATGGATCGGACCCCGACCTTTGTACTGCCGTGTCTCGAGCCTCTGGGAATCATACGGCCCCCAGACGTACAGCATCAACGTCTGCCCTCTTAAACTCACTTCCCTCCGCCGCGCAGATCATCCCAGTGGTGGAACCTACATCGTTTCGGCCCCACCCTCCGTTACCCAAGCGTCGTTCATTCGATGGCCCCTGGCCGAGCGTAATGAGCGATGAGACAATCGTTACAATATCCTCTGCGCAGGTATGGAAGCCACTACTGGACTCGCAACTCCGATTCTCACCGTCGACAAGTCCTAGCAAGGTGTCTGCAGACCAGCTGCCACACATGCTGTCAGAGACACAATCGCTGCCCCAATCCGCCCCAGAGGCCAGCAGCCGTGTCTGGACAAGCTACGAGCGCGACATGCTTCTGGGCGTGCTTGGGCGTGCGGCCAGTTTTGATTCGGTCGAGTTGGACTGGAGGAAGTGTAACTTCAAGTCCTTGGGAGAGCCTCAGGCTCCTCCCCTATTCCTCGAGCCGGAACCAGTCCCACCCGAGCCCCCATCGCTGCCGATATCCCTGTGACTGAGTGGGCGTGGAGAGTGTGGGGAGGGGGGAGGGTGCCTCTTACGTTTTTGCATTGAAGTTGATCCCGATTGAGTATTGGAGCGGACCGCGTGGGTGGATCAGGGCATACATCAACGACCCTGCGAGCTATATCTTTTTCCGTCTATATCTAGAGCATGCATTCTATATTGTTCATTTATCATCAATATCCTATCCGCTTTTGTCAGTCGCTTATCCCTCCGAATTCGCGTCCGGCACCAAAGTCCGTGGTATCTCCAGCTCCACCCGAAAACCTTCCCGCGATGGCATCATTATGACACCGCCGCCGCCGCCCGCCGGTAGTCTGGCGTCATAAGCTTTCACCGTCAAGGGTGTCGACGCCCCACCTGCCACCGGCCTCCACCCTCGCACTGCACCCGTGCCTCTTCGCTGCTTCGACTGCCCGCTTCCCCATTGAGACGAGCGAAAGTCCTTTTATCTTAGCCGAAGAAGATTGGGGCAAACTAATATATTTGGGGTGACCTGCCACTTCTAGTGCAGAGTCGTGAATAATGTCACTGCTTCGACCTTCAGCGCTCCAAAGAGACGGACAACAGTCTTTCCGTCTTAGTCGAAGAAACTTTGCGCCCGTCTTGGAGAAAACAGATGAGGTTTGGGAGTCCTGCCATCTAATTTGGAGAGAAGTGAATTTCCTGACACACTTCACATGAAACCATTCCGAAGCCACTCGAAAATCATAATCTCGTGACAATTAGGGTCTGGCATGCGTTGTGCTTGAATCCCTTATGGTGAAATTTCCCCTGAGATGGGCGGCAAATCAACCAAACACCAGATGTCATACCAGAACAGCAATGTCGGGATCATCTTCCCTCTCTACGTCTACCCCACGCCCGAGGCCGTCGCCGGCGTCTGGTCACCTGTGGCTCAAGCCTCTCATGTGAGGAACGCCCCATGCTCACACCCATCGGGGACGCAGAGTCTACCGGAACTAACTTTACTTGGAGTCAGACAGTCCCAGTAATTGCAATCGTCAACCCCAACTCTGGCCCGGGCGACTCGCAGCTTCCGGATGCGTCGTACCAGGCAGCCATCAAGGCGATGCGAAGTCAGGGGAATGGCGAGAAGCTCCTGCTTCTCGGATACGTCGCCTTGACGTACGGGAAGAGGCCTTTCGAAGAGGTTGTGGGCGATATCAGGAAGTACGGTGGATGGAACGAGGTCGGTCACAGTCGTTCGAGGTCGAATCGAAGCCGGCAGCTCACGCGGGCGCCTTCTCCACCAGCTCTCAGGTGGAGCACTTGCCCTTGACGGAATCTTCTTCGACGAGATGCCCTCCGCCAGCGACGCCGAGCAGCCCTACCCTCACTCGGGCGATTTCGGTGGTCGTCCGCATGTGCTGTCGACTTTCACCCAATCTATGGCCGCCTTCACAAGGTCCCTGCGGTGGCGGAACGGCCGCGGTGCTGTCGTCGTGACGAATCCTGGTGTTCTGGACGTGACTGCGAGCGATTTTGCGGGGACGTTTGGAGGCGATGTCACGATGGCGTTTGAGACGACCGCGGCGGAGTGGAAGCAGAAGAATGGAAGCGAGGTTGCGCGACTTTTGGCGGGCAGGCAAGGGTCCAATCATCCCGCTGCCGTCGCCATTCATAGCATTGGTATGTTCACGTCCTTTTCCATTCTGCTGGGAAACAAAGTACAACTGACACTTCCTCCCTCTTGCCGCCAGACCAAAAATCCGTCGCCAAAACAGCACGTCAGCTCAGGTCCCTCGCGGGCGTGCGCTACGTGTTCGTCTCGGACCGTGTTATGCCAAACCCTTACGACGCCTTACCGTCGGGATGGAATGAAATTATACAGGCACTTGCATAAGGCTCTAGAGTCTAAGTTACGAATCATTACAAATAAAAATTAAAAATCTAGTTTGTTTCATTGTTCCGGTGATTTATTGAGTCAGGAACTGGAGTCTCGGGTCCGATATCTCCAGGACGCCGTTCCGTGAAGGACTGACATCACAGTCAAGAGAAGGTCGGTGTCCTTTGACTCCAGCGGCTCCGTGATTTTGAGGTGCGTCTTGACGTAGACGCTGGAGTAATCGGGATGGGAGTTTCGTTGGCGAATGCTATTGCGAGGATTATGTCGTGAAGTTGAGCACAGATCGTCGTGAGCTCTACAAACTGAACATCTGCACTCACGTTCCGACCTCTTTTCCTGTCGCGAAATCGTATATCTCCCAGTCGCGGACAGCTTTCGAGCAGCTGAAAACAACATCAATCTCAGTGCCAGTACTATTTCTCAATGAAAGCTCACCATCGTCCCAAGGCCTTCTCCGATACCAAGAACCGCCTATAGCTCTTTTCATTGGGACCAAAACCATTTTGGCTTTTCATCATCATTACGCTCGCCCCGGTTCGTTGCGAAACCACGAAATCGAACCCGAGCATACGGGTGAAGTACCCGATGGCGCTCAGTTGGCCGACAAGATTGTATGCTGCAGGGGGAAGACTTCCCATTTCTTTAAGTAGAACATCGTGATCTGACTGAGTCCCATTTGGGGTGGTCGTGACCGACTTCCTTTGTCGGAGTACTCGCGGGAGGGTACTTGCCCTTCGACCGGCTGTTGGAGGGGGTAAAACAATCTGCATCCGTTCGTGCACAGTGACGTGCGAGAGTCCGAAAAGCGTTGACGAAACGAAGTCCAGATCTGTAAACATCATCATGAGCTGACGACGTCACATTGTTCTTTTCAAAGACGCGCTCTGGAGAACTCACCCAAAATTTCCTTGTCGTCATCCACGGTACTTACTTTTAAGTTCTTCAAAGTGTTAAACCACTGGTTACATAATGGTGGGATTGATGAGGCCGAGACGATCAAGCTCAGCATTCGAAACTACTCACCCCTTCACCGGAATAAGTAAACTTGAACAGCGCTGACACACCAAACGCAGTGAGTGAAATGCACACGAGATCCCTTATGATGTCCTCATAGAACACCCACGTATTGTGATAGCTGCTTCAGAAGCTCCATCGCGTTCGCCAACGTAGTGCGGATTGTCGATCCACGAATATACGACGTCGGGGGTAAATGGACCGGAGCCGCTCAAAGCGAGTGCCACGAAATCGATTCCCTTGAACTTTGACGGAGGTCCACCTGGTACGGCAGGGTTGGAAGGAGCCGGAACCATTGGAGCTTGTGGGACGTCTTTCTTTGCTGGCGCTAGAACTGGCTTCGGAGGCTCTGGTTGGGCGACCACCCTTGTCTGTTCCCTTGACTCACTTTCTTTTGTTTCAAGTTCTGGTGATTGCTGTTTTGTTTGCTCGTTCTGCGAAGGAGGCTGTGCCGACGAAGATGGATTCTTATTCTCCTCTTCCTCCACTCTTTTATTCGTTGAAGGGCTGTCCAGCCTTAATGGCGTGGGTGTGATGTTGGAACTATCCAGTGATTGTCGACGTTCAGACCGATCGTCGAAATTCCACCCTGGAGATGCGGATCGTCCCGAAGTGATATCTGCGGAGATGTCGGCGTGTCTTCGCTTGGACTTATGATGGCGGCCGTCCTTGTACCTATCCTCGTGACGCTTCTTGCCGGAACTCTTGGCTCGCTTGCTGGTGAAATCAAGGGCGGGAGAACTCCCGGAGGACATGATGCTGTTGACGCTGTTGTCTGATCCATCCGATGGGAGCGATTCGGACTCAGAAGCTTCATTCGTAGTGTTCCTGAGAGGAGATTGGCGAGACTTGTGACCAGAGAGAGACTTCATCGCAGAGACATCGGACGAAGCATCGGTGAGCGGAAGAGGCGAATCCTTTGAGCGTCAAACTGTTCTCACCATTGCGCTGCCTGATTATGTCGTCTAGCCTTGATTCAATCTAACGAAGAGTTTTGGTATTGGATGGGGATAACGATCAGGCAACCAAACTTACCAATCCACCAGGATACTAACTATGCTCACACTCTCTCCATTTTGGATATGTCGCGCAAGCTCAAGCTAACACTGACATGTGCCACGGCGTTCCTTGCTGTCAGAATCGTTACAAAAATATAGCACACGAGACATATTTTCAACACTTATTAGTATAGTCGACTCTCAGGATGCAGAGAGATTGTGCGGACGTAATACGCCGTCAAACAGTGGACTTCAGTATATATTGTATAATTATTAGTCTTTCAATTCTTTGAAAACAGTGAATCCATTTTGACGGACTGGTATCTCCTCTAAGATGGGCGAGCGGTCCCGTTGCCTCTGCGAGGTGGGTCCGTCTCCTCCGTCGCCGCTAGCATTCGTAGAGCAGGTGAGAGATCTCAAAGATTATCCAGATTTAGGATATGTGCTTATGCATCACAGACAGTATGTAATCAACAAATAAGAAAATAGAAACTTCGAGACCCCTTGCAGATGTCTAAAAGAAAATTGGATCTATACTCCGAGAATACCAGCTCAGCACGGAATGAACTTTTGAAGCACGATGTCCGCATTACACAAGTTGCGAACTCCTTTGCTACGCCACAAGAGCCGAACCATCACGGGAAATCTGAAGATCTCGTTGATTATTACGGATCCTCCTCAACCCAAGTCCACGTCAACCAAAGTAGTTGATTTGTGTCTATTGCGCCTGTAAAAGGGGTAATCACGCTAAACACAGAGAGCTTGGTGATGTCCTCGCGACGAGACGCAAAATAGTGTGCGTCGCACTCATGGCAAACCACGACAAATCATGCAAATTAATACATGAGCGTCGTAATCTAGAATATGAGCTCGGACTTCGAATGGGCCTCGAACACGCTGCTCGGACGGAAGGTCTTCAAGTCACACGACTGTTCGCAAAAGAGAGAGTACCTCGCGACATCAATCTTATGGAAGACGCAAGCTCGTAGCGTAGTTAATTCACGAGTTCAGACGATCCACAGGACACGGGCTCATTTGTGGAGATGTCATCATTCAACAATCAGAAAACGTGGGCCATTTTAAAATCCCTCTACTGATCGGAGAGCAAAAGGCCGGATTGTCACACTTTCCAATCAGATAAAGCAGTATCACAAGAACGACTTGATTGCTTCATGATTGTATGCACCAAGCTTGTTAATTTCTTGTGATAACTTACGATGATGTTGACGTCAACAATTAATCCGGCAATTGTGCGAAGCAAAGAAACTTTCGAAACGGAGGTCATTAACGATTCAAGAGATGCAAATCTGTGGTGTGCGTGTTTGTTATCTCCGAGTACCTCTGCGGCGATAAAGCAAGCCATGACTTCAAAGCAGAGCAGGGTCGAGAACATCTCGAGACCCGACATCATTTCGCAAAAGGTTAAGAAATCTTCGAACAAAATTATACGTCGCACCAAGTCAGCAACCTGAAACCAAACAAAGTACAGACGTCAAGAGCACAATGCACTGGGCCGAACTTCAGGACTGACCGCTGGGCTGAAAATCGTAGTCCGACAATGCCGTTGACTGTTCCGATACAGAACGCTCGTGCACGTGGAATGTCACAAAACACCAAGCACGTTGACGTGGCCTTCAACCCCGCCTACTTGAACGACACAATCACGAACAAGCTTCGAGCGCCCCACCCCGATAACTGATTCACGTTTAGGCGAAATAATTCAGGTGACGTGGGTATTCAACAGGTCTCAAACATGCCGCAGACGGAATGCCAAATGTGTACGTCATGCGTGTGTTCGCAAAGAAGAGTGCAGGCCCTACAAATCATCGTACAATGCACCGAACATTTTGTGGTGTAGTGATGTCGGAGTTCCAGAAGCTGTCCTTCCCGTGTGATCCCTCAGTACGAAGAACATGCGAATGGTAACATCGACTTCGGTCACCTTCCGCACTCCCGACTTCCAATTGCCGTTTTCCCCCCGAAACAGACCATTCTTATCCATTACAACCAGTGCGTGCAACCATCCCAACCCCAACCCCAACCCCGACCGTACCCTCCTGGCCTCCTGCGCCCCCGCCACCACCGCGCCTACCTCCGAAACCAGTATTCAATCAACTCCCGCTCCCTCTGCCACAGATTCAACTCCCACTTGTCGCCGTATATTGGGGCGTGCCGGCGTGGAGGGTCCTGAAACGCAATTCACAACACGTCAACACTTTCCTTCCCTCCTTCCCTCCTTCCCTCCTTCCCTCCTTCCTGCCCTGCCCGCCCACCCAACCCCCAACCCCGAACTCACCTCATATCATCCTCCCCACACCCACATCCCACCACATCGCCGCGCCCTTTCCGGGAAGATCTCGACGCCCAGGTCTGGGACCGGAACTGGGTTGATCTGGTGCCGATCAGTTGTGAACGGGGGTTAGGGGGTGTGTTGGGGTTGGAGGGAGGTGGGGTGTAGAAGGGGGGTGAAGGAGGAGGAAAATGAGGAAGACGAGGGGTGCGGGACCATGTTGATGTAGACGAAGAGGGTTGTGATGCGCTGGTTGATGGTTGCAGTGTATTGCGAAGGGTAGTATCACCGTTAGTGTCGAACGGAGATGATTTCGCACGCATTTTGGGGACTCTTGCGACCTGCTTCCTCTCAATAACCTGGAAATGGTCTTTTGTCCTCCAGTCTTGGCAGCTGATCACGCAAGCCCAACCCTCCCTCGCCCGTCATGCCAATGCTCCTTACACTCCTTTCCCTCCTCATATTACGTCACCTGCTACCCAACCCTTCCGTGTTTCTCACCGGTACTCCCGTGAACGCAGTGGCGCAAACTGGTCTCCACCAGTTGGGGAGATTTGGTCCGGTCGGGAGTTGGGTTGGATGCAGCCTCTGCCGATGGAGCGACGGCGGCCGGCGCGTCGGCTGACTCTTGTTTGGATTCCATTGTGTGTCTTGAGGTTTGGCGGTGGAGAGAAGGGGCAACTCGGTGAGGGAATCATCTTCGACCAACACCCGGCATCTTTTCACTCACAGATCGATTTCGCCTTCTTCCCTGCAGTCTCCGCTCTCTAGATGACGATTTCCTAGAATTCTCCTTCTGCGTAAGAGGGCGAACGGTTTGTAATTGTGGCCGCAGTGACGGAGTGTTGAAATTCTGCCGGACATCCAATCATATCAAATCCCCTGAGCGCTTTGGAAGTGACTTTTTCTGTCTTGGGATCCTGCGACGACACAATCGCGGAAGCCATATTGAAAAACTGAGATATAGGTAGCGACCCTTTAGGCTTCTCTACCTCTGCCTTTGTATTCGCTCCTCTGTATTTCTGCGTCTTGAAGCACATAATTTTCTTTTTGACATGGGTGTTGACGTTACTCGTGAACTCACTTACCCCCGAAAGACAGAGTTGAAATACGGTTTCGTTCATTGCAAGGAACGTGTATCATCATAATGCTTTATTTTGATGCTAGCCATAGTACTTGTCTCCTTTAAGTATATGCTCTGCAGACCTCAATATTTGTGATCGTGACATACCGGAGGGGCAAGTTACTACATCAAACCTTTCCTTTTACTCCCCTACACGCCTGAGCTCCGCTACGGTGATGGTAACACTCGACAACTGTAGGAGGAGATGCCCTTGATGTTATACTTGACAGTCATTGTACCAGCCCATCGTAAGGAATGATTTCACAAACGTTGTGGTACTTCACTATCGCAGAAGGCTCTCAATGACACCGAAAAGAGTTCTATTTTTGTATCGCGCGAAAAGGAAAATGGACTGACGTGACGTCAGCAAACTCATCCTTTGCTCCCCTAGTGACTCCTATCGTGCAGAACTTTCCTCTTGTGAAGGAAGCTCTCATGTTCGTTGGAAGAGAATCACATATTGGGTCAAGCAAGTGGTCGGTCTCTTCTCCTTTGTACGAATTCCGGAAATTATAATGTGTGACATGAAGACATGAACACAATCAACAGTGATGTAACAAAATTGCTGTCGGCACTGTCTACCAATCTTCCTCTCCCTCCTCCCTTCAATGCCTATCACGTATCATATTGTCGTGCGAACTGGCGTCATTCAGCCTTCCTTTGTTCCTTACACTGCGGTCGCAATATGTAGGATTTGCTCACTATGGGGAAATGCGGTTTTCAAGACAACTGTAATGACACCCTGCCATCCATTTGAAGGTCGCTACAGAAACATATAAACCGCCAAACTGAGCGGTGCTAGGGACTGCTAGATCCTCTCTCTTCACGCAAACACTTGAGCTCGCGGACGAGAGGCCAGAGAGGGCATCTTCAGTGTCGCGGAAAGATTTCATTTGCCTAACTGCTGCTCCTGCAGAATGTCATTCATTGCAGATGGCAGGTTTGAACTATCGACCTTGACCAATGCACGTCCACCGAAACTCCGTAATAGCCCGTAATGCTATCAAAATGGACGTCATCAGGTGGTGTCAAGACCAATTTTTGACCTCCCTGCCGCTCACAATATTGTTTTGGTCGTGGGAGGCGAGAACGGAGCGCTGCTGAATCTTTCATGTAACTTCCCGAGCTACCACACTCGTGATCGTGCTCTCATTTTGTCGCTTCGCATCAAAGAATTCGTGAAGTCACCTGAACCTAAATTTTACTTCCTCCTTTGCGCATACTCCGACACAGCAGTGCTGTACCACGGAAGAGTTCAAATACAAATTTGTCCTTACATCACACGTTTGTTTACAAATAGAGAGCGCACCTCGTCAACGTCCCTTTGGGCTCTCACAAGCTCTCAATGCGTATTTGGTGAGCTGAAAAGCTCGAAGGGCTCGCTTGCGAACGACTCTTCCATAAGGAAAGTGAGTGACGCCTGCAAGTTTATAATTTTGCTCCCTGCCGCGCCTTCCACTTGTGGTGGATGGTCTAAAAGCTGTTACAGGAGACTGCTGGCACAGCGTCTTGACAGTCACTTGACATATCCATGCTTCGAACCAAGAATCGTTTCTGAGATCGCATTTGGTTGACCCCAAAGAGAGTTCAGCAGCGCCCTGACTCCGTTGCCCTGGATCTCCTTTTAATGATTATAATCTGGTAATGTTATCACTATAAGAATTGACGTCACGCAACTTTCGTTTTGCTCTCCGCAAAAGCACAAATCACAAATTATTGACTGGGTGCGGTTGGCGAAGTTGCCGGGGGATGCAAAGTTCTGGTGTTTTCCTTATCTCAATGGTCTCGAATGAAACATACGGGGTGGGTTGCACGTGACGCAATATTCGCATTCAGCAGCACATCTTACCGTTCCCGCAAAACTGTTTCAGTCGTGAGCTTGCCTTGTCTGTATGACATGACTGAGCTAGTTTGACTACTAGAGCTCAGCAAAGACGACAGACTGGAGCTTGAAATGGTCATCATGTATTTTGCAGTTTTCTTTGTGAGGTGACAAATAATTTCCGTTGCAAAAGTCAAACCTGACTTGATCTCATCTTCAACGTCACTAGAATCCACCAAAAACCGCATAAGCGAGACAAAACAATATCTGAAATGTTGCGGTAATACACTTTTTGCCTTCCATTGCTCCTGGACAGCGTTATGGCGAGAGACAGGTTTGGATCTGTTTCGGTACACCGCCTGTTTTTCTGAGTCTTGTTCCTTTCAAACTTTTATTTCGTCGCTCTCCAAAGTGTTCTTGTCATTTCAGAGGTCCCAAGCTTCCGGTCGTGATCTGACGTCACTCAACGATCCCTTTTGCTTCCCGCTTCGCCCTGTCCATATGTCCATCCACAAGGTGGTGCAATTTGGGGAAGAGCTCGATGCAAAGTCGCGGTCCCTGGATTGATTGCTTCAACGCTTATGTCAAACTCTTCGGTGGCAACCTACTTCGGTGAAACAGAACAACAAAGGGAGACCCCAGAATATCCAATGATACTTCTACCCTAGCCGCACATCAGCTATCAAATTATATCCGGTGGAGAGTATGAATTGTGGAGTCATGTCAATGGGTGCAAACATTTTTCTGTTTGCGCCACGAGATGCAAGGAATCGAATCGCGAGGCAATAGACTAAGCACCAACTTCCATGGGGCTCGCCACTTAAAGCAATAGAGAGGGAGCGGGAGGACGGGAGGCCGATGATGAAGTGGTGGAGTTTACCAATATTTTGCTCGATCATCTTTACCTTCTTTAGAGGTTGTTCATATTGCGAGAAGGTTTTGTACCTCCGCACCGTCTTTCAACTCAGAACTGTTATTCTTTCAGTCAAAATAATGTTTCTTTCACGTTCATCGGGTACTCCACGTCCCGATCAACTTCACATTCTCATCTTCACTTCATCAGGACACAGACACACGTGGCGCAAAGTCATCACTTTCGTAAAAATTAAATTAGATTTGAGAATCGCACGTTTTTTCGCCACACGGGTGCGCAAGACCCGGCACGTTGCCCATGTGGGGCGGGGTGTAAGGGTTCCGACATCACCTGCGGCGCGATATATAATTTCAGGGACAGAATCTCAGGTTCAGTCAATTCATTGAATCGCGACAATGGGAAAGCTTCTTGGGCTTCTTTTGATCTCGCTGGCAGGATTCAGTGTCGCGATCGCGGTCCCCCTCGTCCACCTCGACGCACGTGCTCCTCCCGGGATCCCCACAACTTCCACGGCCAAAACTCTGCTCGCGGGCCTCGTTGGTGAGAGTCGATAGAATTCAAAGCTTCACGATCGCCATTGATTGAAACTTTTCATTCCGATATCCTCTTACCTAGTTGCGGCTCCTGTCGACACCACTACATACAAACGGGACCTATTCCCTACCTGGAACACAATTTCCGGAACCTGCAACACTAGGGAGACTGTTCTGAAGCGAGATGGTACTGGAGTGGTCGTCGACAGCTCTTGTGCTGCAACAAGTGGCACGTGGGTAAGCCCTTATGACGGCGCCACGTGGACCGCTGCGTCGGACGTGGTGAGATTTAGCTCCATCAAGGAAGAATGTTTTCGTTTGCTGATGACCCATCTAACAGGACATTGATCACATGGTGCCGCTCAAAAACGCGTGGATCTCTGGCGCGAGCCAATGGACGACAGCCCAGAGACGGGCTTTTGCCAACGACCTTGACAACCCTCAGCTATGGGCTGTCACTGACAACGTGAACCAGGCTAAGAGCGACCAGTCGCCAGACCAGTGGAAACCCCCTCTGGTGAATAAAGTTTGATTGGTACTTGCCTCTCGCGACGTAGTTGTCTAATGGCATCTCAAACAACAACCAGAAATCGTTTTATTGCACCTACGCCAAGGCTTGGGTTAAGGTGAAATCGGTTTATTCTTTGACTGTGACGTCAGCCGAGAAGACCGCTCTGGGAACGATGATTGACACATGCTAACAGCCGAATGAGTGTTTATTTATTTACATATGTTGGCTAAATAGGATGAAAGAGAAAATATTCCTGAGTGTGTCGACGGTCGTCAGTCGAACGTGATATCTTGTTTGGATGTGTATGCGTTCCAACCGATTGTGAATGCTAACGTAATTAACAAGGTACCGAGCTACAATGACTGTTCGACTGCGCTTCCTTCAACAGCACATCGCTCTCCGCGGTGTTGATAGTCGCTGCACCGCTCTTGTCCCTGACTTAAGATGGGCGTCTCCAACACCATTCCCTTCCATCCTCCTCCCCACCCATACGAGACATACACCATCCCAAACAGAACCGGCACTTCCACCAACGGCGCCACAGCCGCCACGATAGCCTGCGGGGAGCTCACACCAAACGTGGCGATACAAACAGCGATCGCCAGCTCGAAGTTGTTTCCTGACGCGGTGGAAGCCTGAGTGGCGCATTGCGGGTAGGGAAGGCCGAGGCGGATGGAGAAGCACAGTGGAGGTAAAGACAATCGCGAAGTAGAGAATGACAGAGACGATGTCGTGGATGATGCAGTTGCCCTGGTTGGAGGTGGTCGGTGTTGTCCATCGGTTTGTGAGAAAATGTTTGGGGCGACAACCCGCTCAGCAAGGGAAGATGCACGCAAACACGGAGAGCTCTCTCAACCTGAATGAAAACAATGACGAAAATCGTATAGAGCAGTCCAACCAAACTCAAGGGCCCCAGCCACTTCATCTACTTTGTGTCATACCACGTTGCACCTTCCGCTCACTTCCGCAGCACCGCGGGTAACAAGAACCTGATTACGAGCTTCGTGCTAATCCCAGCTCCAAGCGGTACTCCAAAGAACACAAGCTCGCTTCGAGTGACAAGCCAGAGTCCCCACCTTGATGGAGTCGCCGCGGCTCACAACGACGAGGAGGAAATAGGAGAGTGGGAAGAAGAGGAGTATTTGGAGGAAGGAGTTGATGGCAACGAGGATGGCGCAGTATTCAGGGTCGCCGCATGCGACTTGGGCCGAAATGTGGGAAGGGGATTGGGTGAAAAGTTTGTTCTGGGCCTCATACAGAGTATTGCTCACCTGGTTCCAGATAAGAACCATGGCAATGCACCTCGCCACTCCAACCAAGATGATTCCAGCTCAGTACTTGGCAGGTCTGGAAGGGTGAGCCAAGCAAGCCCGGTCATCACAAGCGGGGCGACTATCCAGTTCACGAAAAGAGACACCCCGAGGTTGCAGTGCATTTTAGGATGCCGGAAAGGTTCAGGTAGTGCTTCGTATTTGACACGGCTGGGTGAAAGTTCCATGGGTGGATTGAGGGAACAATGGTCTCAATGGAATCAATGTTGTTGGTCATCACGGTAAGCTCTCACCATAGCACCGGCAGCATCATTGCGAGCAAGCAAATTGCAATGGGAAGTGACACATTGACAATCTCTACGCCTCCAAAGGCATCGGGGGCAGTGGCGGAGAAGTTTCCCAGGAATTTCCGAGGATGCACTTGCAATATTATTGAAACGGGAGCTCAAAGAGGATCAAATAAGCACTCAGCAAGATGATGCTTACCTCTGGAGCTTGGTGGTAGTAATGTCAGACGTGGAGAGAACCTTGATGGACATGTCAAAGCATGGTGTAATAACACTCCAAACCATTTCTTGCTTGTCCTCTTGCCATTTTCAGCAAAGAGGGAAGGTTTGTGCAATCAGCAATAACTCAGGTCATACACAATATGGAAGTAAGTGGTATGCTCAAGAGGACCCAAGAGTTTGCATCCAAGCTATGGGAGGCCGGATGGATTGCAACCCCAGCACACATTGAGCAACTTGTGAAGGCTCAATTGGAAGCAGTAGAGAAAGATATGAGCGCCAAAGGCAGTCTTGCAGAACATCTTGTGGATGCATTCCTTGACATGGCTGGAGCTGGAATTGCAAGTTGTCTTCGGGAGGAGACAGCTAGTGAATGCATGCAGAAGAGATAGACGATGAAGAAGGAGTACATACCCATTGTGCAGTGGATGCAAAGGGAGTTGGTGGTGCTCAAGGTCAAAGTTGACTTTCTAAGCTTCAAACGGGCGTAGAATCCAGCGTTATAAGAATTGATAAGCCCGTTCAACCGGACTGGTCTTGGAAAGAGTGGCGAATTGTGGTATATGAGGGTTGGGCAAATGCCGGAGGCACCTTGGGGCACCACCGTCGTCATGGACGCAGCGGTGGCGCAGAGTGTCAAGCAAAGTCATGAGCAAGTACCTATTTGCCGCAAAAGTAGTCTTGTGACTGAGTGATACTGAATAACGCAAGGGTTTGCAACAAACTACGGCTCCCCTGTCCAGCTCACATACCCCTTATTGCAAAACAAAGCAACAGAACGACCGCGTTGGAATGCTTGGCTATTTTCCAAAAATTTTTTAATAAAAAACAAAACTACAGCACCCAGTATTCCCAGCTGATCTCTCACGCTAGTACTGACTGGGCTGTCGCGGGCTTCGCTGCGCTGATCGGACGGGAAGCGGCACTTTTCCGCGCATGTGGCCGTAGCTGTTACTTTTCTCGAAAATAAGTAGTATATTTTTTAAAAATTTATTATGTTGGATTTAATGATAACAGAGCGACGGCTTCATTCAAACTCTCATTCATGCAACTGATCTCAAACGCATGCGTCGTCGAATCGCCGTGCCCTCAAGGTCAGGCCAGTGTGAACAAATTGCAGTCAGATGCAAGGTGAGTTTGACTTGTATGAAGTGGGTCGTCACTGGATTCAGGATCAGAAATGGCTTGTCGCAGTGAATGTATATTCCACATTACATTTCTTGTACTGTCTTGTAGCAGCACTAGTTCTAGTTTTGCAATACAGACCCCCTTTGTTTGCATTGTGACGTACAAAATAAAGCAAGTATGTACCTCCCTCAGAACCTTCACCTCTGCTTCCCCAAACCTGCCTTCTTGTACACCTTATCCATGCACTCCATTATGACAACAGACTCCTGTAGATCCATCCACACTGGGGGGTGTCTGCCCTTTTGATCAGCTGTGTCTTCCAGTGAAGGAGGCAAGAGGCAGGCCAGTGGCGACCCATGCTCAAACACACCACTCTGAGTTGGAAAGCCTCAGCCATGTAGCAAAAGGTGGTCCCTAGCAGCAGGTGCATTGGAAAGGAACAGTGGAAAGTAGGAGTTAAGTGAGAAGTGAGAATGAAATGACCAAAGAGTGGACAGGAGCTTACACCACTCTTTGCCAACATTTGCACTTCACGCGCCATCAACAGCAGCTTTGTTTTTGGTCATGGGTGGGCCGTAGGGTGGTGTGATTGTGACTTGGTGGTAAAGCTGTCAAAAGAATGTTCATTTTGGTTCTTTTTCAGCATGAGATGAAAAGAGCACTTTGTTGCTTGTTTGCCACCCACCCAGGGAAAATGAAATTGACCAACTTGACAGTTGTGCCGTCCTAAAAGGTTGCGCAGAGTGTTGGGAGTTGGGACAGTGAACTTAGGCATGCACCACCCAAGGAGTGGGAGAGGTGCATCATGATAGGCCTGGAGGATGCCAACAATGTCACATGTGACAGGTGGGAGATCAGAGCGGCCTGGGACAGGGACAATTACAGTGGCCTTGGTGGTCTGGTCAATTACAGGATTTTGTGTGCCTGCTGCAAGGACAGCTGGGTCAGTGACCTCCAGTGGGATGGATTTGGCATGTGAGACATTGGTGGAGTGAGACCAGACATCAAAGTTGAAGTCTGTCCCTCCATGCACCCCGCTGCCAGCCACCTGGGTGGCATAAAGTACTGCAGAGATTGAGTACACACCTGCATCCATGAGTGTTCTGCTGGCAAGGGGGAAGCTGAACTGGATGTCTGAGCCAGGGAGAGAGCCAACAGGGAAGGAGTTCATTGCTGACAGATGGACGACATGGTTGGACAGTGTTAAGGCAGATTGGAGGACACAAGCAAATATGTGCAGGGCAGTGTGGAAGTAGTAATGGAATGCCTTGAAGAGAACCTGTGAGTGGGTTTTGGCTGCAGCATGCATTGAGCAGGATTGGTCAGCATTCTATTCTTGATGTGGCATTGGCACCTATTACTTGCAGAAATGATGCAAATCCTCTCAATCTTGATGATAGAAATGACACTGTCAGCAACGTACTTTCTGCAATCAAAACAGGATGTTGTGTGTCAGAGGACCATTTCGCATTGTTTTTGAAGTTTCCATCCAACATATTTGATTGTATTCACCATGACCTAGTCCTGATCTTTCATAAGGCTCAACTACATTGTATTGTTTCAGTGCTTTTTACTGGTATGGATGTCAACTGGACAAGGAATCCTGACATGGGGAATGTTGTGATAAATGCAGCAACTCACTGGTGCAACATTGTCCTTCCACAAGCACCAAACCTTCTGATATTCTTAGCACGCTCTCAATTACCCATACAGACTGAAGAAAAGAAAGCAGCACTGATAATGGCCAAATTGATAGTGTCCAAAAAGTCAAAGAATAGTATTGCGACAAGCACAAGGACAATCAAGGGAATGGCAATGGATGCACTTGTGATATTACTGATTCGGAGCTCAAAGAAGATCAAATAAGCCATCAGCAAGATGATGCTTACCAATAGAGCTCAGTGGCAGTATTGTCAGACGTGGAGAGAACCTTGATGGACCCCCAGCACACATTGAGCAACTTGTGAAGGCTCAATTGAAAGCAGTAGAGAAAGATATGAGCGCCAAAGGCAGTCTTGCAGAACATCTTGTGGATGCATTCCCTGACATGGCTGGAGCTGGAATTGCAAGTTGTCTTCGGGAGGAGACAGCTAGTGAATGCATGCAGAAGAGAGAGACAATGAAGAAGGAGTACATACGTATTGTGCAGTGGATGCAAAGGGAGTTGGTGCCACTCAAGGTTGAAGTTGATGGTGTGAGCAAAATGGTGGAGCGCTACTTGTCACACAGAATGAAGGAGTTTGTTAACCACTGGTTAGGCATTTTGTTGCTCAGGACGCCATGGTGAGGAGGATCCACAAAAGGAGAAAGTGGTCCAGGAGGGAGAGGGAATGGATGACATCAGAGCGCGGCGGTGGTCAATCTGCCATTTTAAGAGATGGGAAGGGTTGCCATGGGCAATATGTCCAAAATGAAAAGGTGCAATCTTCTGTTGGAAGAATTGAAGGGAAGATGCAGGACAGTTGAACGTATCATAATCAGGATGTACTCTTACGATGCGGCATTTCTTACATTTATCCTGGTCTTCCATCCCTCATTACATATCTTTGTGATTCCACAGGGCAAGCTCTGAAGTGAAGATCTTGAAGACAAACGGTCACTATCCGGTCACTATTTTATTGAAGCTAGGTCACGAACCAGTACGCGTATGCTTTAACCTGACTTCCAGAACTGCTGAGTGTACGTTGCAACCTGGACCTTGGGTTTCACTCCGTGTGAAGAGGCAAAGATGAACGACCTATTGCTGAGATAAGAGAAGCGTTTCAAAAGGGGATAAGGTCGATTGGGTGGCAAGCGTGGTTTCGTGTTGCTGTGAAACCGTGACACTTGCGGTGTGTATCAAAGAAGAATGGTACAACGCATTTCGGGCTGCGTGGAAGGGGATCGGAAGGTGAATGGCACATTGCATTAGTAAATTATTTTGAATTGTCAGTTCTACGTTGAAATGTTGAGTCGTGACGTATATTTGAAAGTAGTTACCAGCAAGTGCTGCCATCGAGTTCGGCCGACGAGCTTTTCAGTTCTTGACACAAAATGACCACTCGTGCATCACTCAACTCGATTTTATCCTCATTTTAGGTACATATCGTATCTCACTTCTGCACGGAACCTTCTCGCTTGTAAGAGTAGCCTGCATCACCTCTTGATCTATCACCCGAGTAATCATTTCTCAAACACGATCCGGTTGTACACCTGCGACCCGCCACGCCCGCCTCCACCTCCCCTCAGGGGGCCGCCGCCACTGCCAGCAGCCCCACCTCCGCCCATTCCGTAACCGGCGCCAGCGCCTCCAGGACCGTACCCATCCATTCCGCCGTCTCCAGCGCCGTAATCACCTGAAGTGTGTTGGATGAGCCCGTGGATCCTTTCGGAGGCCAAATCAACACAACTCACCATATCCCCCATCGAACCACCCGCCTCCTCCGTAGCCTCCACCGCCACCGTACCCTCCCCCACCTCCGTTGTACCCTCCGCCACCACCGTATCCGCCACCGGGCCCGCCATACCCTCCGCTGCCGCCGTATCCTCCACCACCACCACTGTAGCCACCACCTTCATACCCTCCGCCTCCAGCTCCCCCGTACCCTCCACCGCCGTAGCCTCCTCCGCCATAACCGCCGCCCCCATAGCCTCCTCCTCCGTACCCGCCGCGTCCACCCCACCCGCCACCGCCGCCGCCGCCACCACCGTAAATCCCTCCTCCGCCGCCGTATCCGCCTGGCCCGTTGTAGCCTGAAGGCATCCTTGGGAATGAAGTTCCACGTGGAGGTTGCGTCGGGAAGCGGTCCTGGATTGCCGAAATGAAAGTACCAGGGAGGCCGTAGGTGCAAGGTCGAAGTGTCCACGCGCCCGTTGGATCGCCGTCGCCATTTGTCGCACCGCCGCCATACCAGTCGCCAGTCGCCAGACATCAGACGCCAGATGAAACGCCACGCCATGCCGCCAAGGGGAATGAAGAAAAGTTCGCCAGTCAGCATCCACGCCCGCCAATCCAACCAAATCACACGCCTCCCGAGCCCCGTACAATCCGCGCCCGTCCAATACTTTCGCGATGCCAGAGTCTTCTCCGGTTCCCCTTCGCCCAACACTGAAACCTTCGTGAATTTAAAGGCTCAATCTGCCCCCGGCCTCTCGCCATGCGTGGGCGCTCGATTCAAACACGAGGCCCATCCTTCACCGCGCCTAGCCATCCGCGCCACATTCCACTCTCCCTCACCGGGCCACTCTCTCATCCACCCCTTCCCCCCTTCCACCCATACGCGACGCCCACCTCTCTGACTTCCAACAACCTTCCATGCCACTCGTACTTGTCGAACAGCGCTGCACATTGTGCAAAAACACCCAGGCACCAACGTCAGTCCACCCGCCCGAATCCACCCGACGAACAACGCCAACTCACACACCGCCCGCCTCGCCTCATCCTCCGTCTCGTACAGCACGCTCCCTGTTCCTTTAGAACGGCCGTCGGGACCGACGTGCACGTCGGCGCGTACAACTCCACCGGCTTGGCGGAACAGGTCTTTGAGGTCTTGCCACGCGATGATGTAGGGGAGCTGTAGGACGGGGAGGCGTGTAAGTTCCTCGGTCGGGGGTGTCGAGGAGATCGACGACGACTGCAATAATTGGCACACTCACATTCACAATGTACACTTGTCGTCCCGTGGGGTCGCCTTCATCCACGGGTCCACCCCTTCCACCTCCGCTTCCACCTCCATATCCGCCGCGTCCGTATCCTCCTCTGCCACGAGGCGGGCCCCGCGGGGGACGAGAGGTCCCATCCGGGCCACGGTAGAACGTCGCACCAGTTTCGCGGTCCTAGTCAGTTAGGCGAGGTAAGAGGGACATTCGCAAATATCTTAAGAAACGTTCCAGAGTGCGCCACGAGAAATTGTCCCTTAAGACAACGACCAGTTCACACTGTTCCGTCGGCGCCATTCCCAATCTATCAGCCCGAATAACGCACCTCACGCACGAACACCTTCCTACCCATCAGATTCTGCTCCGCAAGTTCGCGGATTGCCCGCTGAGCGTCCTCGGGTGTCTCGAACTCGGCGACACCGCAGCCCTTGGAACGACCTGAAGGGTTCATCAGGACTTCGGCGTGGACGACAGGGCCGGCTCGGTGATGGAGGAAGGGTAGAGGGGAAAACAAAAATCCGGGTAAGAACACAGAACGGCGATTGGTCGTCCAAGCAGTTTTAAGCGTCGTCGCAAAACCGGAGTAGACAAGTGGTCCTCTACTGGATCCCGTTTGTTCCAATGCGATTCCCCGCTTCACCTTCCACCGCCCGACCACATCCCCCTACCCTCGCGCCCTCCACCCCACCAGCCCCCCCCCCCATACCTTTGGTTAGGAATTCCTTTAAATCCTCATTCCTCACTTCGTAGGACAGATTTCCAACGTACACCCTACTATCCTTCTTCTCGGGATCCCATTCGTACCCGCTCCCCCCACCACCGCCTCTTCCCCCTCCATAAGGCGCAGCCCGCCAGTCTTTACCCCTCGGCCCGGCTCCCCTGTCTGGTCCACCGCCGGGATGGTGTGCGTCTGCTTCACCGTAGTCCTCTCGCGGAAAATCGTCGCGAGTTTCGCGGTAGTCGTCCCGGGGATCCGGATCGAGCTTGTACCTGTCTCTCTCTGGGGACTCTGACGGCCTACGAGTGGTGTCGGGGCCGTCTGGATATCGAGGGTCACGGGAAGCTTCGTAAAACGCTGACCATGGGGGAGAAAGACAGGTGTTATCGTCGAGGCTGGTGATAAATCTTTGCTGGACATTGATTTCCATTATTGCTCACCGCTCATTGTGGTTAGAAAGGATGAGTAGCGTCAACGAAAACTCTCTGTGCCGTGTTTCTTGTGAACATTCAAGTGCACGGCCAACTCTTCACTTTCGGACCGTGATCCTCTTCTTCATATGTCCCTACACTGCTACACAGAGTCACGATATCTATGCCCAAACTATGCGGACACCTTCCTTTTCACCGAGTTCCTTCAGTCGCCCAACAAACCCTGATCTCATTGTGGAGACACCTTTTGAACCTATACCAATCCATTCTGAGCGAGTATCGCTCTGGAGATTCCACCGCACGTACTTAATGTCTTCCAGCACCACATGATTGCAAGAACCAGCGGTAAGGCGCATGAAGAGTCGACGTGCCATTTCCAAGGCACGTTTCTCCACAAACGTGGCATGCTTCATATCTGATGTGCACCCTCTTTGACACAGAAACAATGTAAACCCCAGTCGTATGATTGAAAGGTTCTCCAAACTTGCAATCCACTCCAGCAGTGGGTCCATTACCTCCAGAGAATAGTCTTGATCGCTGCTCAAAGCAGCTATGATGTGCAATGTGGTAAGGCTGCGTAGGGTTAAGGCGGGGTTGCCTGGACGTCACAAGTTCGGACCTGTATCGTGGATATACTGAGTCCAAAGTAATCGTTCCGAATTCCGTCACATTTGGAAACACTGAAAATGCGTTGAGCAAGGGTTGTGGCCACCTCATCGTCATGGAAATTCCCGTCTGGGCAGCGCACTGCCGCGCTGGCACAACGAAAGTCTGTAGTTGAGCCGCAACATACTGCAAAAGCAGATTCCGTGAAAAAGGACACGCCACGCAGTACACTGAGATCGGGGAATGATTGAAGGATGAGGGCAATGCCTTCAGTATTTCGATCTTCAGCGAGATCCTCGGGCAAGTTTATTCCAACCATGCATGTGATTTCAACCTCCGTGATGTTGTTCCACCTTTCATGCTGGCTGAAAAACTCCAATTGTCTAATTCACACAGCCATCAATGAAAAGAGTTGAACTCGCTTCAAAGTAACTTGGGTGTTTGCAAATCATCGCAAGCTCTGTACAGCCTCGACTCCTCTGAACACAATACCGAGAGCATCAAATATGTGTAATGCTGTCACAGAGAGTTTCAAGCGGTGATTTCCCAAGGTGGCGTCCTTCCCCTTGTATCCGCCAACAATCCCCAAATCGACCTCTCATTTAAGTCCCCGCCGTGGTTCATCAAACCATGGGGAGACACGGTGACGTACGCCGAGCATGCTAGCCACACTGAGTTGGCCTTGCCATGATTCAGGCACTGTCCACTCTCAAAGGAGGGAAGAAACCTCACAGTGTCAAGCGTCGCAGGTCCGCAACCTGCAGTTCCACCGGCAGGTCTTCCACCCCAAGTTTTGTGGCTCACGTGCTGTCCCCTTGACGAGAATCTCGCATTTCAATCCAATTTCTCCCTCGAGGCATCCGGAACGGCCGATGCCACTGCAGACCGCATCCAGCGCGAAATCCGAGGAAGGACCGCGTAGACGGTCCGTGGAGGAAGGAGGCGTACGGTGGCACGGAGAATTTCGAGAGGCAGAATGTCCAGTGATGGGGCCTCGACAGTTCCATCTGTCCGGCGACGTGGGGGTTGATTTTGCGGAGTGTTGTTACTAGGAGCGCGCGTCCTGGTACGCTTCTTCGGGATCGCTGTCGAAGAACTTGCGCCTGCTCCCAATGAGGAAGAAGGCATTTTCCGACCACGAGGAAGAAGGACGAATGAGTTTGTAGAGAGATGGCCGGCCACAACAAGCCGAGTTGGCAAAGTAGTCTGCAAATGGACGTATCTTACTCAAATACTGCCCCTCGCGTTCACGGTCTGGTACCATCCCGCGGACACACTTTACCGAACGTCCGTTTTCTTTCCAACTCCTTTCACCCGTCTCCGGAACCATGCCGTTATATCCGATATACTTTTGGTTTAGGTGCCAGCCCACGGGGAGTGGAAATCGTCCAGGTTCTGCCAATACTCCACATCACCAAGAACCACCTCGTTGACGGTGCCAATCATAAACAGCCCACGAGCCATTTCAAGGGCACAGGATTTTGCCACTTTGGCGTATTGAAGATCTGCCGTGTATCGTCGTGGCTCCAGTATGAATCTGAATGCCAGCCGAACGCATTTGAGGTCCACCAAACTTGCAATCCATACCAGGAGAGGGTCGTTAACGATTTTTGAGATTCCATTACTGCTCGATGCACTGATTTGTCTGTATCATGTCGTGAGGTTGGGAAGTGGAAACGACGGGTGGCCAGGAAATCCCGGTTGGGACTTGTACGGGGGATATCCAGTGCCGAAACCAATGGTACCAAACTCCGCCACATTGGGTAAGATCGACCGTACATTAAGCATGGGCTGAACCCAGTGCTCCCGCATGGTGATACCCTGATGTACAGGCGATAAAAGGGCAGTCGTTATCTGGCTTGCTGCTCCAAAGGTGTATGTTCCGGAATATGCTGACAAGCCGCCTCAGTGAGAAAGAATGTGCCTCGAATTACATGGAGGAGGCGGAACGATTGCAAGATGAGGGCAATGCCTTCACCGTTGCCGCGAAAGTCCGGGGGGCAAAACTCCTTTTTGCTGTAATCTCAAACTCGGTCACATTGTTCCAGAACTCATCTTGGCCGAAAAGTCGCAGATTTTGTATACTGATGCCCATCATTCGTGATGCGAGATTGACCTTCTTCAAGCCTGGCTGTGTGTTTGCAAATTGATGCAAGAAACGTAACGTCTGGACTCCTTCATCAAAGAGGCCGAGGGAGTCCCATATGTGTAATCCCGCCACAGAGAGCTTAAGGTGATGTTGCCCCAAAGTAGCCTCCCGACTGTTCTGCCTCCCAATCATTGCCCATATGACGCTCTGAATGTCCCCGTTACTGCTCATCACGGCCACTATTGAGACGCGGACATACGCGGAGCATGCCCCCCATTCGGAGCTGGTACTGGTGTGATCATCCAAGGAGTACTCGGCGTACTCAAAGCTGGGAAGGAACCTCACAGTGTCGAGAGGTTCCATTTCCGCAAGGTTGTACTCAGCACTAAAGTCGCGGAGCTCAGGCTCCTCTGAATTAAAGGCGAGAAGCACAAGACGCAATCCGATTTCTCCCCCGGCACATCCCGGAACAGCCGATCGCGCTACAAGACTGAATGCAGCGAGAGAAGAGGAAGAACCGAGAACACGGTTCTCGGAGGAAGAAGGAGCATGATGCGATGGAGGATTTTTATCGGAAAACTGTCGAGCGATCGATCTTTTATGGGTGCAGCTCGTTGCAGTTGACCCCGAGTGGCGTCTGTTTGAATGCTCTTCCCTGCATCCTCGAACTTGGAATTCGCGCCATAGCGTCTGCCGATGATGAAGAAGTAGGCATCACACTCCACACTCCAGCGCAGGGCAAACATTGTTGTCAGAGGAACCTTCAACAAAGTATCACGAAAACCGTACCCAAGCAACATATCAAGACGTTCATGTCTGACATATATCGGTGTCTCTATTTCCTTTAATTTTTTGTCAACATTCTCCGCATACCTCTTTGCACCACCAAACACATTGTCCCCGTCACCACAAACTCATACAGCCACACGTTTGCAACCAGTCCCAGCTCGGGAACCAGCGGTGGAGGACAGTAGAGCGCGTTCGGAGTGTAGTATCCGCAATCCATTGCCCAGTTGTTCACGCTGACGACGATGCCCACAAAGGGAACCGTCGTGATGGCGTGCTGGAGCGTGAGATATGCGGGTGCGCGAGGTGATGTCGAAGGGTTGAGTGCGTCGTTGAGGAGCGTGCAGATGCAGGCGACTGCGAAAGGTATGAGGTGCGCGATGAAGGGCGTGCGAGACGAGTACCAATATCAGCACCACAGGCGCCAAGAGTCCATCGTGGCTAAAGTGAGCTCACCGGCAGAAAAAACGACGTACAACGTCTGTATCGACAAGGCCAGTCTGTCACCGGGATCGTCTCCGCGAAGAAACCTTTGTGACAATAAATCGTTTCGATTGTGCGCGCTCACCCATCGCAATGTCAACGACAACGTTCACTCTCACCATATTGTACTTCCCAGCACGTGCAAGAACCCCGGTACTTCCCACACGAAGCAGGTCAACACATCAGGCTCCCTCAACATCTCGACGCACCCGTACACCGTCGCCAGATGGTGGACCAGCCTGAACCGTTCACGCGTCCAAAGTTCCTTGCGGAATGCCAGATCGCAGAGAGAGATGAAGCCGTGCGCGAGTGGGCTCAGGGCGCCGATGTCGTACAGTGGGTCGTCCGTGATGGGGATCCCGAAAAAGAGTTGAACGCGGTTCGCGAACCGATGCAGGCGACCGCCGGACTCAGTGCTTGTGTTGCGGTTGCGGCGACCAGAAGCGTCGTTGTTCTGAACGTCAGTCTTTCCATTCCCGTTTTCCCGGCGGAGGTAATCGGGGCATTGCGATGGCAAAAACCGGCGCGACCGGACCGTCAACGGGAGGAGAGTCGCGGAGTACACGACAAGCAAAAGCGAAAAGACGACGCATGCGACGCCGTTGAGAACGACGATACGCGGTGGCGGGGACGTGTCTTCCATGCGGTGTTCGGGTGGATTCACCGCGAGCCGATACATATATGTGAGACCGGTGGATACATCGAGAGATAACAGGGCGGCGGCGCAATGATCAAGGAATCGGTTTCCGGAGAAGAAGGGAACTTGAAGTCGAACAATACGCGAATGGGGACGACGGCAGTTCATGATTGAACGGTGTACAATCTATGTCAATGCAGAAACTATTCGGATACCTTGTCTTTTCCCAAGTTCCTTCAGTCGCCGCACAAACCCTGACCTCAAGGTAGCGACAGTTCTGATGTCTGTGTCCCTGCATTCTGCGATATACGTTTGTGGGAAACCCTGCAAATATTCAATTTCTCCCAGAAACACAAGACTGAAAGTGTCTGACGTGATAAGACGTTGAAACAGCTGACACGACATTTCCAAAGCGATATTTTCTGCAATTCTTGCGAACCGATTTGAGTCAAATGCTCTGAGATCCAGTATCAATCTGAACCACAGATGAACGCAAGAGAGATTCCCCAAACTTTCGATCCACTCTAGAAGCGGGTCCATAAAATCCAGGCAAATAGTATCTTCATCATGAAGGCTTGAAGTGCTAATTGTGACGTGCAGTGTGGTGAGATTTGGTAAAGGGAACGAGGGGTGACCTGGATGGCCGATATCAGGCATATGTGGTGGATGACGTGCAGGTTCAAAAATGATGTTGCCAAACTCCGTCACATTTGGAAACAAGGCCAGGGAGATCAACAGGGGTTGAGGCCACATCATTTCGGTGACTTCGCGATGTAAAAAGGATTGGCGCGGAGACACAAGGACTGTCTGTATTCGGGCTCTCTGCTCGACTGGCACACGGTCAAGCACAAATTGAGAAGCCGATTCCACGAGGAAAGACACGCCGCGTAGCACACGTAGATTGGGGAGTGATTGCAAGATGAGGGCTATCCCTTCAGGATTTTCGTCGGAAACAATATCGTCCGGTAATGATTCGCCTGCTACTGCCATTACATCAATTTCTGTCACCGTGCTCCATGGTTTGTTTGCAACGAACAATCCAAGCTGACCAATTTCCAAATCAAAGGCCGAAAACAGCTTCAATCGAGTCAAGCCCAGTTGTGGAGTGTTGGCGAACTGTCTCAGCTGCTGCATCATCGCCACTCGGCCACCAGGCGACAACCCACTGAAGTCATCGCATACAGACAGCTGCACTACAGAAACCTTCAGGCGGCGTCCACCTAAGCAAACCTCTCTGCCTGTATCCCCAAGCATGGCCCATATTGTCGTCACAACGTCCCCTCTGTTGAAGTCAACGTCGTGTGGGGTCATGCTCACGTACGCGGAGCATGCTAGCCACACCGAATGGGCGCTACTATGTTCCAGACAGTGTCCGTTCTCAAAGCGGGAGAGAAACCTCACAGTCTCAAGAGGTGGCGAGTTCGCAACCCGAAGCTCCATCGGCAGAGTATCGATCGCCTCAGAATACGACGTTAACCCCTGCCTCTTGGCGAGAATCGTGCATTTCAATCCGACTTCTCCCTCGAGGCATCCAGGAATGGCCGATCCCGATGCCGATCGAATCTGCCGGGAAAGACAAGGAAGGACCGCGAAGACAGTTCGTGGAGGAAGGAGACGCACGATGGCATGGAGGACTTCCAGCGGTAGAGCGTCCAGTGGTCGGGCCTCAATTCCTCTCATTGGTTGAAATTGTTGATTTTGAGTGCTGTCACTCGGAACGCGGGTCCTGTTATCCTTCTTCGGGATAAGCGTCGAAGAGCTTGCGCCTATCACCGATGATGAGGAAGAAGGCATCCACGAGGGAAATGGTAGAAGGTGTTCGTGGGTTTCCCCGCCAACCTCACCACCTTGCATGTCCAATTAACCGTGTACAGTGAACATATGGACTACAATCCGAACGATATGAACCCGCTCTTGGATTGGATCAAAGACTTGGAGAGTCTGAAGACCCTCCACCTTTGTGTGCAAGTGTAGCTTAATTCCAGCGGTCGAAAACTGCAGCACGCCAAGAAGGCGAAAGTCCTTTCCTTCAAAATGGCCCAGCGACTTTTCCAGAGCCGTTGACAACGTGAATCGTTTGACGTGCATGTGGTCCTTCATGAGGTTGAGTACATGCTGTACTGGGTCACAGAGTTCGAAAGGAAGTCTTCAAAATGGGCTGGTACGGAGACAAAGAGTGTTTCTGCGATGTCGGCGTCATTCAGGGAAAAGGTTGCAGAAGTCGGAAGGAAAGAGGGCGTTTTAGTTGTTCTGGCTTAGTGGATCAACCTTTCATGTTCATTGCAAGGAAGTGCGGCGGTGTAACGAGCGGAGATCTGTATGTATACTGTACAATCGTTCGTAAATGGATCACATTTCAGTGCATCGTCAATTGCCCCGAGTGTTGACGGCGAACCAACTGATTAGGTACAACAGTTAGAGATACTTCAATGTGCAATGCCTCGTGAAAAAACAGCACCTTTCTAAAGACGCCGTCCGGTTTTTCCATGAGTTCATTCCAGCTGCCCTCCTCCAACACAAATCCGTCATCCACAACAAAGATCCGTGATGCATTGCGGATGGTGGAAAGTCTCTGAAGTCGATCGATGCCGAGTGTAAGCACCTCAATCAGTACCAAGAATCTCGTTCTAATACTCACATGAGCGATGGTCACAACGGTTCGTCCGACCATGAGACGGTCAAGCGCCTGTTGTACAAGATGCTCGCTTTCTGCGTCCAAAGCTATCGCAGGGTTTTGTAAGACTCTTTGCGATGAAAGCAGTCATTGTTCACTCATACCTGACGTGGCTTCGTCGAAGAGCTTCATTTGGGATCCAAATGATCAGAACACGCAAACATTTTGCTCCAACAGACCGAAACTACGACTCACCAGTAGTTTCGGGTTTGTCAGCAACGCCCTCGCGATTGCGATCCGTTGCTTCTGCCCGCCGCTGAGATTTACACCACGCTCGCCAACGAGTGTATCAAAGCCGTCTGGAAGAGCCTCAATGAACTGCCGAGCATTGGCAAACTCAGCAGCCTGTAAAATTTGCTCCATCGTTGTGTTGGCGCGACCGCCGACACCGTAAGCGATATTATCGGCAATCGTCCCTATAGAAGACGTCACATGAGCTATCGTTCCTCCCTTCGAGAACGGGTGCAGAGCGTGGACTCACCAGTAAACAGTACCGGCTCTTGCGACACAACTCCGACCTGTCGTCTCCACCAACTCGGGTTCAAAGTTCTGATGTCGTGGCCGTCAACTTTGATGATACCAGATGTCGGGTCGTAGTATCGGAGAAGGAGATTCCTGCAAGTTCCGAGCACACATCCGCTGGTAAGATTGAACCATATACAAAACCATAGGACTGACTTACCCGACAGTTGATTTCCCTATCCATACAAGCAACCCAAAACGGCCGATTTATTGTTCAACGTTTACCGAAAAGAACTTCACAGTCACATCACCCACCTCCACCACTCTGCCCGACAATCCCGATAACCTCGCCAGCCTTGACACTAAAACTGAGCCCCTTGAAGATCCCCGCCGCCGGTCGGGTCGGGTAGTGGAACCAGACGTCTTCGAACGAAAGCGAGCCGCGCAGGTCGGGGAGTTCGACACCGGTAGAGGCCGTGGTGGAAACCGTCGCCACCGTCGACGATTCCGACGTGGAGGGGTGTCCGTCTTTGGCATGTTCATCGGCGGCCTCCACGGGTGTTTTCCCGCCCAAGATTTCGGGATCGTTCTCGATAAGACCGAACACCCTGACGGCAGCACCCAAGCCTTTCTGCACATCAGAGTAGAACCCGCCGAGCGAGACGAGACTTCCACCCGTATAGCCTGTGTATAACAGGAATGATGTGAGTTCGCCAACGGACATTGCACCGCCGACGACGAGTTTGCTGCCGAAGTAGAGGACTGACGTATGGAAAACGGGGGAGGGTGGGAACGTTTGTCTAGGATCGTAAAGTGGAGGATGGGAGTTCTCTACGAACCTGCAAGGATGGTGAGGTTTCCTGCAAACATCGCGCTGTCCAAAAAATAAAAACATATATATATGAAACGCGGTATGACAGGAGATGGTAGACGAAAGGACGTATTAACAACTTACGAAGAGAAGAAAGTCGCAGTCGCGACATGCTCTGTCCTCGCCAAATCCAGCACCGAATCCACCTTCTGCCCAAACCTATCCACAACCACCCGTCAAAACCCACATCACGCAAATCCCCCTCCATCACATCAAGCACACCACACCTTTCCCCCTCGACCTTCTCCAACGCAAACGCCCTCACGGTCCTCAACCCGCCAATCTTCTCCTCGGCGAGTTCCACGGCGGACGCGAGGGCGTCTTGGGTCTTGCGCGAGAGGACACGGACGAAGCGGCCGCTGTGTGACGTGTGACGTGCGCCGGGTGGGACGGTTGAGGTTAGAGGTTTGAAAGGACGAGTGGGGAAAAGAGAGGGGGGCTTACTAGTAACGTGCGGCGATGGCCAAGGGAGGGATGATGGATGCCATGATGAGCTGTACGGGGTGGAAGGGGTTATGGGAAGGGAAGTGTGGTGATTGGGAGGGATGTGAACGTACTGTGAGTTGTGGCGACATGTAGTATCTGCGGGTGCAACGCGGGTGATTCCCAGCATAATGATCAAAATGGTGACAGGAGAAGGAATGAGGAATCGTGAGAATATACTCACAGCATTCCCCCTCCACCCAGGACCATAACCGCGGATCTTTTCGGTTGGAGCAGGACGCAGTTTCCATGGTGGTGTTATGGTACCGTACAAAGCTGACATGTTGCTCACCTCAAACCATCACTCAAGTTGACCGTGATGGACTTTGCCACGACAGATGTGTCCGCGGAAAGGCGGGAGAGGAGCTCGCCGGTGCGGGTGCGGTCGAAGAAGGAAAGGGGCTTATGTGGTGACGGATCAATGAAATGGTGGTACAGGTCACTTTAGCTAAGAGACGACGGAGAGCATCACCACTTACTCGACGGAGGAAACTTTCGTATAGCTGCTTTCGAAGTCGTGCCACGATTCTGTCCCCTGTGACGTGTTTATCAGAGTTGACGAGATTGAACCAAGCTCCCAACGTGGCCAAATACCACCACCCACCCGAATACCGAAACAAAAACTGCCTGACCGCATTCGCGGCTGCTCCAAACGCGAAAAGTGCGATGATGTAGGGGTACATGTCCGTGAGCGATGAGAGGCTCTCCTCCGTGATGACGTCCACGATCTTCCCCATGAACCAGGGAACGCTGGTCTCGATTGAGCCGGTGAGTGGTACTTCTAAAAGACTGAACCGTCCCCTGCCATGCCCCTCACCTCATCGTAACTGCGCTCGAGGCGACCAGCATGACCCCCGCGCCTGCAAGAAGTGGGTATTCTGGCCGCGCGACCTCGACGATTTTGCGCATTTCGGTCCATCCGCCCGACTCGGTGGGTTCGGCGGGTGTCCCTTTGGTGGTTGCGGTACCAGGTTTTGACTCCTCGCGATTTGATGGAGGGGATTTGGTTAGCTGGGCGGATTCCGACTGTTGCAGTCGCAACCGGGACGTAGAAAACGATCGCAGGGGAGAGTTTCGGTAGGCCGGCGATCCGATATGCCACATCCATCGTCGAGTGGGCAGTGGTGGGTGGTTGTGATGAAACGTGGTCGAGGTCGGAATCGGGAGCACACGGAGCGGGGAGACGATGCCGCCAGCGCGACCAGGATGGACGGGAGTGCCGACAAGCCCGCGGCATATCCGGGCGCCGTGCAGCGACATCGGCAGAGGTTTGGGAGTTACGTGGCAAGAATTGTGCGACACTTAATCGGGTGATCGAGAACAAACGCCGAACTCAGAGCCTAGATTTCCTTGCTGCCACGCGTACGCGTATTTTATGGAGTTAGATTTTGGTGTTCTCCCAGCAACAATTCAGTCATCAACCACGTTGCGTTATATGGGTCCACAACGCGCAACATCCTAGAGTGTGTATCACCAAGAACAACGCAAAAGGAAAAACCACCTTGCCTTGTCGACCATCGCCTGCGTCCCCGGTCTCGCTCCAGTTCCCGTCTCTACCGCTCCCATGAACCTTTCCTCTGTTAATTCCAATGCCACTACCACAAGGCTCCCACCCAACCACCGATCCAGATCGGTCAGAGCCAATCTTTATTGGCGACGACCGTTGTGTTTTCCGCCTTGGGCTGTCAGGAGGGAAGGCCAAAGTAGGATTCAGACCTCACCGCAGCCACCAGTCGCTCCATGTCTGCGGGGCTGCAGGCAGCACGCGTGCCCGAATTCTAGGACATGGATCCGTCGGAAATACAGGAGAGCGACATCTGACTCGGTCGCGGAGGGTATGGATCGGTCTATCGTGGATGGTGGAGAGGGATTCCTGTCCCCCTCAAACAAGTCATTCTGGACGAATCGCGCTCATTTGCCCGAAATCCTGCAATCGAAGTTGCTCCATCTGCGGAGCCTGCCACCGGTTTTCGTCATCCGGCCGCGACGTCCAGGGCAGAGACGTCTCGTAGGTTGGACTTGAATTCGAACAGAACGCTGTTGCATGCCGCTCGCACTCGCCTGCCGGGACGGACGACTCGTACCTTTTCGCCTGATGATGGTTTGGTTCCGTTGGAGGATATATTAGGAAGGTGCGCCGGCGACAGCCGCAGCGTACCATCACCCCATTCATTTTCAATAAACGTTTCTTCGCCACTCGTGGACTTTGACAGAGAAGCATTCGTGTGGTACACAATGCTGTCTCCATTCTTGGTGAGATGCATTTTTGCGCTGACAGACTGGCATTGCATATTTAACCACCTCGTTCATGAAGCTGTATGACATCGCAAGAGGCATGGTCTACCTCCACGACGTTGCCGGTGTAATTCACACCGATCTTAAACCGGGGAATGCCCTTGTCACCAGCGATTGGCGTGGTGTCGTCACGGAATTTCGCTTCGCACTGCTAGGGGGCGATGGAACTGCACCAGTGCCAGGGACGCTCTGGTATTTGCCTCCAGAGCGTCTTGTCCATTCTGAACCCGCGAACAAATCTTCTGACTTCTCTATCACCACCATAAAACATGCCATTACAAAGGGGGGAGACGTCTATGCCTTTGAATAACAGTCTGAGTCACGACTTCTTACTGCTGAATTCCTGTCAAATGCTTCACCTTTCCATAGTTCTGGACGTTGGCATCCCCTTATGAGTATGACAATGATGACCTAGTGGAAGTGTTTCAAAAAGTCCTCAAAGAAGGGTTACGGCCAACACTTCTGGACACCTGCCGAAGGAGATTTCTGCCTTGATGGTGCGCTGTTGGGCACATTATCCCAAAGACCGTCAACATTTGAAGAGATTGTTGCCAAGCTTGAGCACATTCAGTACTGTAACTTGTTACGTGATTGGGTAATTCCGTGTGCCAATCGTATCTCTCCCGTGCAGGCCAGACCTTTCCCACCTTCGACCTGAGCCGTCCAACTCTGACATCTTGAAGTCTGGCGAGAGTGAAGCATCGAGTGATGCCGAGACTGCGTTTCATCGAGCTCAGACGTCTCGCGGCAACGGAAACCTCACCGAAGCAATACAGCGGTAGAATCGTGCAGCGGAGCTTGGCCATCTTAAGGCGCAGTATGAATGTGCGAAGTGGTGTCGGATTGGACTCCGAGTGGTCTGCACCATCGCGACGTGAACCCTGCTGCACACTGGTACGAGAAAGCTTGTCGAGGGAACCACCAAGGAGCCTGGAGTGCTCTAGGCGATTTCTACTCCCACGGAGTCGGATCTTGCGTCAAAGATTTTGCACAGCACGACGTTTTTTCCCGTTTCGTCCGCGTTGAAACTGGTCTCTCCTCTCAGCTTCTTCAACGCGTTGATCGGTGACGGGTGATCGAGTTCTACCGGCACTTGGAAACCAAGTTTCTCTTGCTTATGTATATTCATTAGTGGAGTTATTGTTAAATTATTAGTGTTCTCCTTTAGAACGTTACGCGACACATGACGGTATATAGACACCACGAAAAGGCGGCCAAAAGGTGGCCAGGTACCAACACAAAACGCGGCACGTGAGCACATCAGCCCAGCACCCCCTTCCGCATCACTCTCAACTCGGCCACTCCATCCCAGCCCGTAAACCACCACCACCAAAAACAACCCCACCAAAGAACACCACCTTGTCTTGATCCCTCGTCCATCCGTCTCGTCTTGTATCGTCCCACTACGACCGACCTCGTTCGGCTTTTCGCCGTTTCTTCTCTTCCCCGCGCCAGTTCGCTCCACGAAGGTCCCTTCTCACAACAGCGGACCCACTTGAAGACGATCGACGCCGTTTCTACCCAGCCGTGCCGTCCGGTCCCCCTCGATGGTGATTGCGTGGAGAATTCCAGCCAGCAGGACTGGCGCTGCGGCTCCTGCTCCTGTGCCAGCCCCTGCCTCGAAGTCTACTTCGACTTTGGCTTCGGCTGGACTTGTATCTCGTGCGGGGCTCCTGCTCCGGCTCCTGCTCCTGCCCCGGGACCTGCTCCTCCTGGACTTGCGTCTTATGCGGCGTAGACTCTGGCTCCGACTCCTGCTCCTGCTCCTGCTTCTCCTTCTGGTCCTGCTTCCACTTCTGGTCCTGCCCCTGCTCTTGCTAGTGCTGTTGCTTCGTGTTTTTCGAGGTGGACTCCTGCTCCGGTTCCTGCCCTCATCGCACTCCCCCACGCACAACCTCGCTGATCCTGCTCCCACTCACACTCATTCTTCCTACGCGTCCCTCCCTCTTCCAGTACACCCAACGCTGACACCCGCACCGGCGCCACAGCGGATGTCGTGGGCGCGGTCGACACAAGACCAGCACCAAGCGTGGCGCTCGAGCAGGGTTGGAAGACGCCCCAGGTTCTACACGTCGCGACTCGGACGTGGGGCACCAAAAAATCAGTACTCAACACAACGCGGAAAGACGCGTGGTGGGGCGGGAATCATACGCACGCGGCGGCCAGCGGGCCGTTTGGAGTTTGGGTTTCTTGAACTTTACATGGATGACTTCCGCCCCTCTTTCCTCGTGCTCCTCCTTTCTGAGCCGGTTCCTCGCGCTTTGAACGGCCGGAGTCGTCATCGTGGACAGAGGAGCAGGTGCAGGTGAGCGGGTGATCGTGATCGTCAACGAGGGACTCAACAACCGTGCCAAATGCCACAATTGAGCAAAGTGTTGCGTACCTGGCACGATCACCCGACCCCTCTTCCTCCTCCGCCCAACTTCCACTCCCACTCCCACTCCCGTCCGTCCGACCCGCCAGCGCCGCGTTCCCGACATCGCCCGCGTCACCACCACCACCACCACCACCGCGCCGTCGCCGTGGCTGTCCTGGTTGTTGCTTGTGCCTGCGCGTGTGTGTGTGCTTGTTGTCCATCCGGCGTAGTAGGCGCCGGTCGTACAGATTGTGCTTGCGGTTTTTCGGTTTTGACGTATGTCCGTGGGGTGGAAATAGGGTGGGTTAGGGAAGTTAGAATGGGTTTAGCACAAAGTGACATGAAATGAGTTGCAGAGGCAGAGAGCACCGAAGAGCCGAGAATAGAACGTATCAGCCAAACGTCAGACATACCCCCGCAACAACCCATCCCACAACAAAAAAGCACACACCTCGCTACCCCTTACCCTGAGTTCCCTCCGTTCCCTTCGTTCCTCTCCCTCCTCCGCTCCCTCTCTTCCCTCCACTCCACTTTTTTCGCCATGTCCGACCACTTGTACTCACGCACGCACGCCGTATTGGGACCGAAAGCGTCCATCTGCCGTTTTTGGGCGGGGTTGGCGTAGAGGGGAGGTCGGAAGCGGTGTGTGGGGGTGAGGGTGAGTCGGGATGTGCATTTTCAGCTCCGGCAGAAGCAGAAGCAGGAGCAGCAGGAACAGAAGCAGCCCCAACCGCCAAATCCTTGGAATGCGCTACGAGGTGATCCGTCCACTGCTCGTCGATGTTAAGGTGGCCATACTGTAAGGAAGCACTCACGACCGTGCACCTCGGCGTCCACGACGTCCCTGTACCGCTCGAACTGGACTTTATCCTTTTCCTCGCCCTCATCCTCGTCTTCCGCCCCAACTCCAGACCCACCACCGCCGCTCCACTCTGGCACGGCACGGCGTCCAACAGATTCCTCGCATCGAACCGGACCGGTCGATCGTCGCGTCCCTGTCAAATATCCACGGCGTGGTAGTCTTGCCGGTTTCGTTGTTTCGGTCGGGTAGAACCTGAATAGGTCCTGTCAGCTTCGCGATCGTCACTCTGACTCTTACCAACCCCAACTCCAACCGCTTTCCCGGCAAGACGCAGCATTTGCACGCGATCCGTCATCTTTGCCTCGTGCGCGGCCTTGCGTCTCTCCGCCCTCGCTCTGTGCTCGTCCATCTACGCGTACACCTTGAGCATTCCAAACGGCAGCCAACACCGCACGTAAGCTGCGGCACCGACCTCAAACGCTTACTCGTTTTTCATCCTTCCGCGCCGCATGCCACGCCATTTCGTGTGCTGCTCGATCGTTCGTTTGCAAGTAGTTCGGCCACAGGGGTGTCTCCTCAATTCTGCACGCACCATCCCCACGCACCCCACGGACGCACCCGATGCCCCCGCAGTCGCAGTGTCTGGGGCGGCTGGTCATTGTCACGACGGGCATGTCGCTGGAGGACCGCGTGAGTGGCGCTGGGGATGCGAATCCCGCGCATGTGGAAGGAATCAGCTGCCTCCACCTCCAACTCAACCCCTTCCCCCCTCCTCCCACCGCCCAACCACCACACCCCGATCCGATGCACTGCGGAAACGGAAAAAAAGAACGTTCTCGCCCACCGCATCGTCCAGCTCGGCGGTGCATGCCCCGCAAGCTTCACCCGAGAGTGCACGCACTTACTCGCGACCTCCTACGGGTCGGACAAGTTCTACGTGAGTCCTCCCTCTCACTCTTTCTGGATTTTCGTGGAGTCTCGGACTCGCACCGACCTCACTGCGCTACCCCCGGCACCAAACAGGCCGCTGCACGTCTTGGTATCCCAATCGTGTCGCCGGACTGGATCGCATACTGCTGGAATAAGAGGTTCGAGGATGGGTTTGGGAAGAAGGAGGTGAGTTCTCGGGAGGCTGCGAGGGCTGGAGTGCGAAGCACGCAAGACCGAGCCCCGCGAGCAGAGCGAGACCCGAGACCTAGGTGGGATAGCGCCGACCGAGGGCACGAGCGTAGCGAGTGTGTCCGCCGGAGACGAGTTCCTCGCGAATGGTACCGCGCGGGGGTGCATATTCCCACCGGAGTCAAATTCACCCCGAATTCAAAGATGAATACTCTCGCAGAGCTCAGCGAAGAATGTACCGCACAGAGCGCGAATAGAGACTGAGCAGTCCGCCGGAGGGGAGTGATCGACGCGAAGCGGAATGTTCTTATCGGAGCAAGATCCTACTGGTGGCGAGTGATCCACGCGGAGCGAGGAATATCCCACGCAGGGCGTTTAAGGGGATGCAGACACAAATGCCTCGACAAGACCGCGTCAGATGGCCGAGATGGTGGAGGACCTCATTCCTTGATTCAGATCTCACCGCCTCCAACCCCCCCCCCCCCCCCCGGGACATTCGACACTCGTCACAGGCCCTCGCCCTCGCCGACGAGCACAAGCGGCCCATATTCGCTGACTGTGTCGTGTGTACGACAAATGTCGCCGGAGGTATGTATCGTTCGTCTACCGCGGCATGTAGGGACTGCACAGAGTTGACCTTCGCTCTTCCACCCCCCTTTTCCCGAACACAAAACATAGCCCCACACACCCGCATTTCGACCCTGGTCCCACTCCACGGCGGCTCATTCACGCGGGACTTGCATGCGCGGGTGACGCATTTGGTCGTCGGCTCCTCTACTTCCACCTCCACTTCGGCTTCTACCTCCGGGTCCGGGTCGAGCACTGGCGGTGGGGCGGGCGGGGCTGGAGGTGCTGAGGGAGGAGGAGGAGGAGGAGGACCAGAAAAAGTGTCGAAAAAACTCAAGGCCGCGCTCGAATGGGGCACAATCGAAGTGGTCAGGGAGAGGTGGTTTTGGGATTGTGTTGATTGTGGGGGTGAGTGTTTTGGGGTGGGAGAGTGGGCGG